>CAUJNA010002258.1:526964-565720 GCA_963377175.1 Effrenium voratum | reverse complement strand
TTTGCATGCTTCCGGCTATTCTATATGGTGCGACACGTGGCGTGCCTGCGAGTCGCGGAAAAAAAAAGCTTCTGCAGTCCGTGTACTCTGCCTGCGCACGACGTGTTCCAGCTTGCGAGACAGCTGTTTCAAGGCTGAGTTTCCGTGCTTGCTCAGAACGTTCGGCAATTCAAGGCCGGTCCAAGCTTTCAGTTGCTCCAGGCTCTCCCACGCTTCAACGCAGTGTCGTGGAGCATACGTTTCCGGCTCTGCGGGGAAGGTAGCGAGGTCGTCCTTTCGAGCCCCATCAGATGGAGTGGGAGCAGCAGGCCGTCATCCGGCTGTCTCCCGACTTCGATGTGACCAGCCACGCCGAGTGCCGCCGCGCCGTGCTCGCGTGGCTCGCACAGCAGTCCATGGAAGCAAAGATGAAGATTGGCCGCTCAGCTGGTGAGCACGTGGCAGTGTATGCGTATTGCCAAACGCATAAAGACTGTCCTCGCAAGTGGCGTCATATCTTCCAACTCACAGAAGACGGCGCCAAGGAGCACATCGTCCACGTCAACGGCAACCACGCCACGGAGCCCAGGCTGGTTCGAGGCACTGCAGTGGCAGTGCGTCGGCAGGCAGACGCATTGACCGAAGCCAACACGCCAATGCAGGCCATGGTGCAGCTGGCGGCGCAAGGTGCAGAGATGGAGACTTGGCCCTGCACAGCAGCCTTGGTGCAATCTCGCCGGCGAGCCGTGCGGAAAAAGAGCGCGTCGGCAGAGTTCGGTGGAGGCACTGGCTTGGGTCAGTGGCTGGAGCACTTGCGCAAGATCAACGAGGATGGGAGCGTCTGGAGCACCGTGGTGCGCGAGGACGGATGCGGCATCGTCACCTGCCAGAAGTTCGCCGACGCTTCCTGCCTTCAAATTCGCTACGTTCTTGTCTTTGCACCCACAAGCAATCTGCACCCACAAGCAAGTTGGAGGCGACTGATGTTCTCCCTTGCTTTTGTTTCAGTTTCTTTGCCACGCCATTTGATTCAGCTGGTTGTTTTCTCCACTTCGGCGGTGGGATAGGCTGCCGGGCTAGTTGGGGCAGCTGCGCAGCTGAGGCTGCTGCAGCGATGATTGCTCAAGCTCGCGGCGGAGACCATGACTACCTTGTCGGCGTGCATGACTGCACGTACAAGGTCTTTTCCAGCGATTGGGGCCTGTGGAAGTTCTGCTTGTGCGCGAAAAAGTACGACCGCGAAGGTATTCCTCGAACCACTTTGGTGCAAGTAGGCTTGGGCTTTGTGCCCAAAGAAGGGCAAGAGCACATGCTCACGGTGCTGCACCTCATGAAGGAATGGCACTCCTCGAAGAACAATGACTTGAGTCAGTTTCTTCACCAGGTTCACGCTGACGAAAGCTTAGGTGGGCAAAACGCCTTGCGAAAGGCGTTCCCCAAGACTGTGTTCGTCTTAGATGTCCGACACCAGGTGTCATCCATCATGAGGCGCGCCGGCTCCAAGAAAGAGGTGCGGGCAATGGTGGCGGCAAACATGCAGTTTGCGCTGAGTGCTCTGGGATTCTCCAGGCCTTTGTTCAGCCTTTACATTGACAGCCTCTTAGTGAGGTTAGTCGAGCTCGGAGAGCTGGACCTGGCGGCCTATCTGCAGAAAGACGTGGTGGAAAAGGTGACTGTCGAAGGGAAAGAGATGTGGACTTCGGCCTGCTGCTGCTTCATCTCGCTGCTGGGGACTTCCGTGAAGTTCCAGTCCCACGAAGCTTCTCGGCGGCAACTCGCTCCGCCTCTGACTAGGCCCTAGACCCAAACCCCACCCGCTGAGGCGAATCCTGGGATGACTTCCACCACCATTTCCCAATCGCTCGAAGCTTCCTGGCATCACATGAAGAAGCTCTTGCCTGGCAACGTGGCAAAAATGCCTGCTACAGATGCTTTGAACCACATCCTCAAAGCTACGGAGGCGTGGGATTGCGCCAAGGGTTCCGCTGTGAGCTCTGGTGGGCGCTGTCACTGTTCCACGTGTTTTCGCTCGTGTTGGAAGTATCGTTTAGCGATTTGTAGGGTAGTGCGCAGCGTGCGGCGCCGCAACGACCAGTCGACTTTGGTGCGCCCCTGCGGCCTCGTCAGGCAAAGTTGGGCGCGGATGACGCCGCCGCGAAGCAGCTCAAGCTCAAGCTGGGCGGTATCTCTAGCCGCCTGGTCAGCGGCGAAGCCATCTTCACGGAAAGGGTTAAAGTCCTTGACGATCACCAAATGAGGCTGCCGTGCGCACGCTTGCTGTGGCAATCTTGCCCCGGCAACACGAAGAGCTTCGAGTTTGATATTGGTGAGGTCGGCGACGTCCGTCAAGCATTTGTGCTCCCAGTCACAAATGCCTCCATGGTGGTGGACGATGATGTGGCTTGCTGCATGGTGTCCCTGCTGCGGCTCTGCGACTCTTCCGTGGCAGACGTCCTTCGGCTGCACTTCTGTCTGTAGAAAGCACTTGTGTGACCCCACAGAAGTTGTCTTTGCGGGATAGTAGGCCCCCCCTTCCCAGCGGAAGATGCTTGCATGCAGGTGCAGAAGCACTTGGAGAAGTCGCCCGGCATGTGGCACGAAGAGGCGGGGCGCTTGTCCCTCACCAAAGTCAAGGAAATCTTGGCCAACGTGTGTGTAGTCACGCTAGTTGCTGGGCCTGAAGAAGTCCTCGACCGTCTCCGATGCAGCTGTCTCTACTTTGCGAAGACTTCGAGATGCAGCCACATGGCTTTCGCAGCTTTCCTTCTGGGCCACCACAACGACTACTTCCAGGACCTGATTGACTTTACCAAGAAAGATGCTCCTAAACAGCCCCCTTCAGCCTGTGTCAAGCTGACCAGGAAAAAATACAGCCGAGCTGCCATTCCATCAGCCGCTGCCTGGAAGCGCATGGCCACGATCTGCGCAGAAGCTTCTGAGAAGTACAACAAGCGACGAAAGACCGACAAGGGTGAAGCGCAAGCAGCTATGGAAACGACACCGACCAAGCAGGAGCTAGCGGCGGGAAAGAACAAGGATCCCCGCGCGCTAAGCTTGGAGACAATCAGGGACAAGCTCGGAGCAAAGGATTTCCACAGCAACTTTTCAGGAATGCATCTTTGCATCAAGCATGCTGTGACAGTCCAAGAAGCCAAGGAGCACGGGCTCGGAAAGATGATCCTTGGCCTCAAGCACAAGACCACTAGCGCTCCCACCAAGGCGCTCGCAAACCAGCTCTTGCAAGCATGGGTGGTGGAGACGCGTGCGTCCGCTTCTTCGGCCAAATCTAGCAGCTGACCGGTGAGGCTGACCGGTGAGGCAGTCGTATGAGATGGGGTGTGATGAGCGCTCTGTAGCGTAGTTCGCTACAACGTTCATGATGAGATTATGAGATCAGAACCAGACGGCCACGCGCGGCACGCGTCGCAAAACAAGGCCTGCGTGATTGTCCTTTTTGTGCCTTGCGGCTACAACAAGCCGCGGCTTGTCTCGCAGTTCGTCTCTCAGCCCATCACGCAGGATGCCCTGCTCATGCCCACTCTACTGCAGGATGCCTTGCCTTCAAGAACAGGATTCTTGGTCTTGAAGTGCAAGATGCCCTGCCTAAGTGCAGGATGCCCTGCGGTCCAACGCAGGATGCGCTGCCTTCAAGGCCAGCATGCTTGGTCTTGAAGTGCGGGATGCCCTGCTTACATGCGCAGCCGCGGTCCAAAGCCTGCGACCGAAACAAAAACCCCGCAAACAGAAAGCAGACAGCCTCAAACAAAATCACCCAGAACCTGCCAAGCCAAAACAACCCAACAACACGGCGGCGCCGTGATGAGCGCGCCCGCTCAATTTCTTCGCGTAGCACTGCACACATGCCGGCACATGATAAGCGCACCTGCGCAAGTGCATTCGCATAGCACTGCGCACATGCTGGCACATCTTATGCGCACCCGCTCAAGTGTATTCCACTGCACATATGCTGGCACATGATAAACACACCCGCTCAAATGCATGCGTGTAGAACTGCGCACATGCTGGCACATGAAAAGCGCACCCGCTCCAGTGTATTCGCCACGCACTGCAAACATGCTGGCACATGATAGGCACACCCGCTCAAGCGTATTCCACTGCGCATATGCTGGGACATGATAAGCGCACCCGCTCAGTTCGCGTAGCACTGCGCACATGCCGGCACATGATGAGCGCACCTGCTCAAGTGCATTCGCATAGCACTGCGCACATGCTGGCACATGATAAGCACACCCGCTCAAGTGTACTCGCGTAGCACTGCACACATGCTGACACATGGTATAAGCGCGCCTGCTCAAGTGTACTGGCCTAGCGCTGCACACATGCTGGCATATTAATATGATAAGCACACTCGCTCAAGTGTACTGGCCTAGCACTGCGCGCATGCTGGCGCGTGATAAGCGCACCCGCTCCAGTGTATTCGCCCAGCGCTGCACACATGCTGGAACATGATAAGCAGTCCCGCTCCAGTGTATTCGTCTAGCACCGCACTTATGCGGGCGCATGATAAGCACGCCCCCTCAAGTGTATTCGCGTAGCACTGCACACATGCCGGCACATGATAAGCGCACCCGCTCCAGTGTATTCGCCTAGCAATGCACACATGCTGGCGCATGATAAGCGCACCCGCTCAAGACTTGAGCGGGTTGTATTCCACTGCACATATGCTGGCGCATTACAAGCGCACCCGCTCAAGTGCATGCGTGTAGCACTGCACGCACGCTGGCACATGACATATTCGCCAAGCACTGCACACAGGCTAACAGATGATACGCGCGCCCGCTCAAGTGTACTGGCCTCGCACTGCGCACATGCTGGCACATGATAAGCGCGCCCGCTCCAGTGTACTCGCCTAGCACTGCACACATGCTGGCATATGATAAGCGCACCCGCTCCAGCGCATTCGCCTAGCAATGCACACATGCTGCCAAATGATAAGCACGCCCGCTGAAGTGTATTCGCGTAGCACTGCGCACATGCTGCCAAATGATAAGCACACCCGCTCAAGTGCATGCGTGTAGCGCTGCACACATGCTGGCACATGATAAGCACACGCGCTCCAGCACAATCGCCAAGTACTGCACACACATGCTGGCAGATGATAAGCACACCCGCCCAAGTGTACCCGCCTAGCACTGCGCACATGCTGGCAGATGATATGCGCACTCGCTCCAGTGTACTCGCCTAGCACTGCACACGTGCTAGCACATGATAAGCGCCCCCGCTCCAGTGTATTTGCCTAGCAATGCACACATGCTGGCGCGTGATAAACACACCCGCTCAAGCGCATTCCACTGCACATATGCTGGCACATGATAAGCGCGCCCGCTCAATCTATTCGCGTAGCACTGCACACATGCCGGCACATGATAAGAGCACCTGCTCAAGTGCGTTCGCGTAGCACCGCGCACATGCTGGCACATGATAAGTGCACCCGCTCAAGTGTACTCGCGTAGCACGGCACACATGCTGACACATGATAAGCGCACCTACTCAAGTGTACTGGCCTAGCACTGCACACATGCTGGCATATTAATATGATAAGCACACTCGCTCAAGTGTACTGGCCTGGCACTGCGCGCATGCTGGCGCGTGATAAGCGCACCCGCTCCAGTGTATTCGCCCAGCGCTGCACACATGCTGGAACATGATAAGCAGTCCCGCTCCAGTGTATTCGTCTAGCACTGCACTTATGCGGGCGCATGATAAGCACGCCCCCTCAAGTGTATTCGCGTAGCACTGCACACATGCCGGCACATGATGAGCGCACCCGCTCCAGTGTATTCGCCTAGCAATGCACACATGCTGGCGCATGATAAGCGCACCCGCTCAAGACTTGAGCGGGTTCGCTCAATATATTCGCTTAGCACTGCGCACATGCTGGCACATGATAAGCGCACCCGCTCAAGTGCATTCGCATAGCACTGCACACATGCTGGCACATGATAGGCACACACGCTCAAGTGTATCACATGATAAGCACACCCGCTCAAGTGCGTTCGCAAAGCACTGCGCACATGCTGGCACATGATAAGCACACCCGCTCAAGTGCAGTCGCATAGCAAGCACACATGCTGGCGCATGATAAGCACACCCGCTCAAGTATATCACATGATAAGCACACTCGCGCAAGTGCATTCGCATAGCACTGCACACATGCTGGCACACGATAAGCACACACGCTCAAGTGCATTCGCGTAGCAGAGCACACATGCTGGCGCATGATAACGCACCCGCTCAAGTGTATTCCCGTAGCACTGCACGCATGCTGGCACATGATAAGCACGCCCGCTCAAGTGCACTCGCATAGCAAGCACACCCGCTCAAGTCCATTCGCATACCGCAGCACACATGCTGGCACATGATAAGCACACCCGCTCAAGTGCATTCATGTAACACTGCACACATGCTGTCACATAATAAGCACACCCGCTCAAGTGCATTCGCATAGCACTGCACACATGCTGGCGCATGATAAGCACACCCGCTCCAGTGTATGCGCGCAGCACTGCGTACATGCTGGCACATGATAAGCACACCCGCTCAAGCGTATTTCCATAGCACTGCGCACATGCTGGCACATGATAAGCACAGCCGCTCAATATATTCGCGTAGCACTGCGCACATGCTGGCACATGATAAGCACACCCGCTCAAGTGCGTTCGCATAGCACTGCGCACATGCTGGCACATGAGAAAAAAACCCGCTCAAGTGCATTTGCGTAGCACTGCACACATGCTGGCACATGATAAGCACACCCGCTCAATATATTCGCGTAGCACTGCACACATGCTGGCACATGATAAGCACACCCGCTCTTGTGCAGTCGTATAGCACTGCACACATGCTGGCACATGATAAGCACGCCCGCTCAAGTGCATTCGCATAGCACTGCACACGTTCTGGCACATGAAAAGCACACCCGCTCAAGTGCACATTCGCACAGCACTGCACACATGCTGGCACATGATCAGCACACCCGCTCAAGTGTATCACATGATAAGCACACCCGCTCAAGTGTATTCGCATAGCTCTGCGCACATCCTGGCACATGATAAGCACACACGATCAAGTGTGTTCGTCTAGCACTGCACACATGCTGGCACATGATAAGCACACCCGCTCAAGTGCATTCGCATAGCACTGCACACATGCTGGCACATGATCAGCACACCCGCTCAAGTGTATCACATGATAAGCACACCCGCTCAAGTGTATTCGCATAGCACTGCGCGCATCCTGGCACATGATAAGCGCACACGAACACGTGTATTCGCCTAGCACTGCACACATGCTGGCACATGATAAGCACACCCGCTCAAGTGCATTCGCATAGCACTGCACACATGCTGGCACATGATAAGGACACACGATCAAGTGTGTTCGCCTAGCACTACACACATGCTGGCACATGATAAGCACACCCGCTCAAGTGCATTCGCATAGCAGAGCACACATGCTGGCACATGTGATAAGCACACCCGCTCAAGTGCATTCGCATGGCACTGCGCACATGCTGGCACATGATAAGCACACCCGCTGTAGTGTACTCGCCTAGCACTGCACGCATGCTGGCACATAATAGGCACACCCGCTCACGTGCATTCGCATAGCACTGCGCACATGCTGGCATATGGTAAGCACACCCGCTCAAGTGTGTTCGCGTAGCACTGCACACATGCTGGCACATGAAAAGCACACCCGCTCAATGCATTCGCATTGCAGAGCACACATGCTGGCACATGATACGCACAGCCGCTCAAGTGCATTCGCATAGCAGAGCACACATGCTGGCACGCGATAAACACACCCGCTCAAGTGCATTCGCATGGCACTGCGCACATGCTGGCGCATGACAAGCACACCCGCTGAAGTGCACTCGCCTAGCACTGCATACATGCTGGCGCATGATAAGCACACCCGCTCAAGTGCATTCGCGAAGTATTCGCGTAGCACTGCGCACATGCTGGCACAGGATAAGCACACCCGCTCAAGTGCAGTCGCATAGCAAGCACACCCGCTCAAGTGCATTCGCACAGCACAGCACACATGCTGGCACATGATAAGCACACCCGCTCAAGTGTATCACATGATAAGCACACCCGCTCAAGTGCATTCGCATAGCGCTGCACACATGCTGCCACATGATAAGCACACACGCTCGAGTGCATTCGCATAGCAGAGCACACATGCTGGCACATGATAAGCACACCCGCTCAAATGTATTCGCGCAGCACTGCACACATGCTGGCACATGATAAGCACACCCGCTCAAGTGCAGTCGCATAGCAAGCACACCCGCTCAAGTCCATTCGCACAGCACAGCACACATGCTGGCACATGATAAGCACACCCGCTCAAGTGCATTCGCATAGCACTGCACACATGCTGGCACATGATAAGCATACCCGCTCAAGTGTATGCGCGCAGTGCTGCGCAGATGCTGGCACATGATAAGCACACCCGCTGAAGTGCATTCGCGTAGCACTGCGCACATGCTGGCACTGATAAGCACACCCGCTCAAATGTGTTCGCGTAGCAGTGCACACATGCTGGCACGTGATAAGCACACCCGTTCACGTGTATGCGCGTAGCACTGCGCACATGCTGGCACATGATAAGCACACGCGCTCAAGCGCATGCGCGTAGCAGAGCACACATGCTGGCACATGATAAGCACACCCGCTCAAGTGTGTTCGCGTAGCAGTGCACACATGCTGGCACATGATAAGCACACCCGTTCACGTGTATTCGCGTAGCACTGCACACATGCCGGCACATAATAAGCACACCCGCTCAAGTGTATCACTCGATAAGCACACCCGCTCAAGTGTTTTCGCATAGCCGTCGTTGTTTGGCACAGTCCTCGCCGTCCGACACGCAGCCTCCGCGGCCGACACGGACCATCGGGTTCTGACTCGCAGACCTTACTTCGCTAAGTTGGCTCCGCATCTACGTCTCGTTGACATGCTCGCTGTTCGGCACCGCCGACTCCGCGGCCGACGCGGGCCGTCGTTGTCTGACACAGTCCTCGCCGACCGACACGTGGCCTCCGCCTCCGACTCGGACCGTCGGGCTCTCACTCGGAGACCTTCCTTCGCTACGTTTGCTCGGCGCACACGTTGCTCTTGCGCGCTCGCCGTACGACTCCGCCAAGTAGCGCCATCCGACTCGGACAAACGCGCCGGCTGACACGGACATCCGGTGCCGCGCGCGATTTTTTGCCGGCCAGCAAAGATAATAGCTGGCTTTTTGACGTCCTGGAGGCGTGACGCTGCATCCCTGAGGAAAACCAGTGATTTCAGCACACTGCGCGCTCATTACAGGGGGATTCCAGGCTTTCGGCGCGCGCGCTAACAGCATGATGGTGCGCTGTTGTTGTTGCAAAAGCAGTCTCCATGTCGATACGTGCTTTTGCAGCGTCTGAGGCAGCGGTCATATAGAAACGTGTAAAGAGTATATAGGTGTCTGTGCCTATGCATATGTATATGTGTTTGCACAAGCATATTCATATTATATATACACATGATGATACACATATATATACACATACAAAGCGGAATCCTTGGTGTACCTGCACCTACACATTTCACCCACTAATTCGTTTACTCATTGGCTTGATGCAGCAACAGCGATCCGGACCAGTCCGCTATTGCCGTTTCGGCTTGGAGAGGGTGCGCAGTGTTCAACATGACGAGGAAACATTCGCAGCAGAGAGCAAGCAACTGGCAGCGCCGCCAACCGGCAAAAGCTCCGCTGGAGCAGCCTCGGCCAAAGCCGGCGCAACCAAAGCCGGCGCACGCAAAGCAAGCGCACGCAAAAGCACCGCTAGAGAGACCTCGAAAGCCAGCCACGGCGCCACCGGCGAAGCCGGAGCACCCAAAGCCGGCACCTGCGCAGCCGAATTCAACACAGCCGGCGCACCCAACGCAGCCCGCGCAGCCACTGCAGCCCGCACACACAGCGCAACCAATCCAGCCGATGCAACGGGCGGACCCAATGCAACCAATGCAGCCCGCGGAGATATGGCCGACGCAAGGTCAGCACAGTGCAGCTGCTGCAGCCGACACAGGCCATGCAGCCGATGCAGGGCAGACGACGCAGCCGATGCAGCGGATGCAGACGATGCAGCCGATGCAGACGACACAAATGATGCAGACAATTCAACCAACGCAGCCAACGCAGCCTGCAGAGTCTATGCGGCCAACAATGCAGCCAACCCAGGCCAGCCCACCCCGGGACCCGATGCAGACGATGCAGCCGATGCAGACGATGCAGCCGATACAGGCGATGCAGACGATGCGGCCGATACAGTCGATGCAGCATATGCAGATGCAGACAATGCAGCCGATGCAGACGATGCAGCCGATACAGGCGATGCAGCATATGCAGACGATGCAGCCGATGCAGACGATGCAGCCGATACAGGTGATGCAGCCGATGCAGACTGCGCAGACGACACAGCTGATGCATCCAGTCCAACCAATGCAGCCAATGCAGCATGCAGAGTCTACGCGGCCAACAATGCAGCCAGCCCAGGCCAGCCCACCCCGGCACCCTTCACCTGAGTTCTGCGAGAAGGTAGCGCAAGCCTTGCGACGACATTGCGGGCATCCTGGCTGCACGTGGTCCGAATAATATTGTGGCAGGCCCCGTTGTGCAGTTTTCACACATAACGTGCGGAATAGCCCAAAGCACTAGTTCCAGCGACAAGAACAAACCGGCAAAAACAGCAAAAGCGTCATCTAGAACACCAACTCGTGTGTAGACAAGTTTTGCCCTGGCAGCAACAATGCAATAACTGAAGCAAAGACTTTGCGGAAACTACAGCATCTAAGGATCGAATCTGCTGCCGCCCCACCGTGGAAGAGGCAAAAGTGAGCCTGCGAACACCCAGCCGAGGAGTATGAGGCCAAAAAAGACGATGCAGCTGCTGCGCTGTGCTTGTAGTTTGCAAGGAAATTTAAACGCTCCAAGTATTTGGCCCTCTGAGTCATCGATCTCAAGGTTGTCTTAAAGGCGTTACTCATTGTATTCGCGTAGCGCTGCGCACACGTGTTGGCACATGATAAGCACACCCGCTCAAGAGTTTCTCATGATAAGCTCGCCGTCCGATACGCAGCCGACTCGGGCCGTCGTTGTCTGACACAGCGCTTTCCGTCCGACACGTGGCCTCCGCGGCCGACTCGGGCCGTCGGGTTCTAACTCGGAGACCTTACTTTGCTAAGTTCGCTCCGCGTCCGCGGATCTTCTGGCGTGCTCGCCGTCCGATACGCAGCCGACTCGGGCCGTCGTCGTCTGACACAGCGCTTTCCGTCCGACACGTGGCCTCCGCGGCCGACTCGGGCCGTCGGGTTCTGACTCGGAGACCTTACTTTGCTAAGTTCGCTCCGCGTCCGCGCTTCTTCTGGCGTGCTCGCCGTCCGATACGCAGCCGACTCGGGCCGTCGTTGTCAGACACAGCGCTTTCCGTCCGACACGTGGCTTCCGCGGCCGACTCGGGCCGTCGGGTTCTGACTCGGAGACCTTACTTTGCTAAGTTCGCTCCGCGTCCGCGCTTCTTCTGGCGTGCTCGCCGTCCGATACGCAGCCGACTCGCGCCGTCGTTGTCTGACACAGCGCTTTCCGTCCGACACGTGGCTTCCGCGGCCGACTCGGGCACACGTTTCCGCGCCGTCCGACTCGAACACACGCGCCGGCTGACACGGACATCCGGCGCCGTCCGACTCGACCATGCCGCCGTCCGACTCGCCGCGTCCGACACGGTCACCAGCCGTGATCTACCTTACATATGTGTGTCTGCTTTTGTCTGTCTATCTATCTGTCTATCCTTGTTGTATGCTCTTTCTCTATCTATCTATCTATCTATCTGTCTATCTATCTATGTATCTATCTATCTATCTATCTATCTACTTGTACCTATGTGTATCTTTATTAATCCGTCTATCTATGCGATTGTATCTGCTTTTTCTCTGTCTATCTATCAATTTATATGTCTATCCAGCCATCCATCTATCTATCTATCAACCTATCTGAGTTCTTCTATGTATCTATCCATCTGCTTGCGCCTAATTGTATGTATATATATATATATATTATATTTATATTTCTGTCTATCTATCTATGTGCATCTATGTTATCCAGCCTTATGTCTATCTATCTGCTTTGCATCTATCTCTACCTATCTATCTATCTATTTGTACCTTGTTGTTTCTATCTGTGTCTGTTTCTATCCATCTATCTGTGTATCGATCCATCTGTTTATATCTATGTTTATCTATCTATCCATCTATTTGTATCTAGTTTGATCTATCTAGCTATCTAGCTATCTATCTATCTATCTATCTATCTATCTATGCATCTATCTACTTGCATCTTTTTTGCCTATCTCTCTGTCAATCTATGTGTATCTGTGTTTATCTATCTATCCACCCATTTATCTATTTGCATCTGCTATTTCTGTCTATCTGTCTATCTATCTGTCTGTCTATCTTTCTGGCTATCTATGTATCTATCTATTTATGTGTATCTATGTATGTGTATCTATTTGTATCTACTGTTAGCTGTCCATCTATCAACCCATTGCATTTGTGACCAACATGTCCATCTATCTATCTATTTGAATCTGCTTTTATCTATCTATCTATCTATGTATCTATCACTCCGTATGCTTTTAATTTATCTATCCATCTGTATATTTGCATTTGCTGTGTGACTATATCCTATCGACTTATCTGTTTGTAACTATGTTTGTATATCCACCCACCCATGTACCTATCTATTTGCACCTATGTTTACGTATCTATCTGTCTATTTTATCTATTTGTATCTGTTTGCATCTTTATTCATCCATCTATCAATCTATCTATCTATCTATCTATCTATCTATCTTTGTGTATCTATTTTTCTCTACCTATCTATCTATCCACCTGTCTATTTACTTGCGTCCACTGTTATTCATCTACCTATCAACCTATCTGTCTTGTTTCTATCTATCTACCTATCTGCTTGTATCTATGTGTATCTACGTGATTCTATCTATCTGTCTATCTATGTGCATCTATTTGATCTAAATTTATGTTTATCCTATCAAGCATGTGGTCTAAGGGCTAGACCATTTGGCCCCAGGATTGCTAGGTACGTTATGCCGCCTATGCAAGCACATACTGGTGTACTCCCCTTGAAATGTTGCTTCTCCGCATTTGCGAGGCCATGTCCCAAGGGAATTACAAAGCAAGCAACGGTGCGTCACTATGTAAACAGTAGACACAGGCCGGGGGAGGTGGGGTCATGAATCCCATTTTGGCTTTCTCGTCCATTGCATGTTGAAGCCGCGTTGGAAAATGTAAGAACTCATCAAGAGAGCAGAAACCCTCTGAATGAGGAGGCCCTCCTGCTTTCCCATAAAGAGAGTCAATGCTGCGCTCTGTGTCAAATAAATACGCCAATTGCTGCAATTCACCAACCTAGAGGCAGAATCCCTGCGCAAGGGACTGATGCTCATGCGTTGTTTTAGCCCTAGGTGAGCTCGCCATAAGTGCATAACGCATGCCTCAAAAACATCCCACCCAGAAGCAAAACCCGGACACCAACCTCACCTGTCCCGTGACATGATCCCACAAAGTACAAGGGCAACCTGACTGATACATTTCCAAGACTAGATGTTTAAGCCTGGTTTAAATAAGGTATTAAGCATGTTGCTGGCCCAGCCCGGTCCCCAAACTGCACCCCACCCGACCTTTGTCGGGATGTGTCACCAGCGCTCGTTTTCGGAAGCTCTTCCTGATTCGAGCGCTTTCGTTCGGGTCGCGTCCACGCCCCTGAGAAGACGACTTGGCCCTCCATCCAGAATCACCGAGGGAATGTTGCATGGAGAGCCCCTCGTTTGGCGACACACCCCCGCTTTTGCACAGTACGTTCAGACCAGCTTGAGTCATGATCATGAAGAATAGCGTCATGTAAGTTGTTGCCTCCATGTCTTGTGACAGTTAGGGAAAAACAAAATCGGAAAAATGGGGCAGTAATCATGGGTCCCCACGCGAACATGCAACTCACTTGCCTCAAAAAAGCCCTCGCTTCCTTCAAATCCTGGTGGATGGCCCCGCCCAGGAAATGGCAACAGGCCCTGATGAAGAACATGCTGAAAGGAAGAAAAGCGGGCCCCTTTGTGAAGCCAGAGGTTTGAGGGTAGGAAGATGGAAATCGACAAGGGGAGCCATGTAAAAACCGAAAATATGTCCACCTTTGAGGTTTCGTTCTCTAAACCCAGGGTGACCCAAAGACCAAAAGAGGAAACCCAAACGTTGTGGGACGATTCGCCTTGTCAAATGGTTTGAGGAACCCAGCGCTCTTTCCCCTGGGAGAACGAGGGACACACAAGGCACTGAAGTGACAAAAATGACTTTGCAAGCAAGCACCATGAAAGTTGGACCTTTGAACTGATATATCTGCACCTTCGACAGATGCCCCTGAACAAGGGAATATTCTTGCTCATCCCCTCACCTTTCCGATGCTCGACCTTGGGTCCCGATTCATTCGGCGATGGCAGGCCGCAGAAACGCTGGGCTTCAGGTGCCGCGCATAAGCCCAAAGAAGGCGATTTCAATTGGCCAAGTGACTTGGAGAAATCGCTCAGCGACTTGTTGCCAACGGCACGTGTCTGGAAGACTTGGACACAAATGACTTCCCCCTTCTCAGCTTCCCTCTAATTGGCGGTTCGGATTTGTGGTTTGGGGCTGTTCCGGGTGTTTTCCCATTTACCCTCAAGAAGCAAGGCTTCAAATCCGCAGTTCCCACACCAACTAACGGGCGCCTGACCTTTAATTTGTGTCCGATGCAACGGAAGGCATCGCTTGGACCCCCAACTGGAAATCACTCAACCTCTCTCTATCTCTCTCTTGGGCTTCCCGCTGGATGTCTTCAGACGTGGCGTCCCGTGACAAGCCCAGCACCTCGGTTCATGAGACCACGGGGCCAAGCAGCAACCATACCTCAAAGGTGTTTATGGAATATATGATCTTCCGAAAATGAAGGGTGTGATGCTTGGAGTTGGAACCAGCTTAAAAGGGGTGAACATATACCCTTAGGAAAATGATGTCGAAAAGGGCCCCAGCAAAATTTCCAGTTTTTCACTACCAAGCACAAGTGTTACTGCGTCCTTGGGTGGCCTTCCTGGGATTTCCACCCCAGACCGGGGTACAGTGACCCAAGCGCATGAAAAGCAAACAGACAGGGGCAGGTTTTAGAGTAAACCGCCACCGAGAGGCTTGATGTGGGATGTATACCACTACAATCGCCGCCAAATAAAGGGTATATATATATATATAGTTACCTGTTTTTGTTGGATAATGGTTTGGGTAGTGGAAGCCACCTTAGACCGAACCGTGGCCTTAGGCAAAACCTAGCCCGTGATCTGGGTTCCAACGCGGGCCAAGTAAGCGCAGTATGATGTAGAATGACAACCTCCCCTGCAGTCAAAACTAACAACATCATGTTGAGAGTTTCCCCCTTTTCCCCAGTTCCTTCCGGAAATCTCCTGGGGAGAAAAAAACACCCCCGAGAAAAACCAAAAAAAAACGTCACTTACCCTTGTATTTCCTGAGCTTTCGCCGACCGCCCGAGCGGATCGAGGCGCGTCGTAGTGTCCCCGCGGCGCGCTGCGAAGGCGGCCTCGTTGGGGTTTCGGCTTTGGCCGCGGAGTTCTTCCATTTGGCGAAGGCCCCCAGGGCCCCAGCGAAAAATGAGCAATTATGTCCAGTAGTGATGAACTCCGTTTAAAACCAACAAGGGAAAATACAACTAAAAAAAACATATTCTTGAGCAAATGGAGGAGTTTCACTCTGAAGTTATTGTCAAGCAAACTGGTGGGTTACAAGCAGACAAAGTCGGTTCCATCGGAACGATCGCCACTGGGAATTGAAGGACCTGTGGCAAAGGGTCTGGAAACGAACAGGTTCACCGTGAGGGAGCTTGACTCAAACTACACCAACGGCTACCAGCACCGCAAAACAAAAAAGTCAAAAGCTCGGTTTTGGGCAAGTGAGCTAGTTTACCAACTCAATGGAAGTGGACAGGGTGGGTTTTGCAAGACCCTCTTCTGGAAAAGTCTGCAAAAGGCTACCTGAAGTGGGTATCACACACGCACACATTCACTCGCTGTGGCTGGACACATCAGCTTCGCACGATTTGGTTTGTCCCAGTGCACGAGTTGGTTTGTCCCAGTGTTCATGGGGTGTTGTCGCGTTCTTGTCTTGAATGGGTGTTCATTCCATCCAGGGTATCACCCCGAAATCTGGGGGGGCGGGTAGAGGCCTAAACCATGGGACTATAGCCTAACCACTAGGGCAGATATGAACCCAGGGGTGCCAAGCTAAAAATCGGGCATGAAGGTTCTGAAAAGAGAATCATGGGACTATCGGCTAAACACAATACTAGATATGAACCTTCTAGGGCGCATCTTCTTGTTTCTTTTGGGAGCTATTTAGCTCCCGGCCAACAACCTGAAAGACCCAACCCTCGAACACATCCACCAAAGCTCAACAAGAAACACAAAGATACTATGTGCCTATTGTCCCCCGCACAGCAAGTTTAACTCTCTCCGCTTTGGGAACACTTATCTTCCACTGCGCAAACTGGGGAAAGGATCCCCAGCCACGGAAAGAACATTTGAGTCCCTTTTCCACCTGAGCGCATCTTCCCCCTCCACCAGGAAAAAAAAACAAAAAAAAAAAAAAACACAAAAAACGAAGATCCGCGGACGGCGGCCGTCTTCCCGCGAACGACGGTCGTCGTCTTTGTCGATCCCGTGCCTGGCAAGGCCGCCGGGGGCGCCTGCTTGAAGTTGAGCCTTCGCCGGTGGCCCTGGCGGCCTGAGGCATGGGATCCATCGATCGAGACGCGCGCAGGTCGAATCCGCGAAACGGAAACGGGGCCCTGTTGCGGCGGGGCAGGGGAGCCCCGTGGCGCCCAAAAAAGCGGTTGGTTGGGGGGCTATCCCCATAGAAACCACTATTTGGGGTGAGGTCGGTGAAGTAAATCTGGACCAGTGCATGTTTTTTCTCACTGTTCACCGGTGACTTAACAACTTACCCGCGCATCCAAAAAACATGTTCTAAAAAACTCAAAGGGCGTTGACTTCACACAAATCTACACTCTCCAAAACCTGCTGCGCCTCAGCTAGACCATCTTTTTTCCTTTTCCATTTGGCTGCGGTACCAAAATGGAACCCTGGTAAGTGGAAACATGGACCAAAACCTGCGGTTTGCCCCTCCTGTTTAATTTTGAGCCACACCCATTTTCCTGGCGTGCGCCACGAGGACCTGCGAAGGGAACGTCATGCGCCCGAACCACGGCCTCGCTCTGCGTGGGCAGCCGCGTTCCAGGCCACCAGTGCCACTAGCCGGGAGGCGCGGTCCTTGGGCCGCACGAGCGGCCAGTGGGTCCACGTAAGTGTGCCCTGCTTATTCACATGCAAGTGCATAGTGTATACATATATGTATATATGTGTGTGAGCTTTATGTGTATATGCATATGTATTTATATATATATATATATACATGTGCGTACATGTGTTGTATAACAGGCGCGTATAACAGGCATATGAACAATCATGTTTACCCATCACCCGGGCACGATTCTGAATGTAGATGCGTGTGTTGAAAATCTGAATGTCTACACATGCATGCGGATTCCACGGGATACATCTGGATACTAAAGACTGGCTGAGAAGCAGCTGGCCCCCAGCCTACAGGATGAGACAACTGCAGAAAGTAAGCACATAGTTTTGTCCCAACAGCATTGCGGAAAGCATGCCAGCACTTCAAGGACCTTTGCAGCTGACCTGCTAAGTTGCCTGAGGCAAGGTACAAAGTGTTTGGCCCTAAATGAACTGGGTGAATTATAATATTTCACCAACTTAAGGTGGTTGGGGGGCTATTCCCAACATAAACCACCATTTGGTGAGGTCGTTGTAATTCACCCAGAGGGAAGAACCCCGGCATGAAAAAGGAAATCGAAATCGGTCAGGAAAGGTAACTGACAAGGAACGACGGGCCTACTGAACATGCCCAAGGGACCGAGTCGCTTTGCCTCCTTTAAACTGAGAATTGGCCACCAAAAAGGTGATAAACCCAAGCAAAGCATCAAGCTTGAGCATGGGACCACACCCACTCTATGGTTCCCCCTAGCGTTGCCCGAGAAAAAAATGAAATGTTGGGACACCCCTAAGAAAATAACCCGTAAAAAGCAAAGCGTAGGGGTGCCCATGAGTCGCATTCACCCAACTCCACTGGGTTGGGACCTGATCTGTCCGAGGCGCACGTTGGCCCTCATCCAAGCTGCGTCTGCCTGCGACTACTCCCCAGTGGACTCACAGGTCAGCAACATGGTTGATGGTCGCATTCCCCCCACCCCGACACATGGCACTTGACAGGGAAATGACCCCTGCAAGAGGAAATTGATGTGGAGTCATTGCCGTTGGTTGCCCTCCCCAGACGATCTCCTTGGCATCACAGGTGGCAGTAAGCCCTTGTGGTTCACAGCCATACTCAAAATGGTGGGTGAACATAGTTCTGAAATCGAAGCAAGCTCAGCGAGCCCACCTCGGGGCAACACGTCCTCGACTTGAAAATTCCACATTTCCGTTGTGCATGCAAAAGCGGTCCATCACACGGTCCCCAAATTACAGTCATACCTGCTTTCTGCTTTCAAGTTGCGGCGCGTCTTCCTTCCAAACCACAAAGGGCTCGGTGCGCTTCATTTTGTTTAGCCCCTTGCCAATTTGAAAGGGTGTAGCTTGCAGGGATCTGCCGTTCACGGGTCCCAATTGTTTCCAGGAAAGCGGCCGCGTCAAAATCCGATTCGAACTTGTCAATATCAGCGGTGGGCTTGAGTTCTCAAGCCCCATCAAGTAGCTACCTTCAGTTTTCGGGGTCCTCAAAGCAATGCAACTGGTATTCAAAGCCCAGCCCCCTTTCTTTTTCTCAACCCCTGAACTCGGCTTGCCTGGGGACAGGGGCAGCTAGACCATTTTAACTTTTCGCCCTTTGCCAGGGTGATGAAGAACCGCGAACAAAAACACAAGTTTGAAGTTTGGAAGGTGAACATTGTGTGAGTTTTCCTGATTTTGCGGAGAACATTGAGACTCTTGATGGATTTGTGCGGTTCCACAATGATGAGCACGCGTCCAAGCAGGGTTGCCTCCTCCGCGTCCGCGCTGGTGTCGGGCCTGCAGGGTAAGCCGGAAGAGGGACTTGCCTGGACAATTCCAAAGGAACAGTGGGTTTGTGTTACTTGAGAACGCCGTTTGGTTTAAAATGCGACTGACGCAAAAGGAAATTATTTTGTTGGCCCCCTAATTTGACGTGGCTTTCGGGCCCCATCTTTTGCGTGTGCCCGCAAGCTTGCAGACAATGGACGCCCAAAAGGGGCACGTAGACCTGGAAATCTAAGTTTCGCGGGCATGAGTTTCAGGGATGGAAGTGTTAGATTTCAGGGACATTCCTGAAGGAAACCAAACGCAGAGGATGGGAACCTGCTCATGCCTCCCTCCTAAAACAAACATATGCCATGGCCACGACATCAGGTCTTTCATTGTAAATGGCTGCCAAACAGACCTATAGCGAGATCTATTACCATGCCCATATGGCTACATCATGCCACATTCCAAGGCGGGAACCAGACACCTCCTAAACCGTCCTAAACCCAGGGTTCTGGCTTTTGCTTACAGCGCGATTCGCCAGAATCAAGAACCCTTCCAGACAATTCGGCGCACCTCGCTTTTAGGAAGCCCGTCTGGCGCCACGCCCCCGCAATCCTATATGATGTGTTCTGCTTGGGGAAAAGCTGAGCTCCATATGGGAGTGCTTTGCTGCTCTGTTGCGGGGTTCTTCTTGGTTTACTCAGTAGAACGAGCAGGCAAAACTTTTGGTCAGGCGAAGTTTTCCCTATGGCGTAGAGGCGCGCTCTACACGTCGGGCATGAGTGCCAGAAGCATCGCCAGGAAACCACCTCCAAAAAAAAGAGCAGATCTCCGCATCTGGCACGCGAGAGTTTCCCACTGGAAGGCAGCCTTTTGGGAGCTCCAAACTCTGCAAGCAACCACCTGATTTCAGGTATTTCAGCCGGCGCTTTGGGCAACTTAGAGGTGGAGGCACGCCCATGCGGATTGGCATGAAACCGCAAAGCCATAGATTTCAAAAAAACCTGCCAGTGTTTTCATGCTAAACCCCAGGCCGTCACTCTGGGTGAAGTAGGCAAGAAGCTCAGACGATGCAAGGCTGCAACCAGCACGTGTGCTTTCGGGCAAGGTCAAGTGCGGATTTGAGTCACAATCAAAACCTATCGCAATCGGAAGAAGTTGAGGGGGCAATCAAAACCTGGCACACCAATTGAAGGGCCTTGATGCTTGATATATGCCCCTCACAGCAAACAAAATTGCCACTTGTGGCAAGGGAACTCCTTGTGTCAAGCGAATTAACAATCTTCACACCTTCACTCACTTGGGTTTTGGGTCACCCATGAAGGTTTATTTGGGAGGGAGTCGTGGACGGTGAAGTAGAGGTGCTGGTGCAAGAAACTTCCCTGAGTGGTTTGGTCAGAAAAGTAACCATATTTCTTGTTTACCACAAAAAATGTCTTTCCAAAAAGTGGCTAAAATCCTGAAACTCGAAAATGAGTCCCCTTGCACCAGAAAGCTCTAGCGTCCCAACGCCTGCTGCTTCGCTGCTGCGGTTCTCGGCCTGTCGGAGCAGCGTTCTCTTCCATGGACTCAGACAACCACAAAGGGCGTACGACCTCGCTCACCAAGAGGCCTCCCCTATGAACAGGGATCCCCACATTAACACCTGAACATTGCCCTGTAAATTGTGGTTTCCCTGTATTTTGGTGGAAAAAGTCATGTTTCAAATGGGCAAAATGTGTCTTTTAAGGAGCCCTGATGAATTAGGCAATAAAGAAAGTGCCAAGCCTATGAACGGAAAGCAATGACCATGTAAGAACATGCCACCCGGTGATGCATCGAGCAAACCAAGGGCCAAGGCGGTTCACGCGGAATCTCATTCCAGCTGTGCTTCCGCACACGTCCTGAGTAGACCAAACAAAAGTCCGAGCTTTCTTTACAACCAAGTCCCCCTCCCTTAAAGCGGCCTCGCCCAATTTCACATTTGAGGGGGTGGGGATGCAACCAAAATGGTCTTCCCCAAGAGTAAGTCCAGAAACTCAGGGAGGGAGCTCACCATTTGCTTCAGGCTTAAAATCAAATCGCCCAAAGGCAATAACTATAGAAAAAGTTGCCGAGAGTGGGGATTACCCTGGCGCAGTTTTCACTTACTTTTCCAACCTCCCTGCCCTCGGCTAAGAGTAGGAAAGTGGAAACCGCAAAGTAGATAAGGTCAATTGGCCCTGGGCAAGTGAAAAGTTCCACCTTTTGCAGGTGATGGGCAGCCAACTGAGAGCTGGAAAATCTTGCACGCGCCATGGGTCTATTTGGGTGTTGCTCAAACATAATAGGGTGTCCTGCTGGCCCCCTTTTAAAAATAACAATCACAAAAGAGCCCATCAGTACGAGAGACTCCCCCTGACTTGGGCAAAGCGGCGCAGAACATTTCTCCGGACCTTCCCGAGTCCCTGACGGCTTTCTCCGCCAAAGGGAAACCACGACACTTCTATAAGATCACTGGCCCAACGGAACTAGAGTTATATACAAGGTTCACAATTTAGGAGCATAAGGTTGACCAGAAAGGGAACACCAAATGTGAAAAGCTCGGTTTTGAATAACTGAGCAACTCAATTTGGAAAGGTACCAGCCAATCTCCTTTGGTCACCAACTTTTTTTGCCCATGGCGAGGTGCGAAACAAATGGCACAAGTCATGTTTGGCATTCCCTTTACTTACCCACATAAAGGGATTTGCCAGTGTCGCCATCTACTTTCGCCCTGGTGTAGTTGATTGAACAACAACTGGTTGATCAACGGGATTCGGGTACAAGGACAGATCCCAAACACGCTTGCTTTATCCCAGACCCTTGGTGGCCATGGGAAACAAAGCCACTTGGCTTCGAGTCCCCCAACAGTTGAAAGCTATGGGGTCTCTGCCGGTCTCCGCCCAGCTAGGCTCTGGGTGGTTTGGGGGAGCGGGTCCAGAAAAAGGTTTCGGGGTTGGGGATACACGGGTTTATGTTAGTTCTGTTTGACGTGGTTTTTGTCAGCGGGTGAGTCACCCCAACCCCACCCACTCGAACCAGCCAACAGCCCGCCTTCCCCTGCCACCGGTCGCGACGGCGATCCCGCCCCGCACCTCCGGGCGAAGAAAAATGGCGATTCTCCTTCCTTTTGGCTACCCAGAAAAGCCCGATAAAAGGAACAGGCACCCTTAAACAAAAAACACACAAAACAAACAAACAAACAAACAAACAAACAAACAAACAAACAAACAAACAAACAATCCACCCACACACACACCCACCCACACACACACACCCACACACACACACACAGCCTTGTAGGCCTCATTCAAATTCCCATTTCACCGGGAGGGACCCCATACTCAAATGCAAATCTGGCTTAGCGTCCCAGGGAGGGCATTCGTGACTGTTCAATGGTCCAGGGCCCCCAATCGTTGTTCGGTTTCAATGGCTTCCATTGCCGCGGCTCCGTATTACTATGTAACTATCCAGGCTGTCGGCTCAATGGAAAACCCCACTGGCTGGGAGCCACCAAGCTATGAGTATGTTGCTTGCGCCGACGTTTTTGGAACGCGTCGTGGACAAGGTCGTTTCATCCCAAGTGAGGTTGCCATGATGCCACAGCCTAGGGGGCTCTCACAGATGTTCCCAATACTGTGGTGGGGAAATGGAATTGAGAAATTGAGGTCCATCCAAGAACAAGACTAGTAAGGGGTTCGGGAGCCACCCACGCTCAAACCTGAGGGCCATTACCATCCCTTACGTTTGTTTGGGAATCTTCAAGGGCTTTGGATGGATCCCAAGCCAACTGCAACCTGGCAGCGATGGATCGAACCTTCTCAATTTCAAGAATGCATTTGCCTCTAATTACCAAAACAAGGCCTGTGCATTTCACTAGTTCCTGGGGCAGGGCAATCATTTCGTTTTCGCTCATGAACAAAAGCGCGTTTCATCATGTCAAAAACACATTCGCGGCCTTCGCAACTTGGCTGCACAAGGAAGCTTCTTCTTTTTCCCCCTTGACTAGCACTTCAAAACGGGGGTCGGTCAGTAGGGTTTAGATCAGTAGGGTTTCTATATCCCAGAAATCTGTAAAGAACCGATTTGTGCAAACGGCCCCTTTTCGCAAAAGGCGGCCCCTTTTCGCTTCTGAAAAGGCGGCACCACTCCGCCGGCTCCAAAAGGCACCCCTCGTGCTAAGCCCAAAGAAACTGAGCCGAGGGCCATGGCGCGCAGAGAGCCTGGCGACTGAGCTGCACTTCGGGAGTGGACTTAGTGACTCTAGCCCCAAACCTGGTTGACGCTGGAAGGGGAGCCAAACAAATGAATCTTTAGCAGTTAAGTGGTTGGATTTCCCACCAAAAAATCAAATTTTAGCAGTGAAGTGGTTGGAGTTCAACCACTAAAGCACCATAAGCATCATCATGAGCATCCATGCTTCCCAACAACAACCATGAAAGGAAAAAACACTGGGCAACTCCGCGTCACATGCTGCCCACAGGCTCCTGGCAGGTTTCTCTACTGACGTTCTGGGAACCTTGACCGTGGGACCTTCTGCCTGCGGGCCAATTTTGAAAAAGGAGGGCAATGATTACTTTTGTTTATATCATCAGCATGTTTATGTGTATATGTGTATGTATCTATGTGTATATATATATGCCTATTTAAGTATCTACACATATTATATGTATATATATACACAGATACACATACAAAAATGGATCTGGGGTGGTCACCCCACGCTTTGACACTTGCCCTGTCGATGTTTCCCAGTTCAGCTGTTCCGCGGCGGGCTCACCCGGAAAAAAATCCAAACACAAACTCACCGCTGGCACACCCCACGAACCAGTGTGTGCTTGTTTAAAAACAGCCTGTTCGGGGCCGGTTGAAAGGGAAACCAAAAGGAAAAACAAGGAAGCCGCTTAGTTTGGGGATTTGGCCGCCCTAGTTGGACACATGCCCAAACAGTGGAATCAGCCCCAACACGGCCAAAACGAAATGCTACCCCTCCCTACTAATCAGGTCGCTGGTCAAGGGGGGAATAAGGTCACCAGTTGCAACTGGGAGGCGAAGGTTCCTTTTCCTGCACGCAAGAGGCCTCTTTTTACCACGGCGACGGGCTCTGGGTTGCCCGTATCAAGGGGCAAAAGTAATGAAGGTACCGCAGTCCCTTTCACTTTCCCAGAGAGACGATCCTTACATTATACACCTGAACATTGCCCTGTAAATGGCGGTTTCCCTTTATTTTTGTGGAAAAAACCATGTTTCAGATGGGCAAAATGTATCTTTTAAGGAGCCCTGAGTAGGGCCCCACTATGTTTCCTAAAGCATGGTGCTGTATCTAGGACACCGCCCCTGACATGGAATTTGGAAGAAGGCCCCTTTAAACTGATCTGCTGAGAAGACTGACCAACCAACGTTTGTCTTGCTTTTTCGCACCTCCAAAGCTAGAAAGCTCAGTTCATAAAAGGTTAAGCTCTTGTGTGAAAAGGTCGGCTTTTGGCAATGAAGACAACCGCCAACAGTATGGCACAGAAGGCGCCCTGAGCCCGCCTAAGGCAAATCAGCCCCATTGCGTGCATTCTCGAGCCAAATGATTGCCGCGACACATCCGGGAAAAAACGCACTCACATACACGTCAAACGGGCTGGCGAGATCACTCCTTTCGTGGTTGTCCCTTTCTTCTTTTTGTGTTGGGGGGCGGATAGAGGAACTTCCTTGAATAGCGGTTGATGCGCCCGTTTGAAGCCTGAAAAGGGAGGGCCTTTGTATCTTCAGTCAACAAAGGCGCCCCTGCGCCACCGATTGGGACTTAAAGCTAGGTCCTCGCAGGCAGAGGCCATAACATGAGCGCTGAGAATATGGATGAGCTCACATAAGTGGCTAAACAGTAGCTAAAAAGGTTGCTTCCGCAATTTTCCTGTCTAAACTTGAACCCTGTTCTTGTCTAGTACTTGCTTCTGAGATTTCACAGAACCTCTTTCAATGGAGATGAAGGGTTGTCAGAAGCACAAGTAGGGGCCCTTGGTGGGAAAGCAGCCGGGTCCAAAACCGGGCCGTCAAACGAACATTTCAGCGGCTTTACATGGGACCTGGCACTGCCCGCACACTCGCCCGCCATCACTTGCAAACTTGGCATGCTTCCATGCAGCAAATGAACGTGGAAGCTGAAAACGGAGATTTCTGTAAACCTTGGCTGCCCTCAGATCTCCTGCTAAAAGTTAAACTTTTAGCTGGTTAGGTGGAAACCCCCACTACACACTAAAAGGCTAAAAAGCTAAGGAACCGGATGGCTGGGAGCCACCAAGAACAAGATAGGCGTGCAAGCCCAGCGTTTCCCCCCGCACACCGGGCCAGACTAAAGCCCAGAGCCGGCGGTGCTCACAAAGGACCTACCAGCCCAAAAGCTCGGAGGACCAAGCAAACAGCAACGGTCCCAAAAATGGGTCCATGACCCCATTATTTTGGGTAGTGACCCCATTTTTAAAGGCTCATGGAGACCCCAGGTCCTTATATGTCGCAATTGATTTTAAGCCGCTGTAAGGAACCCTCACTTGAAAGGATCCCCCAACATGCCTTTTTGGCGAAGAAAGGTGTCCTCAAAAGTCAGGACCTACATAGTGTCCTTCCTAGCCTACCCCAAGAAGGGTTGATTCGCATCGGCTTCGTGGATCCTTCATCTATTGCCAAAGGTTAACCGGTTTTTCCTTTTGTAAGATATGTCAGGCTAAACTCTCAAAGTCATGAGCTCGCTTCAAGACGCCTCTAAGAAGGGCCAGATCCGCCAAGTCACTTTTGAGGTGGTTCCCTATCAAAATGTTCATGGCCAAATGGGCGGAGTTCTGTGCTCGCGCTAAGGCCAAGGACCATGAAGATCTGTTGCAAAGTCCTGTAGTCCTCCGTGGGGATAATCACCTCGATTTGCGTACTTTTCTTTGGTTGCTTTTTTTGTTGGGCGGGGGGAGGGGCAACTCCTTGTTCGTTTATTCAAGCAAACCAAAAGGAAGACCACAATCTCTGGGGCTAAACTTGAGCGAAGCCAGGCGGTCATCTGTGTGAGGCTGTTATTTTGCAGTCGCTATTCAAAGGGGAGCCATAAGGAAGCAGACCAGTTTTGTCTTGGACACGCTGTCTGACCAGTTTGTTGGGGTCCCCTGTTTCACCACCTCACTCTTGGATCCCCATCCTTGTCCAAAGAAAGGGTGACAAAAAAAAATAGGTCCTCAGTGGAGAGGTTAAAATAAGGGTGCTCTTTTTTCTGTAGTCTATTTCAGTAGGGGAACCCTCCCCCAAAAAAGAATAAAAGGGCCCTACTGGGGGACCTAAGAAATCTGGAGGATTAACCCGGAGATTGCCGCCCACCAGGATACTGAGGAAGGTTGCTGAGAAATGGTGCTTAGAGAAGAAATGGCTCCATCTTTCGCCCCTTCCCACGGCTTCTACTTCCCAAGTCTGGGGTGAGTAGCCCAGGAGACAAAACTACAATTCCAATCCACGCCCTCACAGCCCCAGCCCCATCAACATGCCGCCAGACAAAACTTTGCTGGAACCGGACGGAGGGGTGGTGCTACGAATGGGCAGGGTTTTCTCAGCTCTGACCGGCTGAGCTAACAAGCCAAGGTGAGCAATCAGTGAAACCTGTTTGCCTTCATGCTTGAACAGTGCAGACCTACAAAACAAGTTATTCAAAGGTTCGTGTAAACCATTGCCACATCTGGGTTTCTCTTGTTCATGTCGTGCTCCAGGGAGTCTCGGGAAGCCTAGGGATAAGGGAAAGGGGTACCGGCAAAAACATGAAACAACGCCAGTGCGGCTTGCGAAACGGTCGGAGGGCTTGGACAGTATGGGTTGTTCAAATGGAAGGGGCGGGGGGATCCCGATTTTGATAGGCCGTAATCCAGTGGGATGTGGTGAAAAGGTTCGCAAACATCAAGCAAAATCATCGCAAGCGCGTTTGCCCGCCGCCCTGGGCATTCAGCAGGCCAAAAGCAAGTCAAAGGCAGAATGCAGGAACTGTTTTTTTGTCCAACAAAAAGGTCTTGCGAAACCAGCCTTTAAAGGGATCAAAAACCAGTTCCTATGTGCTAGTATATATGGTTGCAAAATGAGAGCAAACATGATCGGACCTGGGCTGATCAATTCGGAAATCCTAGGCCTTTACAATCGAGGTTGGCCTTGAGGGGTCCGAACGAAATAAGGTCAAACCTGTGACAAAAGGCATGCCAAGTTATTGGGCCTTGAGTTGTTGGGCCTTGCTTTGCTCAACCACTATCTATGGCAGCAGTACCAAGAAAGGAAGGCCAACACATGGCCAACACAAGAAAACATGCCCGGAAGGCAAACGGCTGAAAAACATAGGGAAAGGAAAACACAAAGACATACTAAGATTGAGCCATTTTGTTGGCCACTGACACGGCCTGCCAAAAACCCGACCGAAGTCAAGAACCTCGGAGAATGAGGCATAAGTCATGAATCCCTTGAACACCTCGCAGAAGAAAGTCTAAGGAATTATGACTCAAGCTACGAGCTTTCCTTTTGGTTTCCCTTTCAAGTACCCCAAAACAAGAGCCTCAACTCACAGACCCACCGCGGTTGTGGAACGTTGGCTGTGGCGATAGGACTCCAAATGGTTGCTTGGGTTGGTGGTGTCTCATTTACTCTCGACAAGACCAAGGCTTCAATCCCCAAACCAAACCACCAACTGAGAACCTGACCCACTCGTTAAGAAACTTTTTTGGCAGTTGACTGCAATGGGAAGCTCCTTCAAACATGGGGACCAGGAACCAACCTAATGTGGGTGTGGGTGCTTTTATTCAACTCTACGTGAGCGAAGATTATGAACTAATCCTCTTTTTTTTTTGATTGGAAATGAGAAGCTACCCCGGGAACACCACTAATCCAATCTAGCAGTTGGGGCAAACTTGAAGAAGAAACCAAAGAACCAAAGAAGAAGAAAAAACGACTAGAAACCAAGAAACCAAGAAACCAAGAAACTAAGAAACCAAAGCAACCAAAGAACCATTGGAACTAGAAGAAGAAACCGAAAAGAACCGCTGATGGAAAAACCGAGATCTCTTGCGCCAAAAAGAAAAGAAAAGAAAAGAGAAGGCGAGCGGCGCTGCGCATGGCCGCAGCCACCAGCTCCAGCAACTCTTCCGTGGCAGCTCGGCGGTCTGTCTCGTAGGTGGCGTGGATCTCCTTCGAAAAATTGGACGGTGGAAGAGGTCTTGAAAGCTGACCACCTTCCATTTGCTGAAGTCCCCCGGAAAAAGATAATAACATAGTTCCACCAGTGATAAATTCCTTTTAAAATCAACAGGTGAAAATAAAAAAATATTCTTGAGGAAATGGAAGCCACCTTTCTTGCCACTGTGGACCCCTTAGTAACCAACCCCTGTTTCGTAGGGGAGTGTCCCTGGATTTCGTGGGGAATCATCACTTTTGGAGGGAGTTTTCACCTCCCCCATGATCATGAACTGGGTTGATTAATATGGGGTCAACACGATTTCCAAGGGCCGGAATTTTCACCTGTCCGTGTGAAGTAGTGACAAGCCCTTGACAACCACCACAACAGACCCTGTCCTCGGGGATCCTGGGCAAGCGCTCGATCGGAATCCCGAATCCCTAAAATCCGGGAAAGCGACAGCTTGCGATTGTCTTCAAGGGATTCGCGCTTTAAAATTGACAGAGGTTCAAAAACGAATTCAAGAAAAAGCTTGAAGGGATGCAAAAATATATTTCCTAGAATCCGCGCTTTTTGTGGCTTCCAACTGCTCTTCCCCCTATTTGGCGCTCTGTGTGTGCGATCCTTTCTTCCCCTCCACGGGTAGGTCCTCAAAGGGAGCATACCAACTACAAACACGTAACATGGCCAATAGACGGCTCCTAGTGTTTCGTGTGTTGTTTTTGGTAGCGGCGAGGCCAAGGGAGCTGCCTTGAATCAAGTAGTGCATACGTCTTGCAACTCCACTGAGTTTGCTACATGCAAGCTTCGCAACTAACCCTTTGACCGGCAGTCAACGCATGATTTCATCCCAAAATGCCGCGCAGAAAGCTGCTTCGCTTGGGGAAGCTTCAGTGGCCATGCCTCCGCGCACAGTTCGCGAAGGAACATTCGCCGGAGGTCTCTCTGGGTTAAGAAACAAGCTTTCAGCTGGGGAAACAGCGAGCGACTTGGGGGAAGCATGCCTCGATGTGAGCACAACATGTTGTGACACACACACACACACATTGGACTTATAGACATGTGGGGGAGGGGGGCTCCAAACATGACCAACCCAAAAAACAAAAAGAGGAAAACAAGAAACACGCAGCCGCCGCATGCGCATGAGCGCGCTTCAAGCATCAACCTCTTGCAGCCGCGCTGCATCAGAGGTGCCCCGAACTCGATCACCTCAATGGGATGCAAAGGATCTGCTTGCAACGGCTCCCGCAACGCAACTCATCCCCTACCCCTTGGCTTCCTCAAATATATTGAGCACACACGAAGACTGCAAGTCAGGGTCAAATTTGGGGAAGCGGGCTTTGGCCAAGAGGACAAGAGGGCAAGGGGCGACGGCAAAGTTCCCGTCATGGCGAAAGGACTCGCTCATTTTAGGGCGGCTGGTGCTAATTTCAAAGGGAAACCTACTCAAAAAGAACCAGCAGAGGCATCCAAAACAGGAAAACGGATCTGCACCACGAAAACACCTCATTCAAGTGGGTGAAAATGGGGGCGTGCTGCCCTGTGAACTGAAATATTCCAAAGCTTGATCTCGCATTCTGCTCACCCAGCGTTCTTTTGAGAAAAGCCCCAGAATTCCTGCGTGTTTGGCAACTGAAGTACAGCTCGACAAATGCATGGTCCCAAAACTGGAAACATATCACTGGTTTCCAATGCTTTCCTTTGAAACAAAACCGAACAGGCTGTGGCTGGTTTTAGATTCGGTTTGTCTTGGAAAAAACCCAAGAAGGATACCCCTCAACAAAAACTGGCAGCCCTGAATACTTCATGAAGTTGCAAATGGGCCGACGGACCTCTCTCAGGTCGGAACAATCGGGTACAGCTACTGACCTGAAAAAAACACCATTTGGTTGGTTGGTATCTGTTGGGTTGGGGTGTTCAGGGGGGTTGGAATCTACCAAGCCACAAGAGACGAGGCTGAAGTCCTCTAATGAACAGGGCAGCCCACAATGGTACCCTTGAGATACCAAAGTAGTTTCTCATCTATACATGACTACTGGATGGGACACGGCCCAGAATATGGGGGGGGGGTATTTGGGAGTGTGCGGTGTGAGCCTGAAAGCCCGGCTGAAAGCAAGAGGCAAGTGCAGCACAGCTGATGAGTAACTCAGTACATCAACTTGTAGGATGTTGCAACCTTACCCCGCTGTTTCGACACTTCCATGTGCCCCTCTACCAGGCTCCTCCAAACCTATGGGAACTACCGGTTCCTTCATTTGAGCGATTCTGCCTTCAAGCAATGGCTCCGAGGCACACAAAGCTTGAAACCTAGACTTGGACCTGGAAACGGATTGGGTTGCCTTCAGCCACTGGACGGATTTCGCTTCTGGCCGCCGGCAACAAAGGTAAGGAAGCGCTGAAGAGGTGTCGGGTGAGGCGACCTTCCGAGGAGAACTACTGGATCTACATGGCCACCAACTCTTGGACAAGCTACGAACTTGGCCTTGCCACGCCTCAGTCGCTAATTTCTGTGGGGAAGCCCCAAGACTGTCTTTGAAAATGGCATGAGGCCAGACTTACCCGGGGGTTGCGCGCTCAATCGTCTGGGTTAGACTTAGACGCCCCAAAAAACAATACCCTCCCACCAATCAACATGGAACCTGACAGGGTGCCTGGAAGACCATTTCCCTTTAGAGGGACTCTTTGTGAGGTTCCATGTTAATTGGAGGGAGGGTAGCTTGTTGCTGGTTGATATGGAAAATGAAGGACACTGAAAAGGAACAGGTGACCAACACATAAGCTAAGTCAATGCCTCGAGGGCTCTCGCCGAGGTGCCACCCTGCCACCAAACCTGGCAAATCAGCCCCCCGTCTCGGAAAGCAAGCGAGCTGCACCAAATATGTAGAAATTTATAATTATATGAACAAATTAGCCTCCCTATGAAACATGCCCGAAGGGGGGAGCCCCGATATCACTCGTAACCCTGCAAATCTGATACACAAGTTGCTTGCGTTGAAAGCTGGTTGTAAGGTTCACTCAAAAACTATGGCACAAATCCAAACACAAGAGCAGAACCCCCACATGCAACAAGTGGGCGCTGCCCAAACGTTGGTTTGGGCTTGCCTTTCAGTTCACCAGTTCATCTTGGCGGACCCCATTTTCGGAACCCCCAAACTGTTTGCCTTCTGGTTATGGGCCTGACGGTCCGCCCCGCTCGCCCCCGCCCAAACGAAAAATGTGGTTTTAATTTCCTTTAGGTGTCCCGTGAAGCAAATTCAAAGAAAGGGTACCCTCAAAATACAGACACGATCAATTGGACAAGGTAGAGCCGGGGTACAAACGGTCTCATCCAACCTTAAATGCTTCACCTTGAACTTCGCATCCGTGTTGCCAAGTTCTCGTTGTGGGAAAACACGAAACCCTCCCAGCCATCGTGCCACATTGGAGGACTGGAGGAAAAACTATCTCCATCTTTGTGTCCAAAGGACTTAGACATACGTTAGCCTTTGGGGATCTTTGTTCAAAGTGGACCAAAAAAGGAAAACCAAAAGGATAAAGGCTGGTTTTGAACAACTTGGATTTCTTTTTGGTTCAATCATGTGCTTTTAGAAACACATACAAAGACATGGTGCTTACGATTTTCATCAGGGCCACTGACCTCACGCGCTGTGCGCAGGCAGGCCTGTGCCCGCGGAAGTAGTTCAGGCCCACAGAGACGATGGGCACGTTAAGATGGTGCAATCCTAATCCAGAGAGAAGCTTGTGGTTGAAATCCCTCACAGCTCCATGCCAATGATGCATACGTGATTCTGAGTATATTTGTGTATATATTGGGTCCTGGCCACAAGCCACAAACACTAAGCACAAGTAGGAGCACAAAAAAGCACCGGCAAAAACGAGCAAATTTGCTCTTTCAACATCATGTACCCATGCAGCCCTGAAACTTAAATTGCTCCTTCTGCATCTTTGGGGACAATTGCTGGGACTTTGAAATAATATGTTTCAACGAGCATTTGGACTATGATTTAAGTTGCCCCAGATACAATGGGAAAGTTACATAGGCACACGCAACCCGCCTTTCTGTTTGGCTTGGTCACGCTGCTGCTTCCCATCCCAGATGACAAGAAAAGCTGCCTTGAATAAGAGTTCTCTTGATCTGCCTAGTCTATTTATTGGTGTTTCTATCCACCTATCTATCTCTATATTTATCTGTCTATTCTTTCTAAACATATATGTGTATATATATATATATCTATACTTAGATTGATTTTCTCTATCTGTCCATGTATCTGTTTATCTATCTATCTACCTGGCTATCTACCTATATCTGAACCTCTATCTGTATCTTATCTGTCTGTCTATAGCTATATCTATGTCTACCTATACTGTTTTCTCCACCAAGTAAAAGTTCGATCTATCTATCCGTCTACCTATCTAAACTAAGCTTGTCTTCTTATTTATATATATCTCTATCTATCCATCTATCTGAATCTTTCTCTATGTATCTACCTACCTACCACCTAGTCTGTTTGGCGATATTTCCTTGTCAATCTATCTACTACCGGTCCCTCCATCTATCAAACAAATATATGTATGTATATATCCATCAATCAACCTAGCTATGTTTATTCATTGTTATATTCCCACCCATCTTTCTTTCTATCTATCTTGTCTATCTTGTCGAACTTTTCTATCTATCTATCTATCTAACTTGTCTATATGATCTGATCTTTTGATGCATCTATCTTTCTATCTACATCCCCCCCACGTGTGTTGGACTGGGCGGACTATGCGACAAGAAAAGGAACACGCAGTCAATCACGTTCGCAAGGACAGGTGTAGATTGTGTGGCAGGCGCATCACTTTCGCAAGCTCAAGTGCAGATTTGGTGGCAGGCGTTTTGCAAGGTCAGGTGCAGATCTTGTGGCAGGTAGATGTATAGATAGATCGATCGATAGGTGTAGAGAGAGAAGAACAAGATGTTGCGGGGGTTTACGGGGGGACCAATTGGAGCTTCGCGGTGCTTTTTTGTGCTCCCAAATATGTGTGCTGTGTGCTTTTTCTTGCGCTTCTTATGCTTTATCTTGTGCTTTTCTCGAATATCCGTCCGAAAATTTGCCAAACTTGGCCGGAATTGCGGGGTCAGGGTGGGGGCTGGCAGCCAGCTGGCAGCAGCACTTGAACTGGCCTGCAGACAGCTGCTTGTCTAGGTGTCGTTGTGCCGGCGTCGGGAAAGAACAAAGGCCTGAACCTGTCTTTCAGCTCCTCTCACCAGGCCCGCAAACGGAAAAAGCTTAAAGAAAAGACGCTCCAACGTGTTCTGTCCCTGGGCGGAGCTGGCCGGGGGCACCACAATGTTTGTTTTTGTATATATACACTCAGAATTATCTGTATGCAAATAAATCCACACACGTGCATGAATATATATATATATACATATATATATATATATATATGTATATATTATATACATATATGCACGCTTGCATTCACACAACTCTTGCGGGGGGCTCCAAGAAACACACCCTTGAAAAACAGACCAAAGCTGGAGGGATGCGTTGTTGTTAGGTGGGAGTCTGGAGAGGGGGGAGAAAGAACTGTTGCGCCCATCTGCCCGTAGCTGAGGTCAAAGGGTTCCCTGGAAAAAGAGACAGCCAACAAGGATTGTCACAAAGGCCACTGCGCTCGTCATGCCATAGGTCACAAACGGGTGGCCTGCACAAAGTGCAGAAACCGCGATTCAAGCCGGGCATTGGCCCAGCTGAAATTAGGCACTGGCAAGAAACGGCTCCAACCTCGCCGATATAAGCTCCTAGTAAATGCGTAAGCCGGTGTTTTCTATGTTTTTTTTTTTTTGGGGGGGGGGGGTGGTGGGTGCAAAAAAGACACAAAAAGGAAAACCACCTATTCTTAAGGTCCCCCTATTTTGAGACAAGCCCGGGTTGTGAACCTGTTATCTATGATTGGTGAGGTGACGCCTCCCCTCAGCTGGTAAGTTCTGTAGTCAGCGTGATTACAAAGCTATCGAGCGGATTGGCCAAAACAAACTCCGAGCCCTTTGTCGGCCGCACAAATGGTTTTACCAAAAGTTGTCATACCCAGGAAAGTCCAGCAACTCAGTAAGTGAGAGTGTCAGCCTTGGGGGGGCCTTGGGGTTATATCCCGAATCTTTCAGAGAGCGAGACGCAGAGAGAGAGAGAGAGAGGCAGAAAAAAAGAAAGAAAGAAAGAAAGAAAAAAAGCGACAGCCTCCGCATGTAAGGTTCCGTGAACGAGGCGGGTGGGAAAGCATTGGGATGAATAGCGACAAAGCATTGGCGCCTTCAAAAGGCGTCGATTTGACTTTGGCTCAGCAGTCGCGAGCTGCGATCCAAGCTGGACAAATAAGAAGCACGAAACACCCCACACAGGGAAAGAAAGAAGCCCAAGCCCAGCTAACTAAAGTAATCAAACAAGCTCAAACGACCTGGACACAGCCTGCGTATATTTGGGACCCTTGTGCCATGAAAAAACAAAAATAATTCTCACAAATGGATGATGTATACATCTCTTGCCATTACAAATGGTCCAATTGTCAATTCTCTCACAACCAAACAAAACATAATTCTCGCAAATGAATGACAAACTTCCAATTGCTTAACCACCCTGGAAAAAATATTTCCAGTAGTGATAAATCCCCTTTAAAACCAACAAGAGAAAGTATATAATATTCTTAAGCAAACATTTCTTAGGCATCTACCTGCTCCGACCATGGGAGTTCAAACCAAAATGAGGCCATTAAAAAACGAAAAGAAAAACCCACAAATGAAGGGCAAATGGACCTTGGTCACTGGCCACCGGGAGGTTTGGCCTGAGGCTTCCGGCGCAAAGCCTCCAGCGCGATCACCGCGACCCCAGCTTTCAGCGGCAGCAAATCGGTCCGATCGTGACTGCCGCCTCGCAGTCGGGATGTGAATCACTCCTCTTTGGCCCCAACAAGTTCAAACTTGAACAGAACTCCCAGCAAGACAACCAGGAAAAAACACAGATTGCTTCCAAACAAAGTATGTTTTCGAACACTTGCTGCTGAGTTGACTGGCCGCAAAAAGTGCTTTTCTGGCCCCATACTGAAATGAAGAGAGAAACCTGTCAAACAAAATGCCCAGTGCTTGGAAACTGAACAGGTAGCACATAGGAGCCATGGAGTTTTTGACAAAAACCCTGACGGGGGCCCAGGCGCGGGCCTGACGTACTCTGCAACAGTTCCACTGCGACAGCGGCATGGGCGGTTTGACGGAGGGGGGCGGGGTGGTTTGACGGAGGGGAGGAGGGGGGGGTTTGACGAGGAAGGGGGGGAGGGGGGGGGGGCGGCGGAAGCAAGCAGGTTCCAAGGAGCATGGGGCAGGAATTGGCGCCAAAGGAGAGAACCGATCAGCGAGACCTCCCGCGACGTGTAACGCGAGCCTTCCGGGAAGATGCCCATGCAGTTCCCGGAGCATAAGCTTTGATACCTCGGCGCTTTGGCACAGGGCCTGAAAGGTCTACACAAGGTCCACCAAAGGCACCAACGGGGGTATAGTGAAACTCTTTGCAGGTGAACCTCATGGAAGCCTTATGACATTGCATGGGAGCTAAATAGCTCTTGAAAACCAAGATCTTAGGGAAGCTTTCCCAATTCTGTTCGCACAGTTCTGCTTCCCCGCCTGGTGTTCCCATAAAAGTTGCTTGGCTTGCCAGCGACGGGGGAACCCTGTGCCTACAGGATCTTGTTCAAATCCTGGGTGTGTTAAACAGTTTACATTTTTGTCCAGGTTCCATCTACCAAGCCAAAACAACTCATTGTATCCTCAGCTTTTGCCCCCAACCAGCAATCACATCGTTGATTCTGGGCCATGTTGGGTGGTATAGAATGTCAAACAACAGAAAACAACTTGAAGATAACACGGGTTCGACTCACTTGAGCGAATCGATTGGTCCAGAAAAGTACCCCCCCCCTCCGCAAAAAAAAAACAACAACAAGGTCAAGTCCTGGAACTCGGAGCAAAAAAAGGTTGATCCCCTTAGTCACCCACCTGAGTGCCTGAATCCCGGTGCTTCATGGACTTTGAGCCCCTGAAAAACCAAGACTGGCCGGGTGGACCCATCTGTTGGGGATCCACCGTCTCGTCTCCCTGGTTTCCTACAAAGAAGACTTAAGCCGGACCGTATTTGGGGGGAGCTGGGCCGACTGGGAAAACATCAACCCCAAAGGCCCTAGCAAGCTCAGTGCGGCCAGGCGGCACTTGTTTGTACATGGCCGACTGGTCAACCTGGCGACCCCCAAAAAAACAAAATGCGAACCGCAAATAAAATATGCTCCCCACCCACGTGCATGTGGTCTTGCTGCCTGAGTGGGTGGCCCAAAACCATATCTTAAAGTTTGTTTGCTAGTGGGAATCATGGAAAAACAAACCCTTGGTTGATTCATAGGCGGTGGCCCTCATAGTGGGGGTTCATCACTTTGGGAGGGGAACACCCCTATGAATACTGTGGATGGACGAAATCCTGCACCACCGAAGAAACCTGGAATGATGACTCCCCTGTAAATACAACCTTCCCATGCTTTCAAAGTGGCGCAGGATTTTGTCCATCCATAGTAGGATGGGTTTATTCATCCTGGGTCAGCATTGGCTAATTGTGAGAAATCGAACTCAGGGAGGGAGTGTCCTGAGGTGCGGAAGCTTTATGGACATCGCGCATCGACTTCGGGTCGTCGGATATGGAGCTGCCGGGACGGTCAGTGCATGCCCCGCCCCGTTCTTCAAAGGGATCCCAAAGAGAAACCGTTCCGTTCGACCGAAAAGGGACCAACAGTTTGACGACCCACCTTGAAAGAGTCCAGGAGGACCACAACCGGGTGTGTCTCATAAAGGGGTCCGAAAAAAAACTATGGGTTCTTTTCCGCTCCCCTTTGAAACTAACAAAAAAAACATGGTACCCTCAACAAAGAGCACCAAAATTGGTGACCGCCTTCTGCTTCTTTCCCGGCGCCTTCGGTTGAATCTTGAAGGCCCCGCGCACGCTGCACTCCGCATTGGTCTCCAAAAGCAGCTCCGTGGAACTCAGCACCTGGCCAACAAAATCCGTGGCACGAGAAACACGGAACCGCTTTCCAGGCGTCTTCGTGAAACTTTGGTGCAGTGCCCCTGCCTTTCTTCTAGCTGGATTGCCCTTCAGCGCGAGCCACGGGGGTCTTGGTCAGGAAGCTCCGGTGGGATGAGACTCAAAAAGCCCGAAGCGTGTTTCGCTCGGGTGTGTATTGTTTGAGTCATATTTGTTGGGGCTGACTTTGGATGGTGGAACATCGGCCCTTTCTGGGATCCTCCTCATCCCGAATCGTTTAAAAGTGAACCCATGGAACAGTTTGCAAAGTCGTTTTGCCAGAGCCGTACCACGGACAATTCCTACAAATATCCTAAATGTTGGTCATGGCCATGATTCGCCTAGCAGGAGCCTTGGTCCTGACTCCCTAGAAACCCTATTTAGATGCTGATGGCCATCCCAACCCCAAGTAAGAAGTGTTTGTCGAAGAAAGCGCCAAAAGGACAAGAGGGGCAACACTGGACAACTGAGAAGACGATGGCTCATGTGTCCTAAATACCTGTAAATTCACGGGTCGCTTTCTGGGGGTCATATATGACCCATTTCACGACTTCCAAGACCACAATCATGAGGTCTCACCCGCGACCTCACTGAGGTCACAGCTTCCATCCGCGATGGTTTCCGCTAAGGGATTTTTGAGGAGAACCAGCAATCAGTGTCAGCCCTTTGGGGCATACATACAACCACAAATCCATCCAAACCACAAATATCCATAAAGTATAGGACAGCTGATTGCTGTTTCTCAATGAATGAGGGTTTTTCCCAGGTGCACTCCCATCTTCTGATATGGCCCCAACTCCGGCGAGGCGTTTCAACTGTTCTCCTGCCTGGACGGGCAGCAGTTTGGATTGGCGGTTTGGATTTGGCTACAACACCCCTGCCAAAAAACGAGGAAGCCCCCCAGCCCTGAGGAGCTACTGGGGTGTCCGTTTTTTGGATAACTTGGTTTTCCCCGGTGCGTCCTTAAAGCGAACGCACCTTTCACCGTACGGCACAGACCTGCCTCCTTCACCTTCAGCGGCTTCTGGCCGCTCACCTCCAGCAGGCACCCCGGAGTCACCTGACACCAGCACAGACAGACCGGTGGAAGGGAAATCAAGGATATGCTGGAGAAAGAGCGGATTTTTTGTCGTCTAAGTTTCTGCAAGTTTGCTCCAACAAATTCTTGCCCGAAATGGCTTCAGTCATTTTCCAGAGCAGGAAACAGCCTAGCACAGCTTACAAATGCCCCGCTTCCCTCGTAACGCGACCCACGGCAAGTGCAGTCTAAGTTCACAGGCAAGCTGAATTTAAATTC
>CAUJNA010002258.1:509464-521964 GCA_963377175.1 Effrenium voratum | reverse complement strand
CCGTCGAGCGACTCGATTTGTTTGCTCGGCAGCTTCTGGCCAAGCGGCTGATTGTTGTGGTTGCCTGTGATGATGACTGGCCCCTCCTGACGGGAGTCGTCATTGAAAGCTTGGGGGCCCTCTTCGGTGTAAGCCAAAAGCGAAGACCCCCAAACGGAGCTTGGAGTTCTGGAAGTTCCCTTGTTTCCCTGCAACACACAGCCAAAAAGAGTCCATAAAAAGGATACGCCAACACCAAGCCAAAAGGGCGACTCTATGGGATTCCTACCTCTTCCCTGCTCCTCCCTTATCCCTGCGAATTATCCAGCCTGACTACTCAAAACACGGGTGAATGGTCTGAGTTCACTTGAAGAGACTTCATGGTCGAAAATTGCCTTAAAGTCGCAAGCTCAAATGGGAGCTGTTTTAAATTGGTGAACCCGGACCTCATATTGGTTGGTAGTCAAAGGAACGCCACCAGGAAACTAACCATGTTGGGGTATTTTTGCAAAACAAAAAGCAAAGAAAACAAAACGCACAGCCAAAGGAAAAATACGATTCTCTGCGACCGTTTCGAGCTGCAAGTGCTTTTTGGGCCAAGGGGTTCAAGGTCCCAAAACGGCAACACGCAAGTCAGAAAATTCGGGTCGAGGGAGGTGGCACCTCTAAACACCGGCAAACCCAAATTGAGGTTCCAAGGAGACCAGAGGAAACCCTGCCCAAAGGCAGACCATCCCGAGTGTCCAAAAGACCCATCTTCGAATCCAAAGACTGGCCAGGCCTCCCTGACGCACAAAACATCCGGAATGGATGAAACCTATGGTCGGCATTCCCTATCAACTAGTGCGGGGAAGTTCGTCGCATCAGTATAATCTCACTGGCTGAGTGGATGGCCCTGAACAAGTCCAAACTTTAGATTTACCACTAAAATGGTCTTCCAAAAAGTTTAAGTTCATGAACTCAGGAAGTGAGTAATTAATCATTCTTGCGGAGCCTATTTCGCTTTTGTTTAAATCGAGGCGTTCCTTGTCAAAACCACAGGCCCTTTGACGGCCACTTCTGCTTACTTGGGGGGCGGGTTGGGATTGTTGGCGTCTCCTTGGGCAAGTTCTCCAACCCGACGATCTCCACCGAGCTGAAGAAGATATTGTTAAAAGTACACCTGAAGAATGTCCTGGCGCAGTCTGCCAGCAATGCGACCAGTACATTAACAAGGGATTGATTGATTTTACTGGCACGTGTACTTGGAGGAAGGCATCAAAGATACCACAGTGAACGACAACGATACGGTAGAGTACAACTACATCCAATACCCCGGTAAGGTCTCTGCATTTATCTGCAAATTTGACGATTCCAACAACCCCGAACAAGGTTGAGCTCGTTTTACCCTGGATTAGTGAGCTTGCCATATAGGCAGACATGTCAAAGGCACTGATTGGTTTCATGCTGCCGGTAAATGGAACGGTCAACCCTTGCGGTTTCATAAAAAGGGGTCCCCAGTCAGAAGGCTCATACGCTCAGATTTGGGCATGTGCCAAAATAGCGGACTGCAGCAGTTTGTAGCTTTCCTTTCAAGGTTTTCCCTAACACAATGCCAGCCAACCATTAAAAAAGGTACCTTCCACTCATCTTGGTTGACGTTGGAAGCGGAGCAAAAGAACACTTTAGCAGTTCAGAGGGGATTTCCCACTAAACCACAATAAGCAAAATGTAAAATGCTTCCTCACGACAACCATGTCATGTCCATCTCAGGAAGCTCTCGCCCGCGTCCTGGCACAGGTGTAGAGAATGTGATCGCGCTGGTTCAGGCCCAGTGCGAGCAGCAGTAAGGCAGCGACTAAGCCCAGGTGCACCTGGCAGCTGCTGTCCTTTTGCTCCTCTTGTTTGTGTCTTTGGTTTCTCCTCGTTTGTCACAAAAAAAAAACAACGACGACAAACAAAATGACAAACATAATTATGTGAGCGACGTCAGGACCTGCAGGAAAGAAACTCATAGCGTGTGTGCTTGTTCTTGGCTTTCCTTGTTTCAGCTTGTTCCATGGCTTCCCAGCCGAGCAGATTTCCAGAGTCGAATGCGCCGTTGCAATTCCATGATTCGGGCCAATGCGGCTTCCATCATGCTCTCTTTTGCCACTTTTGCTCAATGAACAATTCTTGCTGGTGCGCTGCAGGGAATGAGGGAATGAACCTGCGGACTTTTCGAAACCATAGGGGATGGACAAAACTCGGGGTCATGTGCCCTTGCCTGCCTATCGCACCAGACCAGAAAAACATAGAATCCCCGCCCCACTGTCTGTTGGGTCTGCTCCTGCTGGACCTGGCTCCGGCGTTTCGGACCGCCTCGGAGATGCCCAAGTAGACCCGGGTGTAGCTGCAAAGCACCTGCCGCTGGCTGATCGACTCGTTCTCGGCCGAGGCACGGCGAGAGGAAGCGGGACCCTCCAAACCGAAATGCCTGGGGCGCAGCACTACCTTCATTTCACAGTTCAGACTCGCGGCTGTCTATGGATTTCAGTGCGGGCGAGCCTATTCGAGCCCTTTGCCTGTCCCCGAAACAGGGTTGCTCCGAAATCCCGATCGCAGGGAAACAATGATCAACCGAAAATAATAGCAAAACCATTTTGCCACTAAAATTGTCTCCTCAAAAAGTGGTACACCAGTCCACTTGCGGATGTAAGAAAAAGACCTATCTCAATTTCTTCACAGGTTTGGTCATTCTGAGCGCGGAACCTTGTGGAGAAGACGATGAGTTGCTCTACATGACTCTACATAACCCCTACCCCCCCCCAAAAAAAAACATGCAAGGTTGCCAATGGAATTCCTGGCAACACGAAGCCATTTCTGCCTGCACCTTAAAGAGACACAGCCACCTATTGGAACTGAATCCATTGCCCATTTATTCATGTGAACAACAGAAAAGGAATCCGGCTACATGTTGTCACTGGGGACGTTAAACTAGAGGTCCAGAACCAGCTAAGCCTCCGGCCACATACGACAATCTGCCCCCGAGTGGATGCTCTCATGAAAAATCACCTCCTGTGGTGGTCTGACAAGTTTACCACTTAGGGTGTTTTTTGGCCACTTACAGAAAGCTGGGCTTTTCAAAATGGAGTGTTGGTCCATCCCCATCCGTCCCTACAGAAAGTGGGCCCCCTTTTGTCACCCAGGATAAAGATCTTGCGGATTGCCTTTGAACAGCACAGAAAAGTAAAACCCAACGGTCTGCGAGGCCTTCACAGGATTCAGCACATCGAAGGACAGCAGCAGAATCACCACCTTGGACGGGCCACAGAGAACCAACCCAAGATGCTGGCAAAAGAGAGTCTTTCTTGCGTGAACCACCCAACGAAACAAGCACAGAACCAAGCAGCCCAACAACCAACGAATCAAACAAACACACAACAAAACAACAAAACAACCAATAACAAATTCAAGTACATAATCGTACAACCAAACGAAACAACCAACCAATTAGTTAAGCCAAGCCAAGCCAAGCCAAGCCAAGCCAAGCCAAGCCGATTCCAAACCGCACCAAAACAAACCAAACCAATCAACCAACCAATCAACCAACACACCAGCCAGCCACCCAGCCAGCCACCCAGCCAGCCACCCAGCCCGGCCAGCCACCCACCTGCCAAACAAACAAACACCAGACCTGGTGCCTTCCAATCGTGTGAGGGGACACCCCATTTGCATCTCCATCCCTCATGGAACCTGAGCCGGTGGCCAACTCCAGAAATGCTCCTAGGAGCCCCCTCCAGTGGTCACTCAAGCAAGCCTTACTGAACCCAAGTTACCCACAAGGCCCAAATAGATTGAAATGCCACATTTGGATGGCCAATACGAATGCTACCAGAGAATCTCGCCCAAAGGGTCTCCTCACCGGAACTAGAGCAGGGACATTCGTGCGGGACAGGGTTGCGAGCCCTTAGTAAGGCCTTATTCAGGGATTCATGGGTGTAGGCCTGGCTGGCCACAGACCCCCCTTGGCGGTCCCATTGTGGTATTGTGTTGAAAATATGCTTGACCACTATAGACTAACTTTCCCGTGGCTCCTCGGCTCGGTATTTTCTCTGGGCATGTCTTTGTTTGTGTTTGGGGGGGGTTGAAGGAAAACCAAAGACACCTTTCCATTTTCAGGGCGCTTGTAGGGTTTGTGGTTGCGAAGTCTGGAAGGTGCCAAAAGAATTGTAACAAAATGTAACAATTGGTGAAATTTGCCTAGGCATTGAGACGAGCGCGTATCGGCTCTTCAAAGAGACCTGCAGCCCAGGCGCCAACATGAGCCCGAGCTCACGTGCGGCGGTGCGAACGGTCCTGAGCCGTCTGGGAACCTTGACATTGCCTCACAACCAAGCTCACATTTTCGCAGCTCCAAACACAAACCTCTGGCAGGGATGGGTTTGGCTTCAGAGGTCGGGGGTCCCAATCACTTTCTCAGTGGACTTGGCAAAAGCCAAAGCTTCGTGTGCACTTGTACTGGTCTTCCCCAAACATTCTGGGGGAGAGACTCGGCTACTAACTCCCTTGACTCCTCACACCAAAAAGAGAAGACATGCAACATGTAGACTAGGGACTCGGGGAGCAAGGAACGCCCGCCTCCCACAACGGACATCGAGCAGTACATCGGTTTGCCACTAAGGTGCCAGGGGCATGTCTTGGTTGCCCTCCGGCAACTCACCCCCAAACACGGGAACTGCGCGTGCGTGCGTGCTTGCGTTGTGTGGTGTGTGTGTGGTGGTGTGTGGGGTGTGGTGTGTGGTGTGTGGTGTGCGGTGTGCGGTGTGTGGTGCGGTTGTGTTCAAACTATAACAAAGACCAACACCACCATTCTGCTAAAAAGACACACCCAAGTAAAGGCTTACCGTTTGGATTACTACATAACCAGGTACACCGCCCGTAGTTGCCCGTGTAATATCGTGAGATTTTAAGCTTTGGGGCAACCTTTCCAAGCCGGAAAGAAGAGGCACTGAATGCGCTGAGCCAGTGGGGAATTCCTTTCGTTTCCCAAATCCCATTGGCAGGCTGCTGTCAAATCGACCGCAAAAAATACACAAAAAATGGAGTTCGTCCCACGGGCGGCTGTAGGCGGTGGTCCAACTACATAGAGTCAAACTGGAAATTGTACGGGTGAGGAGTTAAACCCCCAAAAGGTTTCAGGGGGAAATGTGGGTACACAGTCCCCCTGCTGAAGGACTAGGGCCTAAAGGGCCTGTGCGCTTCCATGATGCGACTTGTAATCTCATCCTTTTGGAACCCTTGACCAGTGACTACGTGGAGAAACATCGGACAAGCAAAAGGGGCACGGCAGTGGGGGTGTGACGTCACATCATTGAGGCTGCCCGTTTAAGAGGAACCCCATTTTCCCCCACTGAGCGAAAACAAATGCTGGTCTGGTGAATATTGAGTGAAGTTTTCCAATGGAGAACAAGTTTTTGAAGAGAACCCCCCTGGGCTCATTCGGTTTCAGCGATTGCCAGGTCCCAGGTTCGTGACCTGACTGTCAGACCCTAGCATCAAAACCAGGTAAACGGGTCTACTCAAAATCACGCAAAGAATTAAAGATTAAAGGGGCACATATCCGCAACTTTGGTCGGACCCTTCATTTTTACGCAGGTTTGAGTTGAGATGGGCAAAATGTGGAATTGCTGAATCGCTCCCACAGGCCATGCGGTCTGATGTCATTAGGAGGCATACCTCCGTCCATGCTAGACTTGTAGTCCACAGGGTAGTCCAAAAGGACCGCCTGGACTAAATGGAGGTTTCCCAAAATAAACATCCTCCATAATTAATTTCCTTTCTCAGTTAAACCTTCAACCAAAAAGGGGTCCATATTGAAAAAAACTCCAAAGGATTCCAACTAGTTTTGGCACGGGCCCTTCCTGTGCCTGACTGCGCATTGGCTTTTTTTTACCTCGCAGCGGTCAGCTCGAATTCTCCGACTTGGCCTCAAGTTGGCAAAGCAGAGGCCCCAAAGCCGAAGGTTGAGCCGAAGAGTGCCCTACACTTCCCTCATGAGCATCGCAACTCTCTCTCACTTTCTGCCGTTGCCTCCAGAGGGTCTTGACTCAGCAAGGCAACGAAAAAGGTGCCCACTGATATTCAGGGACTAGGTTGTTTGAATCTTTCCTTGATCCAGGTGACCTTTCCCAAAAGGAAGGAACTTTCTGGAGAGTCACATCGGCCGGTACACCATCAATATTCACAAATCCCAAAACATGAGACGCTGTCTTGGTGAACCGGGACGGGCTGCGTGTGGTTCCACAAGTGTGTAAGAACACCAACGGATCAATTGAAGTGTTCTTCAATGCCCGCAAAATCAAAAAGCAAAAAGCAAAACAACGTCGGATCTTTGGTTTGCCCCACTAGCAGTTTGCAGTTTCCATTGTCAGCGTTTGTTGCGAGATGGTCCTCAAGTTTGGACAAGCCGCAAAGCCTTGAGTCTCCTTCTTGACGGTTTGCTGGACTAGGCACAGTTGTAAAACATGGCGCTGTGTCTCCTGAAAACCACATGGAATCTCCTGGGAAAGAAAGAGCCTCCGCAGAAGAGGAGCCTTCTCCCTTTCATTTTCAGCGGACTTCACCACCCCTCTCCGCTCAACACCCCTTGCCGCAAACTGGGGGGAGGACCCAAGACCGATTCAGAGCCATAGCCAGGGAAGGATTAGGAAGGTCGTGGCGGCATTGCCTTTAATGGCCTTCCATTGCCACTCATGGCACTCATAGTCGCTATTGCTATGGCCTATGGCTCCAAATCAGTGCAAACAGGGCCAGGGTACCTCAAAGACCTTAAAGCAAGGGGTACGATGTCGTCCCTGGAAGGGCAGCCAAAGTAGGCAACCATTTTCCAATGTGCTATCTTTGGGTCTCGCAGCAACCTCGACAACGTGAACGACATGAACAGCAAAAAGCTTGAGCCTGGTGCTTTCTTACTTGCCTGCGGGTGTCAAAACAAGGGGACCCGCATTTATGGTGGTTGTGCTTTTGGTTTCAGGCGAAGCCAACCCCAAAAGGTACCGAGCCTCTAAGCCACGCGCACCAAACGCACCAAAGACGTGGCTTCAGCACCGTGAGCAGCTGGTCTCCCAGGGTCTGAGTCACTGAGGCGAGTGGCGCTCTCCTCGCCGTAGCACGCGTCCAGCCAGGTCTTCCCTCGGGACAAAATGTACCCGATGGTCCCGCTATCCTGGCAAACGACGCGAAAAAGAAGAAAAAAACAAGTGCGTGTCAAGCAACAAAAACGGAGGGTACCAAACAAGTAAGTCGGGATTGGGCTGAAATATTAAAGGGATCCCTATGTTAACACGCAACCAAGTCAGCTTCCCTTGAAACAGTGGTTTGGATTGGCGGTTTGGCGTTGTTCCTGGGTTGTTTCCCTTCACACGTGCAAGCGGTTGACATCCCCAAAACAACCAAGCCAAACCACCTATCAACGCCTACATTTTGATAAATTCAAAAAGCAACTGCGTTGCAAGGGGAGCTTCCAAATCAGCTGGTACAATGATGTTCGAATTGGCCGGTTTGACCTTCACTGACAAGCTGTAGCTGGGATTTGCTTTAGGCACCAAACACTGCTGAGTTGGTTTCAACCCATGCGCAAAAATAGCAAACAAGCATCGGACGTTTGCCAAATCATGAATGCAGCTGCCAGTTCATTCCCCCTGCGCCTCTGCAAGAAAGCAGGTTCCTCACATTTCACAGCCCACTGCCACCCCTTTTGGGTGCCAAAAGGGGAGCGATTGTAAAGGTATCGGCAACCACGGGCTCTCATGCTATGTCCACAGATCATCAACCTAAAATTGAGAACCTGGCTCGCATCTTGCGATTATTTTCAGCTCAAGATGGATGACATGTCGACTCCGAATCCGAATCCGCCTGGGGCTTGGGCTTGATAGAGATGGGTGGCGCTGTGAGGCACTTGTAGCCGCAGCCCCACATGAAACCAGCAACCAGGACCTGAACGCCCATGTTGCGAAGCCCCACGAAATCAAGCCGCTGGATTCCAAAACCCTTCACCAAGCCAAGGCTAAGCTTGGCAAAAGCTGATGTTTGAGCTGTCTAAAGCGCGAAAGGGGTTGGTAAACCGGAAAGCGCCACCCGATTTGTTTTGCCACGGCTGCGCAAGATGGCCCTTCCATCATTCCAAAGTGGGGATGTGTTACAATAGGGGACTCCAAAATGGTGCTGTCCGGTCCATGATAAAAACGGTACCCTGAAAAAAAAAAACACACACACACACAAACCCAAGTGGTTGGTGTCCATCCAACCATGACTACTGAATATCACTTCAATGGCGATTCCGGTGAACAATTACCCTGCCGTGCAGGGGTAGCTTCCCCCTATTGTTGCCCACATGGCATGCTGGGCAAGCCCTTTTTGCTGGGGTGCCCTCAAACAGTTGTGCTAAGGCGGCAGGACATCGTCAAGTTGAAACAACAGCAGAAATAATCTCTCTTCCCATGACCGTGCCACCTAGACAATCGCTCAACCATTTTAGGGGGTCCCCTCAAAAGGAACACGGCCCATCTAGCCCACATAAGGGGCTTGGGGAAACCGTGCCATCCACTTTAGCCATATTAGGGGAACTCTTACCAAAAAGGAAGAGACCACGCACGCAAATACGGACACACACACACACACACACACACGCACACGCACACGCACACGCACACGCGCACGCGCACGCGCACGCGCACGCGCACGCACACGCACACGCACACACAAACAAACATAAAAACACACGCAAACACAAACAAACACACACAAACACAAAAACACACACACAAACACAAAAAACACACACACAAACACAAAAACACACACACACAAACACAAAAAAAAAACACACAAACACAAAAACACACACACACAAACACAAAAACACAACACACACACACACACACACACACACACACACACACACACACACACACACACACACGCACACGCACACGCACACGCACACGCACACACGCACACGCACACGCACACGCACACGCACACGCACACGCACACGCACACGCACACGCACACGCACACGCACACGCACACGCACACAAACACACAAACACACAAACACACAAACACACAAACACACAAACACACACACACACACACACACACCCACACACACGCACACACGCACACACGCACGCACGCACGCACGCACGCACGCACACACGCACACACGCACCCACGCACCCACTGGCCCACTGGCCCACTGGCCCACTGGCCCACGCACCCGCGCACCCACACGCACCCACACGCACCCACACGCACCCACACGCATCCACACGCATCCACACGCATCCACACGCATCCACGCGCATCCACGCACATCCACGCACATCCACGCACATCAACGCACATCCACGCACATCCACGATCCACGCACATCCACGCACATCCACGCACATCCACGCACATCCACGCACATCCACGCACATCCACGCACATCCACGCACATCCACGCACATCCACTGCCACGCACATCCACGCACATCCACGCACATCCACGCACATCCACGCACATCCACGCACATCCACGATCCACGCACATCCACGATCCACGCACATCCACGCACATCCACGCACATCCACGCACATCCACGCACATCCACGCACATCCACGCACATCCAGGCACCTGCGCATCCGCGCACCCGCGCACCCGCGCACTCGCGCACCCACGCACCCACGCACCCACGCACGCTTGCACGCCCGCACGCCCGCACGCCCGCCCGCCCGCACGCCCGCACGCACGCCCGCACGCCCGCACGCACGCCCGCCCGCACGCTGGCACGCCCGCACGCCCACGCGCACGCGCACGCCGCACGCCGCACGCCGCACGCCGCACACGAGCACGCCACACACGCACACGCCACACACGCACACGCCACACACGCACACGCCACACACGCACACGCCACACACGCAAAAGCCACACACGCACACGCCACACACGCACACGCCACACACGCACACGCCACACACACACACACACGCCACACACGCACACACCACACACGCACACACCACACACGCACAAACCACACACCACACACGCACACACCACACACCACACAATCACCCAATCACACAATTACGCAATCACGCAATCACACAATCACGCAATCACGCAATCACACAATCACACAATCACACCACCACACAACCACACACCACACACACACACACTCACACACGCCCAACCCATTTTCCAGGCCAAAGCCCGCCCAAAAGGAAGAGCAAACACTCAGCAGAATCCCATGTCCAAAGGAAAACCCACCAACAAAAAAGCAGCAAGGGGAAAATGGGTGCCACTTGACTGGGCGGCTGCGACCCAGCACAGCTGCAAGCCCGTCCTCAGTCCTCGGGCCAAACGATGGCCGAGTTGCCAGGGGTCTCCAAGGTGCTTTCCATCCCCAAGACTTTAATTACTGGTTCAAGGAAGCGCGGGAAGCCATGGGAAGTGAAAATTGCCCATGGTCCTCAACGATTAATGGCTTTTCCTTGTGGCTCTGAATCAGTATAGAACACAACTACCCCATGGGAAAACAAGGTATATACCCTTCATAGTGGCTATGTAGTGGCTGCACATCCCAGTAAACCACTGGAACCCGGTTTTTCTTTGGGGCTGGACCCATCTTTGTGGCTGCTTCCGATGATAGGATCCAATCCCAGCCAGCACCCCCCCTCCCCCTGGTCTCGGAGGTGTCGGAATCCTATGTGTTGAGTGGGAGCCCTGCAACCTGCATAGTACAACAACAAAAAACATGAGTATAGCGCAAGTGGTTCCCCCTACAAACCTCACAACTCCCTGGTTTGGTCACAAAACGAGTCCAAACCTTTGTTTCTCGCTGACGCCGCATACAGGGTTATCTTCAGTTGTGCAAGGCCCAAAAGGCTACAAGACATATGGGGAACCCCCGGTTTTACTTTTGGTTCCCCTTTATATACGCCACAAAAACGAGGGTGCCAACTCCAAACAAGATACAAGACATGCCTTAACACCAATGAAGCAAATTCCGAGCTTCTTGGGGATCCCCTCAGCCGAATGGCAATAGTTGCCAAAACTGGACCTCAAAACTTCCAAGGAAGGGCCGTAGTGAGCTCAGTCTACCCTCATGAACTTGTTTTCGACGTTGTCCACTGTCCGGTCGATATGACAAGTAAGGCTAACCATGAGGTCTTTGAGGCATCTCAAAGATTGCAAGCCTTGTCTCTCACAAGAATGTGAACGTCTGTGTTTAGAGCTAATCTGGACTTACATGTGCACCAACTGTCGTGCTTGCTTTCCTCAGGGAAACAAAAACATCGGCTTGGATGGCACCCTGTCCCTCTTAGACTCAATTCCCCCCCCCCACCCACCCACCCACCCACCCACCCACCCACCCACCCACCCACCCACCCACCCACCCACCCACCCACCCACCCACCCACCCACCCACCCACCCACCCACCCCCACGGTGGCCCCGAAATCCATGGAACCAACGGAGCCCGGGTTAGTGGGAAGTCCATTGGGATTTTGCTCCTGACCAAGGTCCTCCTCATTCCGAAGCTTACCTTGGACCAACCTTCGCGAAGCAAAGTTTGGCCCATATGTTTGTGGCCCAATGCCGGGGACTGCGACCGGTCATGGAGAACAGCATGCCGCAACATGAACATGCAGCCGAGTCTTTCCAAATTCCCTGAACAAAACACTTCCGAAGCAGAAGCATATCAACCCCCCCCCCCCCACCCATCGAGTCGGGATTCCGCGGACGTCCGCGATGGCCCCTATGATGGGGGGGCTGATGACGTCTCCCAGCACGTGGCAAAGTAAGATCTGCAGGCTGGACCCGCGGCCCCTCGGATGCGAAGTGAAAGTCTGAAAAGGGGGGACTGAGGGCAAGCTGTCATAGGCACTTTAAAGGAAGCCGAAGGAGAAAAAAAAGGTAGGGTGTAGCCGGTGTAGCAGCATGTTTTTAGCTCTGTTGTCGAACCGCATACCCCTTGAAATGGGAAACAAACATCGACCACTGGAACAGAGAAACCATGCGGATGCTTAAGAAACAGTAGGCTGGCGCGACGTGTCGTGTCTTTTCTAGTAGAGACCCCTTGAAAGTCGCTGTCAGGTGGAGAAATCAAAGCTAAATCTTGATCTTTGAAACGGTAGTAAGGCGCTTTCTTTGCAGAGCAGCGCCCCAAATCCATTGATTCTTGGCTCTACTAAGGTGGTTATAAAGGCCTTACCACAACCGCAAAACCACGCACTGCCTGCTCAGTTGCTCAACCAGCAAAAGCGCAAAAGCTGTTGCCATTGAAGTCGCAAACCGCGGGACATGCGAGTTTGCATTCCCTGCGAAAGCGCACATCCGGACTTGCCGAGGGTTTGGTTCTAGGATCTTCACCTTTTGCGCGGTGTCTCCGGACGCGACCCGCTTTGAGGCTGACAGACGTTGAAGTGGTAGTGTCTCGCCCCAAACACCCTGCCAATCAAAGTCTTCACTTTTGGGATTCTTTAATCTGGGTGACTCGTGA
>CAUJNA010002258.1:477432-506864 GCA_963377175.1 Effrenium voratum | reverse complement strand
TTTGTGCGTGTGCGTGTGCGTGTGCGTGTGCGTGTGCGTGTGCGTGTGCGTGTGCGTGTGCGTGTGCGTGTGGTGTGCGTGTGCGTGTGCGGGTGCGTGTGCGTGTGCGTGTGCGTGTGCGTGTGCGTGTGCGTGTGCGTGTGCGTGTGCGTGTGCGTGTGCGTGTGCGTGTGCGTGTGCGTGTGCGTGTGCGTGTGCGTGTGCGTGTGCGTGTGCGTGAGTGCGTGTGCGTGTGCGTGTGCGTGTGCGTGTGCGTGTGCGTGTGCGTGTGCGTGTGCGTGTGCGTGTGCGTGTGCGTGTGCGTGTGCGTGTGCGTGTGCGTGTGCGTGTGCGTGTGCGTGTGCGTGTGCGTGTGGGTGTGGGTGTGGGTGTGGGTGTGGGTGTGGGTGTGGGTGTGGGTGTGGGTGTGGGTGTGGGTGTGGGTGTGGGTGTGGGTGTGGGTGTGGGTGTGGGTGTGGGTGTGGGTGTGGTGTGTGTGTGTCTGTGTCTGTGTCTGTGTGTCTGGTGTGTGTCTGTGTCTGTGTCTGTGTCTGTGTCTGTGTCTGTGTCTGTGTCTGTGTCTGTGTCTGTGTCTGTGTCTGTGTCTGTGTCTGTGTCTGTGTCTGTGTCTGTGTCTGTGTCTGTGTCTGTGTCTGTGTCTGTGTCTGTGTCTGTGTCTGTGTCTGTGTCTGTGTCTGTGTCTGTGTCTGTGTCTGTGTCTGTGTCTGTGTCTGTGTCTGTGTCTGTGTCTGTGTCTGTGTCTGTGTCTGTGTCTGTGTCTGTGTCTGTGTCTGTGTCTGTGTCTGTGTCTGTGTCTGTGTCTGTGTCTGTGTCTGTGTCTGTGTCTGTGTCTGTGTCTGTGTGTCTGTGTCTGTGTCTGTGTCTGTGTCTGTGTCTGTGTCTGTGTCTGTGTCTGTGTCTGTGTCTGTGTCTGTGTCTGTGTCTGTGTCTGTGTGTCTGTGTCTGTGTCTGTGTCTGTGTCTGTGTCTGTGTCTGTGTCTGTGTCTGTGTCTGTGTCTGTGTCTGTGTCTGTGTCTGTGTCTGTGTCTGTGTCTGTGTCTGTGTCTGTGTCTGTGTCTGTGTCTGTGTCTGTGTCTGTGTCTGTGTCTGTGTCTGTGTCTGTGTCTGTGTCTGTGTCTGTGTCTGTGTCTGTGTCTGTGTCTGTGTCTGTGTCTGTGTCTGTGTCTGTGTCTGTGTCTGTGTCTGTGTCTGTGTCTGTGTCTGTGTCTGTGTCTGTGTCTGTGTCTGTGTCTGTGTCTGTGTCTGTGTCTGTGTCTGTGTCTGTGTCTGTGTCTGTGTCTGTGTCTGTGTCTGTGTCTGTGTCTGTGTCTGTGTCTGTGTCTGTGTCTGTGTCTGTGTCTGTGTCTGTGTCTGTGTCTGTGTCTGTGTCTGTGTCTGTGTCTGTGTCTGTGTCTGTGTCTGTGTCTGTGTCTGTGTCTGTGTCTGTGTCTGTGTCTGTGTCTGTGTCTGTGTCTGTGTCTGTGTCTGTGTCTGTGTCTGTGTCTGTGTCTGTGTCTGTGTCTGTGTCTGTGTCTGTGTCTGTGTCTGTGTCTGTGTCTGTGTCTGTGTCTGTGTCTGTGTCTGTGTCTGTGTCTGTGTCTGTGTCTGTGTCTGTGTCTGTGTCTGTGTCTGTGTCTGTGTCTGTGTCTGTGTCTTGTCTGTCTGTGTGTGTCCGTCTGTGTGTGTGTGTGTCTGTCTGTGTGTGTGTGTGTGTGTCTGTCTGTGTGTGTGTCTGTCTGTGTGTGTGTGTGTCTGTCTGTGTGTGTGTCTGTCTGTGTGTGTGTGTCTGTCTGTGTGTGTATCTGTCTGTGTGTGTCTGTCTGTGTGTGTCTGTCTGTGTGTGTCTGTCTGTGTGTGTCTGTCTGTGTGTGTCTGTCTGGGTCTGTCTGTGTCTGTGTCTGTGTCTGTGTGTGTCTGTCTCTGTGTCTGTGTCTGTGTCTGTGCGCCTGTCTTTGGAAGTTGGTTTCAAGCGAATCCAAAACGAGCGCCATCATTGTTTGGCCCGGGAGCGCGGGGCCAATGACGAGCCACACCGCCCAAGTTGAAACCTTGCCCAGGCCAATCTGCCCAATCCCCTGAAAACCAAAACCGCCCAAACCCCAAACCCACCCCAAATCCCTAAAACCCCCCAAAATCCCTAAAACCCCCCAACACCCCCCCCCCCCCGCCAAACCCTCAAAACCCCCGAATCGCTCCAGCAGACGCGGGTGAAAAAACCGGGCCAGCGACTTTCCGTTTGCCAGGGCGCAGGTTCACTGCGAAGGCCGTCAAGATGGCACCAGGCAGCATGAAGACCGCCTTGCGTTTTTGCGTTTGTCTTTGGTTGGTTGGTGTTGTTGTGTCTTTGTCTTTGCTTTGTTTGTTGGGCTGCGTTTTGCTGCATGGTTTTGCTTTTGTCTTCGCTTGGCTTGTTTTGTTGTGTCTTTGTCTTTGCTTTGAAAGTTGGGCTGCGTTTTGCTGCGTGGTTTTGCTTTTGTCTTTGGTTGGCTTGTTTTGTTGTGTCTTTGTCTTTGCTTTGTTTGTTGGGCTGTGTTTTGCTGCGTTCTTTTTGCTTTTGTCTTTGGTTCGGTTGTTTTGTTGTGTCTTTGTCTTTGCTTTGTTTGTTGGGCTGTGTTTTGCTGCGTTATTTTTGCTTTTGTCTTTGGTTGGTTGGTTTTGTTCTGTCTTTGTTTGGCTTTTGGTGTGATTGATCGTGGTGTTTTCTTCCAATTGATGATCAGTGGATGTGTTGCTGTTGCATTTGTATGTAAAGTTGTTTGCTTCTCTGTTTGTTGGCTTGCTTGATCGGGGTGGGATTTTTGAATTGCGAAGCTCCTGCGGGCCATATCCCGAGTCCCAAAACGTGGCAAATAAGGCAATTTGTGTGTGATGAGATCCTTTTCGAGACATGGTACCGATGCCAGGAAGAAGGGACTCCCTATCAAGTGCGACGTTAGGAGGGATCCAGCAAGCCGACGCATCGCTTCGAGCAGGCGGACTGCCAAGCGCATCCGCGCGCATCCGATTTGCAACCAGTGCGGAGAACTAGGCGACGGGGAGGGAAACTGCAAAGCATGTTCTTTAAGGCAGAACTCGATTTCTGGGTTACCCTGAGGACTTAAACACAGGAGTTCCGCGTTGCACAACGGCATCTTCTACCTTCGCTGGTCTATCGATGATCTTTTCACTGGCAAATGGCAAGCCCAAGCCCCCAATGGATCACTGTGCGAGATGGGCTTGAATTGGGCCAATTGAGCGCCCGTTTCGTCCCTTGACTTTTGGTTCTACCAACATCGTTACCAAGGTTTATTTACCAACCTAGTTCATCAAGCGAAAATAAGGGACCCCTTCTTCATAGAAGCCTTCACCTGTGGCGTGGCTTCCCACTTTCTACAAGAGGCAACATTAGCCCCCAGTTCCCGCCAATCCAAACCACCAATTACGGAGAAGCTGACCTGACTGCCAAACTCCAAACTCCGAGCGAAAATAGAAGTCAAAGCGTTTCTTCCCAGATGAGATCGTGAAACAGCTGCGGGAAGCTGATTCCAGAGACCCCGGCCAAAGGGTTATTCCTGTTTTGCGTTGACAATTTTAGTGGGGAAGCCAAGGGGGAGCCACCAAACAATTTTGCAAACATGCGCCCGCACCGTCACCAGCACCTCAAGCAGCCCAAACAGCATCCCAAAACAGCACCCGCCGTCAATCTCACAAACACGTGCCCGCACCCGTCAGAAGAAACAGGTTTGTGCCGCTAACAAACATGGCCATAGCTGGTCATAAACCAGAACCCATCAAAAGGACCAACCAGTGGAACCCACCTAGTTTCTAGCCACAACCGATCAATTGGACCCCTGCCATCTGGCTTCACCAACGTCACCTTGCGTTGCAACTTCATGACATTAGAAATTAGAGGTTTTGTTTAAAAGCTTCAGTAAACAAATGCCACTAAATAAAGCTTCAGCTTCAGTAGATTTTGTTTAAAAATAATTTACAGCATTTGCTTGTATTTTTCGCCAGGCCGCCGGCACCAAGAAGTAGGCCTTGCTCCCGATCTGCTGCGCCATCAAGTCCGCGACCTGAAACCACCAACGCGGGGTGGACATGTCTGGCGGGTTGGTTGGGCGCCTCCGTTGACATGGGTTGCAAAAAAATGTGTTTCTTGTCTTTTTTCGTGCAGGGTACCCGGTTCCCTTTTTGGGATGGTTCTAAAGGGAAATCAAAGAACGAACGCATTGTTTTTTCTCCATTATGTATCTCTCTGTGTTCTTCTTCTTTTCTTTTCTTTTTTTTGGGGGGGGCGGGTTCCCTCAAACAAACACAAACCCAAATAGGCTCTACCAGATTTCTTCTGCTGCACAAATGCTTGTCCTTGCAAGGGATCGGGATCCGGTTGTTGGAGCCGGGTGATGACCACTACTGGCTTCACCACTTAGACTTACCCTTCAATGATTTCAGCACCACTCCGGGTAAGCAATCCACAGCAAACACCCAACTAGGTCCTCCAGTAGAGCGGCTAGAATAAGGGTACCTTTCTTCTGTAGTTTATTTTAGCAGGGGAACCCTCCCCCAAGAAAGAAATGGTAAAAGGGCACTACTGGAGGACCTAGCAATTCCTTCTCCATATGCGAAATCCGAATCTCCATGGAGTGCGGCTTTGGGGAAATCCAGGTTGGCGCCCTAGAATCGTGGCCCTTTTGGTAGCCTGCCTGACAAGGGACAAGTGCACAACCGATCCCAAATCCCCCAGCCAAAAAAAACTGCCACTTGGATTTGCTAGGTACTTGGATGAGCATTTCATGTAGCAATTCTTAACAGCCCCAAAAGTGGGTTGCACCTAGGATTGCTTTTTTGCAAAGAGAGCTATTCACCGCTTGCCCACTAAGTGAAGTGGGGTGATCATTCACATTCAAGCATTCAAACAAACCCCCCTCCACCGGTTGTATTCTAGGGGGGCCTCACAAAAGGCGCCCGCTGTAGGACTTTCTTCTTCGTGATTCACCCTTGCAAAGGACCCCGGCATCCATAGGATCCAAGGAACATGGTATGAAACCACTAGCCGCCGGATACGCCGACAGAACTTTGCGGGCCCTAGCTGTCAAAACGCGAAAGATTGCCAGTTCTCTTCCAAGCCAACAGTGAAAACAAACCGTCACGTCCTCGTGGAAGACCACAATCATGGCCTCTGAGGGGGTGGTTGATGCTTGAAATTGTGTCTATTCCCAGAAAACACTGCCGCTGTTACATCCTGCAAACTGATTCAGCACCTCGGAGTCTTGGCACATGAGTCTTTCATTGGCCTGGTGGGCCCCCCATCTTGTACCACGCTTACAAGCATACACACTGTTGCTGCTGGTGCATTTACATGTGCTCAAGCTAGCGCAAAACCTGAAGCATGACAGAATAATGCGAAGCAACACTCAAACGCGTGACGATCATTTGGTCAAACTGTGTAAACTGGCCCTCTTTGTAAATCAACCCCAGCAAAATGGCCCTCCTTTTGAAAGAGTATTGACCCCCTTTCCTGTCCAATCATTCTTCCCAGGACAATTCCGTTGCCCCAGAGTGTGTCAAATGCGCTTGCTTTCTGAGGCTACCCGTTTCAGGCTGCTTTGAAGGGGAAAACGGCTTCATGATGGTGACAAGCCAAATGGATGCCACTTTTCCAGGTGTTTGATCCCAACATGACACACATACCCAAACGAATGCGCCACTTTCCACCCACCGGGTTTTGGGTTCCACCGGACACGCGCCTTGGAGCCCAGCACGGTGCCCCCGATGCCGCTGAGCACGCAGGAGGCGCTGAGGGTCAGACCCGCGTAGGCCTGAGTGAGTGAGTGATTGAGTCAGTGAGTGGGTGAGGACGTGAGGGAGGAAGGGAGTGGTGGCTTGCCTTGGTTGTGATTTGTTCTAGTTCCAGTGGTAACTGAAAGTAGTGGAGCCGCTTTGATCTCTAAACATGCATCGGTGGAGCGAAAAACCAAGAGTGGAACATCACCTTGATGAGAGAGACATTCTCACAGCCCGGAAGCTGGTTCTCAGATTCCGGGTCGAGTTGGAATGGTTCAGGGAACCGGCAAGGGACCAGCATAGTCTGGTGAAACTTGATCATCTTTTGGAAAGTCCCCTTGTCTTGATAATTTTCATCAAATTTTAGATGGTTCCGAGTTCCGGAGGGGGCTGAGATCCGCCCTGCATCAATCCGCGCCAAGTCCGCATTCGCCAGCCAAACTGTCAGTTTAGTGTAGGTGTTGCTTGAGGGGGGGTATCGTTGGCGCTCGCCCTTGCGCTCCCTGTGTCCTGCGGTTTTCACTATTGCAAAGGACAAAAGTGAGGAAAGGGCACTGTATGGACAGATAGGCCCGCAAAGAAGAAGGACGGCAACTGTTTGCGACTATTTTGAAATACCCCGAGGGTCCCGTGGCTCATCAGAAAAGCAAGAACAGGGGCAACACCTGGGTGTCAAATGGCGGAGAAATATAGTAAAATAGCCATGTTGTATCCCTCAGGGGTTGAAATTATGGCCGCAGCAAGTGTGTACTTACTTGGTGGGCGAAGGCCAGGGGCCGTTTGGCAACGTCGGGACACTTTTGCCCTACCAAGTTCCTTTCCTTGCTGAGTAGAACCCCCTTTCTCTCCCAGGTGGCAGCACAGGTCTCCCCCGGCCATTCGCGTCGATACGAAAACTGCGAGCCAACTCCATGTGTGGTTTCGTCCCTTGGGAAGAAAGGAATACTTCCAGTGCTAGATTCCCGGAGAACACACAATCTGTGGAAGGACGTGTAAATATTAACGAACAATGGTTTCCCATGGTTTCAAAGTGGTGCAGGATTTTGGCCATCCACGGCATGTTTTGAGCCATTGGAAGCAAGCCGGGCCTGCTTCATGCCGGCGTAGCGCTGCAAGAAGGTGGGGTACCACTCAGAGAGGCCGCCTGTGGCGAACTTCCCATTGAAGTTGTTTGCAAAAAAGAGAGGCACACTGCCCTACAACTGAACGGAAGGAACCCAAAGGGGATCCATTTCCCTAAAGGAGTTGCCTGTATGGTGGCTTTTTGGATTCCATGTTTACCTGGAGGGGGGTAAACAGGTTCGTTACCAATAAACTGGCCTGAAACAGGTGCAACTTATCCAGGCGCGGGAGCGAGTTTTGCAAGCCAGCATACGAGGGAAACCTATCATTTGTTAAAACCCGTTCACATGGGGGATATCCCCAAAAAGTGCTTGAACTACGGGGGATATCCCCATTCACTTCCGGGGTGTGCGGGGGAATATGCTCACAGTGGCAAACCCGTGTGGGAAACACACATCTTTGCAATTCAAGCTTCACCTTCCGTTTGGTTTTTCACTTCAGAAAAAGCCTTGGAGGGAACAAATCCCGTATTTTTTGGCAGGTGCTTGGCCAACTTCCCGACAGTCCTGTCGCTGGTTTCTATGAGAACCTGGGCAACTGGCTGTTTTTGTTCACATGTTGCACCCAACCCATCGCTCAGCGCTCGATCGACTTTGCCTATGGCGAATTGGATGGCCACCGTGCCCGCGGTGGCCAACGCAAAGTGGGGGTTGGACAAAAGCTCCATCTCCTCATGTAGACCTCGCGACGACCCCACAGTCGCAAGGCGCGCAAGCTAAGCCTGTTCTGCACGAATTACTCACCTGCCTGGGTGTGAATATTGATACAGGGCCTTTGGTGGATATCCGAATTCAGTGGGGGTTCAGATAACCACCAATCGCTTAGGCGGCGGTTCCCCCTTGAAATTCATAGCCTGAGATCAAGGAATCCCTAAAAGCCTTCGTGTAACCAAGGCTCGCAAGGAAGAATGGCGGATGCTTTAGTTCGTCGCTTGAAGGGTATAGGTCCTATTTTTAACTCACTTCCTGAGTGGATTGGCCAGAAAAGTAAGCAAACTTGTTTGCCACTAAAATGGTCTCACAGAGCTTAAAGTCCAGGAACTCAGGAAGTCAGGAAGTAGGTTTCCCTTCTGGGCTAGTTGCCACTACCCCCAAATCGAAGCTACCCGGACAAGTCATGGAACATGCACCTGAGAAGCCACTATGTGAAGGGTATCTACACTGAGACCCTCACCGACATTCATCATGCGGTATCAAGCGGGACTGTCCTGAATGGCTCTTTAGCAATTCTCCAGGCGATTGCCATCGATATCCAACATCCTGCACGTTCCGAGAAGGACAACAAGAGGACTTCCGTGCAACCGCATACCGGCGCGGGCATCAGCCTATGGGGTAAGGGTCTATATTTGGATTACGCGCTATTTGGAGTGCGACTCTTCACAAGCACGAATACTTCAGCAAACAAAAACCAGAACGAAATCATATATATACATATGTCTATGCGTATCCGGCGCATTTCATTTCAAGCATCGGAGGCCCACATGAAATTCCGCCAAGGCACCCCCTTCTGCCACGCCAGATCCTTTAGAGTTTCCACAAGCAATCAGCCAATCGAACCTGGCTTTCACTACCCCTGAGCTTGTGTGGTGTCTGGTTCCCGATATAATAGGCAGTGTTCATGATTAGCTATAACCAAACACCGCGAGGCTACCACGAGCTCACATGGCTTCCATTGCTCCATACTTCAGCCTTTGATTCTGACCCCTTTCTAACTTCCCATCGGGTGGATTCTACCGGTACCACGCTGTCTGGTAAGCCTGCAGCACGCCTTTACTCTTCATTTGTTCCGCGAGCTTCCACGCAGGATCCCTCACATGCCCCCTCACACATTATGCCAAAGCAAAAGGTAACTGTTCAAACCACCAAGCACCTGAGGGGGAAAGGGCCGGCTATTCAGGAGAAAGAATCAGCCCGAGAATGGAGCCGGACCGTCTGAGGAATCTGCAGCGGGAGTAGCGCGGGGAGCGAATGGCGCCAAGCCTTGTTTCTTCTCAAGCCGCCTGTGCAGCTGACTAGGGGGTCGTGGCCAATTGTCTGGCTCGGCTACAAGCAAAAGGGCCCTTCAGCTGCGGAAGGGACATGTCTGCAGTCTGGACAATCTACATGCATGGCATCAACTGATGAGCCTCTAAATGCCCGTGTTGCATGGGCACAAAATCATTCTCAGTTGATGACGTGATTGGCTTACTTCGGGATCGGGCCGTTGAGGTAGACGAGGGATTCTGCAGGGTCTGCAGCGCTGACTTGCCCGCCTTGGCATTCTTGCGAGCGCTCTGGAAGCTGGGGTCGAAGGCTATAGACCACACAGAGGTCTTCAGAAACTGCAGTAACCCGGCTCTGCATGATGGTGCCTTCTTGGTCAAGGCATCGCCCAAGTCATAGTCCGAGGCAGTCCAGCGAAGCTCGGTGTGGGTGCGTTCCAAACTTTCTCTCACTTGAAAGGCTTGAAGCGCTGCTCTCATGTTGGAGAGCCCAAGCATCGGAGACTCATGGCGAGTCACAGCATCGTATCCGCCTCGGGAGTCTGTAGTGACCACGCCCTTGACAAGCTTGACCACCTCTTCGCCGGCAGAGACCTTGTCGTTGTCGCGGTGCTGGTGGATGGACTGGCCATGAAGTTCGCACCAAAGAAGTCGCATCCGAAAGTTGTTGTCCTCGGATTCGACCATGGCTTGTACCTCAGCGTCGTTCGAGCTGATGGCCTTGCGTTTGAGTTTCCAGCATCGCCAGGTCAAAAGACACATCTTGGTGGGTGCGCCAGTGATTGCTCGTGGGCCGGAAGCAACGGTGATCATGCCGCCAGTGCTATCTCCTTGAGGTCGGTTGGCGTGAGCTTGGTCGCCCATGGTGATGAACACGACGTCGGTCCAAGATTGGACTCCAGGCAGCTTGAAGAATTCCAGCTTGACGGGATTCCTGCGGACCTCACACACCATTTGTTGAATTTCTCTTGCAACGGAGGTCGAAGGAGTCACGGTCACCTCGGTGAGCAGGAGATTGCATCTCGCACTGAGCTGTGGTTGAGTTTGTACCGCAACCCACTGCAGGGCTCCCAGGGTAGCTCGGCAGTGTCCAACTTCGGTGGAATCCAGAACGGCGTCAACTTGACGAAGGCGTTCGGGAGGGATGTTCACGTCCTGGAGGGACTCGATGTAGTACTGTTGGTCGACGGTGATCGTGGTGTCACCGCTTTCATCTTTGCCAATGACGAGGTCGGTGCCAGCGTGGCGATATTCTCCACGCTTGATGGTACCCCAAACGTAGGCACGGTCAACCTGCTGACAGACCTCATTCCATTCAGGGTTGGCCTTGTCTCCGGTCCGGTGGAAATCATCTACATGGCCACCCATGGCACCAATGACGAGAGGTCGGCCTTGTTGGTCTTTCTGATGTTGCGAAAGCCATACCCACATGCATCTCTCCGAAGTCAGGGAGATGCCACCAAGACGTTTGAAGGTTGCATGGAGGTCCTGCCAAAGTCCACGGGGTGCAGTGGTGGAGCCGTACACGTTCTTCAGGATGCGAATGATGCCTTCGGAACCGACGCCTAGGGCTTCTCGAAGCTCTTCAGTTCCGTAGGTCCAGAGTTTCTTATCCTCCTCGGTCTTCTGGGTCTGCAAGAATGCCGTGGCAAGGTCAAGACCTTCAAGTTCCCAACCATGCTGGCAAGTCATGAGGTACAGGAGGTTCCTCCCGAGGTTGGTTTGAACCGGACTCGAGGTGCGGAAGGAAGGGTCCAGAAGATCGGGGTGTTCAAATCCGAGCACCACGATGCGGGCCTTTGCTTTCTTGCGGCCATCAGGTGTGACCATGGTCTGCGCGTTGGACTTGGCATCTCGGAGGGCTTCTGGATGTTCCTCATCTGGAACCAGTTTCCACGTGAGGACCCAGCGAGCACGCATGATGCGTCCAGAGTTGTAGGCCTCCTGGATCTCCTTGTGATCCAGGCACTTGCGAACTGCTTCATTTTTGAGGAAGCTGCTGACTTCCTTGGCCTTGGCACGGTGGAACAACTCGCGGAGTTGTGGTGTGAGCTTCTTGAGGTTGACTTCGCTGCTCCGCATCTGCTTGACGAGGAACAGGTGAGGATCGCGAATGAAGTTCTTCTTCTCACGGTTACTGGTAAACTCCAGGTTGAACTCCATCACCATCACTTGCTCGGTGTCCATGAGAGCTGTGTGAAGGTCGATGGTCTCCTCCTGCAAGGATTGAATCCATAGAGCATCATCCGGAGTGATGCGGGCCTTCTTGAGTTCCCGACGAAGATCAGGGTCTTCTTCATATTCATTGACCTCTCCGACGGGTGGCGCCGAATGTGTGGGCATTGCTGTGGATGTAGAGCTCGGAGCACTTGATGAAGGCTCAGGTTCTCCAGTGCGAGCGACCTTGGCCTTGGGCATCGGAACAGGTCGGATGTTCAAGGCACCCTTGGTCTTCATGCGATGAGTGGGCTTGATGATCGTGGATTTGTCGGGTTCGGGTGGTAAGTCAGGAAGTTCAAGCTCATCCGATTTGGGAGCTTGGTCGATCATGTCCACGAACTCACGTTTTGGTAGTACATCAGCGAGGGATCGCCATCGAGAGGGATCCTCTGCACCACCAATCTCGAAGACCAGGCGCTCCTTGTCGGTGACCAATCGCACACTATGTGGGGAGCATCGCATCAGCTGAGTGCCAATGAGGACCCAGACCACATGACGACGGTCATCATCTGCTTGCTGATGAGGTAGGACCTCATGGAAGATCACACGCCCAGGGCCGATCCAATGGGGCTTGCCGGACTTTTTGAGGCCTTGACGTGCTCCTCGATGAAGTTCAGCAGGCCAGACTCTTCTCCAAACCTTGACCAGGTCCATGGGTTGGAAGGTGCGTAGAGGTTGTCGCACTGTTGTGTTGACCAGCTTGGAGAGAACGCGCTTTGCACGTGTTGACCGGGCAATATCCTCCGCCTTTTGACGGGCTTGCACGAGCTGCTCGAATTCACGGTGCCGTTGATCTTGAGGAAGCTGTTCGAAGGTGCGTATGTCCTCCTCCGTGATGTTGTAGGCCTTGCCGTAGCACCACTGGAAGGAGCTGAAACCGCGTGTGTACTCGGTGGAGTTGAGAGCTGCCGCAGCCAAGTAGAGCGTGATCTCCGGGTTCTGCTCTGGACTGGACGTCTGGATGGCTGTGGCCGTCATCTTGACATCTTGGATTGCGGCTTCGACAATGCCATGTGCCCAGCTTTCCTTCTCCGGGGGAAAGGCTAGTTGAACACCGACAGAGTTGCAGAAGTCGTGCATGGACTTGGCCGTCATGGTTTTGCCGCAATCAGGGATCAGCACCTCAGGACGAGGTTTGTCGGAGAGCCAACGTTCGGAGAAGGCCTTGATGAGCATCTCGGCATTCTCCGCTTTCATCTCGAGGAAGTTGTACTGCATGAGCGGGCAGACTACTCGCAGCTTAGTGGCCAGGTCGATGAACAGGGCAAACTTGACCTTGCGAGGTACTCCGGGAACATCCCACTCGCTGACATCCAGACCGACTGCCTGCCAAGCTTGGTATAGAGGATAGGTTGCCGCTGGAGGGACTTGTCCACTACTGAGTCCGCCAGGCCGAAGTGCCTCACATGCACTGCATTTGAACTCCTTGGCCTTGTCTATGCGCCATCGTGGATGTCCGGCTTCTTGAAGGAGACGAACCAGGTTGGAGTTCGTAGGGTGTCCAGCAGCCTTGTGGAAGTGAGCTAGCTTGGCTTCCCACCGCTGCACTTCTTCAGGACTGGGTGCATCCGGTGGAGGGTGTGGATTTGCTGGAGGATCTGGTTGTGGCTCATCGAGTGGAGGTGCATGAGGTTCGGGTCTTGCTGGAGCTTGGCCAGGATCGGATGGTGGATGTGCTGGTAGATCATGAGGATCACCATCTTCTTGAGCTGCAAGTTCCAGTGCCAAGTGAGCACCATGGTTCTCATTCTTGGAGTGAGCCCAGCGATGGAAGCGAGGTGGTAGGAGCTGATCGCGCCAGCATCTGGCTATTGCCAAAACCATCCGCCAGGGATAGTAGGCTGACCTTGAGGTTTCGATTCCTTGGATGTAGGTGTGCTGGTGGTTCTTGGGGCATACCTTGGCGTGAAAGTGGCGGTGGAAGTCGCAATCGTGGCCAAACCAGTGGCCAAATCGACTACCATACCAACACCATCAGAACCTGCGTGGCTCATGCCAACCAGAATCGGGACAAGCATGTCGGTGGTGAACCATTGCTCGAAGAACTCGGGGGGGTTCGGAAGAGCATACACATGAAAGACTCGGGGGTGGCCAGATAGATCTGATTGGAGGGTCACCCGGTACTGTGCTCGACCCCACCGACCACTCCCGTAGCGAAAGTATGGACGCTGATTGGGGTCCACAGTCACCGTGGCGGACTTGTCCTGCCGCAAAACTGCCTCAATGAGACGCTGTACTGAGGCTTCAGGGCCAGCACTTGCGGTGGCGCCACAATCCAACATGCCTTGATGTGGAGCTACCTTTCCAGGGCTAACTGATGAGAGCTCCAAGGGATTGTGGGGTCCTTCGTGCATTTCCAAGCCATTGATGCCGTACATGTCCTGGACGTAGGCGTTAACAGTTGGGCGTTGATCACTCTTGCCCTTGCCCTTGGAGATCCAGGAGAGATCATGTTCGGCCCATGCGGCTGACTTGGAGCGCCCCTTCCAGCCCTTGCCTTTCTTGCCAGACTTGCCGGTGAAGAAGTGCTCGTTGTAGGGATCCGCAAGCATGAAGGCATGTTTGCCCTTACCCTTGGAAGGATGTCGGCGATCTGGGCAATCTCGAGCATAGTGACGGCCACCACAGAGAAAGCAGCCGCTGCCCTTGCCGCCGGAACTCTTGCTCTTGCCAGAGTTACTGAACGATGCGCCGAAACCGCGGTCCTTGCGAACCAGTTGAGTTGCACGTTGAGCTTCGGTCCAGGTGCGTTGAGCATCCATGGCCATTTGTTCGGCTGCGCGTTCGGCTTGCATGGCATCCCGGAGTTTATCTTGCTCCTCGGCTGAAAGGGCTTCATCAGGAAGTTCTGGAACTGCGGGAGAAGACCATGATTCAGGATCTTCTTCCCAACCAGACTGGGCCCAGGCATTATCAAACCAACTCTCATCAGAAGGGTCCCAGGGTTCCCAATCTTGATCCCACGCGTCCTGGTAATTGAGGTCGGCCTCGTGGTAGTTCAGGTGCTGAGGAGGCCGTTGACGATTTCCAAGAAGTTGTTCATCCCAAAGCATCTGAAGAGCTTGGCTGATGGCCTCGTACTCCAGGGAGTTACGGGTTGTGCTTAGGATGTCACGCTTGTCCTCCGGACTGAGGGAAGCTGCCTGAAGAAGACGCCAGCCACGAAGAACACCCATGATGAAGCTGTCCGCCATGGAGAGCTCTGTGATGGTTCCCGGTGTGCCAGGGGTATCTGTCACACGCTGTGCTGGAGGGGAACCCACTTGTGCATCAGGGCTAGGCTCCTGGCTGGGAGCAGATCCAGGTGCGGCAGTTCCTGAGATACCGGACACGTCTCCAGGTGCGTCGGGAGCTTGTTCTCCTTCGGAAGGGGGGTTCTCTTCGGTGACGGGCTGATAGTCCCAATCTGACCAGGACTCGCCCCATTCATCCCAACCAGAATCCATGTTCTTGGGGAGGCCAAAGTCCTTGCGGCTTTGGTCAACACCGGAAGACTCCTCGTGAAGGCGAAGGAGAGCCTCCACAAACTCCTCATAGCCGAGAGTCTCCCTCACCAGGAAGTTGCCGATGCCCTCGCCGGGGTTCCTCTTAAAGGAGAAGTACTGCTGCATGATCGCTGCGGCATTCGGTAACGACTTCCTGACGAGGGGTGAGGCCGCCAGTCGTTGAAGCAGTTGAAGTACTCCATCGGCATGATCAAAGTCGGCCCTTGACCATGACATGGCTAGGAGCCTTGCGGGGCCCCGAAGTCGGCCTATGAGCTTTGCCGCCAGGTACCTGCGCTTGTGGGCTAGTATTGACTGTGCGCACCAGGCCACTTCCTTGTAGTACCTGCGCCATGATCGTGCCTGACCATCCCAGGATGGAAGATGGTCAGACCTGAATTCATTGTCCATGACTACTTCGCCGTCCGGGAACGTGCCAATCTTGAAGTCCTGAGCGATGATCTTTTCCTGGGTCGTTCCAAAGGGCTCGACGCAGTCAAAGATCAGAGTCTCTTAGAGATTTAGGCTCAAGGCGATCAAGTAGCTGTGCACACGTTCCTGAACGTTCTTGGTGCACTTGATCGGGCTCTGCAGGAAGCACTGAATCGTTGCCTCCTGCTCCGCTACCAATGCAGCGGGAGTAGCGCGGGGAGCGAATGGCGCCAAGCCTTGTTTCTTCTCAAGCCGCCTGTGCAGCTGACTAGGGGGTCGTGGCCAATTGTCTGGCTCGGCTACAAGCAAAAGGGCCCTTCAGCTGCGGAAGGGACATGTCTGCAGTCTGGACAATCTACATGCATGGCATCAACTGATGAGCCTCTAAATGCCCGTGTTGCAGAATCCTAACTTCTGAACCCGGCCGGCAATGGTTCATGTGGGTGTTTTGTTTTAGGGTACCCGTTTTCAGGTTGGCGTCCAGGGAAACCACCAAGGAAATGATTTTCCGGGTCCCTCCCCCATTTGGGCGACTACTTCCTCCTCTGAGGCGCAGCGCCGAGTTTCCAGGGAGAGTTCCGTGGAGCCCTCGGAGCTCGAGGTGGTGCTCAGCTCGTCCTCTTCAAAGGCCTCGAAGAAAAAGACTCTCCGACTCCGACTCGAGATATTTTCGCCGCGTGCTTCGCAGGAAGTCGAGTCGGAGTGCGTGCCTCCCCCTCTGCCCAAACCAAAAAAAGACTCCGACTCGAGCGAAAGCGAGTCGGAATGCGTCGGAAAACACGTCGAGTCGGAAGTTCGGACGCGAAAGCGCCGCGTGCGTCGCGTCGGAAGCCGTAGAATTGGACCGTCGATTTGGAGAAAGCCCGGCCGGTGGATGAAACAGTACAAAAGGGAACCAGAAGCCAGAGCTCACTTCTGATTGGCACAAAAAGCGTGTTCACCAACCTTTGGTGCCACGGTGGTCTTCCCAAACGTAAAGTTTCACAGGAGCGAGAAACCAAATCAGGCGCTTGAATCGGGAAAGTGTTGATGAGGCCCACCCACAACAAGCAACGAACACGGGGGTCATGGAGCCCCTTGGGTGAAGCAATGAGGCAGCCATCCTGCACAAGCAAGCAGACGGAAAATGTATGTACGAAACCGTTCAATCCAAGCCGTCATCGTGCCACTTCATAAAACTAAAACCATTGCAACAAAACACAAAAATCTAAACTTCTACCTGATTGAATCAATATGAGGTGTCAGGCACATTTTGGAGAGGATACGCAAGAGAGTAATCGGGACAACAGACGTCTCAACAGGGCCTTATCAGGGGCTTATCCTTGGCTTATAGTAGAAACGTGCTTCGGGTGAACGGTACCCCTGTGTCACATGAATCTCCATGCTCTTTGTTAGGTACGCATATGCATTTTTGACATTTGTTTCTACCTTGTTCATTGCCGGAGCACAGTGTCCCCACTCTCGTGCCCCAAACCTAAATCTGTCCCGTGAGGCTGGGAGATACCAAACTAGGGAGTGAAGCCTGGCGAATGCTTTCGCAGCAAACTGGACAGAGGACGGATATGCTTTCTGAAGGAGCATGCTCGCCAGGCACAAGCCAACATCCGTCTCCTCCAAACTGCTGCGAAACGAAAGCTTCAACGCATGTGGAGCTCTTTTAACAGGGATCCTTACATTATACACCTGAACATTGCCTTGTAATTAAATGGTGGTTTCTCTTGATTTTGGTGGAAAATGGGCAAAATGTATTTTTTAAGGAGCCCTGTTGAATCAGCTTCCCTCCAATCGCGTGGGGGGTGGCTTCCCAATGGGCTCCAATCACAAATGGCGCATGGCCCTCCCCAATCGGTAGCTTGGAGGTTTCGGATGGCTTCCCAATTGAAAATTCCCATGCACCCAGTTGAATCCAAACCACCCCGTTGAGGGCAACCTGAATTCAAGTCATCTTCCCGCAGTTCCCTAAACAAATCTTAAAAGACGGGGTATGCGAGGAGCAAATCTGAACCCAATGACTGCTTTTGCCTGGAAGTCCCCACAACTTTGTACTGTGCTGCAAGTTCAACACAAAACGGGATCCCCCGCCTAAGAAAAACAAAAATAAAAAAGAGACTCCTCTAACCATGGCTAGTGTTGCTGGGTTCCATGCTATACTGTCCGGACTTCCTGCACTTGCAAATTGCAGAACGCATCGGAAACCAAGCCCTACCCCATTGAAACCCTAACATGTAAATCCGGGTACCTGGCAAATCCCGTTCCACACGATGAAGTAGTCTTGTTAGGATGTGGGTCTGAAAAAAATATTCGAACGGACCCATCCAACAGGTTGGCGTTCATTAAAAACCGGCCCACCTCTGAAAACCAACCCAAAAGGGGGCTCCCAGTTTTAAGATGCACCCGCGAGTCACGATAAACGTATCTCTCAGCATGGGAAGTGGTAGCCTCAACTTGCTAGTGAAAGTGTGGCGAGCAGACTGAAAAACAACAAATCCATGTCTCTCTCGTTGGTGAGGGCAGCTTCCATTTGCCCTCTCAAGCACCACCAATTAAGGGTCACCTGAGCCAACCGGTGTATCTTTCTTAGTGAAAGGGAAACCAAAAGCAAACCACCCATTTTGGGCGTTCCGACTTCTGTTTCAAGACAATCGTGGCAACTACAAAGCGTCATGCAAAAGATGTCAGTCTAGCGCACCAAATTTCAGGCGACCCTAAGCCGTGCCCGGACTTCACTAGAAAGGGCTGTTGCCCTTAGCAGGCCCCCTCAAAAACAACCCCAAAAAAGGTACCCTCAAAAGAACAAGACAAATTCCAAGCCGTGACGCAATGTGGGGATCTAAGAAGCCTACACTTCCCTCTCGGAGGGTTTCTGGCAGATCAATTTCGGCTGGAAGTGACCCCCTGTCAAGCGCCACAAACTGCGTTTGTCTCCAAAATGGGGGCACCTCGAATATGTCTTGACCTCCCTTTAAACATCCCTCGTCTCCCTCAAATGGGCCAACCCAGTCTCATCGCGCGCACCTCGTCGTTGATGCCCCGAGGAGGGTCATTCAGAAGCAGCACGGTGAAAGCGATGGCGATTCCGGGGAAGCCTTGGGCCGGGCCTTTGGCTTGAAACGTGCTTCTTCCATCGAAAAGGCAGGTGCTTCGAGAAGCCCGACACAAAAAGGAACAGATTCAGAAACATATTTCATGGGGGCTGTGGGGGAGGGGGAGGGAGCCCACATAAGCCCTTAATAAGGCTTAATAAGGGCTTAATAAGGGCTCCCCCCCTCCTCCCCCCCCAGCCATCATGAATGTTGTCCTACATTGCTTCGAGAATGGCTTCTTTTGAGGGGCATCTGTCGCAAAAACACCTGGGGAAAACCAGCCGAGCACAGCATCTTTTAGCGCGCCCTTTTTTTTGCTGCCAGGAAGCCGCACACGAAGAAGGCGCAGCGCCAGCCAAGTTGCGAACCCATACCTCATTGACCCAAAGCGCAGAGCTTTCGGTGTGCTTTTTTGCTATGCCTTTGACTGATGGATGCCCAGCATGAACCTGGTGTTTATTGAGGAAAATCAACAGGATGGTTCATTTCATGTTGACCAAGAATCAACCAACCGCTGGTTGACAAACAGGCAGCCTTTGAGGGAACTTGCTTCAGTTTCTGGGGAACCACCCTCTCTCAATCCGACTTGTATCTTCATCCATGCCAACATCGCAGGTGTCACGGCAACATGTTTTTTTTGTCCTGGTGTTTCTTGTCTGTTCTTTAAACAAAACACTTTTGTCAGAACCCCCAAAAACTGCTAGAAACGTGTTCATAAGGCAAAGTGTCAGATGTGGAAGTGGGACCCTTAAGAAAAGAAACCACCTCCTTTGTCACCCACCGAAAGTGAAGCTTTTCAGCGTCTCGGACTCCGGCCGCAGTAAAGCGGTACAAAGGGGGGCCTAACATAGTCCAAGCATCCATCAAACAGGAAGAGTGGACATGTTTCAAGCCAACTGTTCAGGGAAAGCCAAAGGGAAGACTGCCACTTGGGTCGGGAGGTCTCCGAAAGCCAGGGATTGGGGCACGCCGTGGAACCCCCCAGAACTGCAGGCAGCAGTGGAGAAGCAATGCCCAATGCTGTTCAAGGACCCTTTGGGAAGGGTTGTCTGCAGAATTTCCCCAACGAGTCCTCCGCACGCCTTCTGAAATGGAAATGGGACAACCCCATGTGATACCCATATGAATCAACCAACAGTGTGTTCATCCGGAACCAACATGATCAGAGATCAGGTTGTTGTTCAAACCAGATCGCCTTTGTTTCAAAGAAATCCTGGTTGAAACTTCCTTGGGGTCACTCTCCTTGTCCTCAGTGCTGAACAACAAGGCCCACACCTGGCAACCAAGACAGTTCGACCGAAACAGCCAACTACAACTCATACCGGAAGAAAATACATAGGTAACAGCAAGCCAGGCACTGACCAGTGTTAAAGCATGTGTTTAACCAACAAGACCCAAGGGAAACCAAACTTCCGTGGTCAGGGTCCCAGCTTCAAATCTGCATCTGGGAGCAACTGAGAAGGAAATCATGCGGACATCCGAGGCGCAAACCTCGTACGCCCAAACACGCCGTGTGAATCAACAAAAAGGGAGGGCGACCCCTGCCTGTCGAACCAGCCGTTTGGGATGCCCCGTTTAGGGTTGTCGACCATTTTCCCATTAAAGCATTACCCAACTTCTTTTAACTTCGAAGGAGGTAAGAGGGGAAGTATAGGTCTCCTTGTTGAACAATGAACGGGTATCCCTGCGAAATGGGGCACAAAACCGTTACCTAAACCCATCAATGTCTAATTGAAAAGGACACCTTAAGGCGGTACAGGGTCCACCCACCACTCCATCCAGCTCCAACCCATCCATCCTTAAAAGGGTCCATGACCCCATTCTTTTCGGCAATGACCAACCATTTTTAAAGGGTCACGGAGACTCCAAGGGACGCCTCCCATGCGCCACCCACTCGCCATCCACTCTGGAAAAGGCGCAGGACCCGATGCCGAAGCCGATGGCCGCGCCCAGCGGGGCGCTCAGCCCGAAGAAGGTGTAGGCGCGGTTGCGCTGAGGGCCCGGGTAGAAGTCCTGAAGGTTGGTCGGTGGGTTTTGGGGTGCCGACTACCCGCACAATCCGTGGGCTTTAATATTTTATTGTTTTACATGAGGCCGCAAACAAAAAGTTTTTTTTGGGGGGGGCGCCGCTTTTTTTTTGCGGGGCTTTCTCCTATGTGCGGTGTCGTTTTTTTTTTGCGTCTGTTTGCGGGTTGTTTGGCGGTTTGTGCTAAAATGTGTTGGTGTTTCCTTTGGTTTTACATGAAACCGCAAAAAAGGGGGTGGTTTGGTCGGCGTCTTGTTGTGGGGGCCCGTTGCAAATCCGTTGGTTTGTCTTTGGGCTCTCCAAAATGAAACCTTTTAAGAAAAGGGGGTACCCGGACCCTCAAAAGTCAGACACACCTTGTGAATTTATTTTAGATGGAGTGTTTCCATATAGGAGTATTCCTTTCTATTTTCGCCCCAGCCCGAAAAAGGCGAAACAGTGCAACAATTCCGAGGCGCCGCGAGCATGGGGGAGGCCACGGTGGCGAAGGCGGCCTCGCCCACGCCCACCAGGGCACGGAAGAGGATCAGCTGCTGCAAGTTCCTGGGGGCTTCCAGCTATGCACCTACCCCAAATCGTACCCCTGGCCATGGGTCAAAGGCCAAAATTCTGTACCCCCAGTGAACGGGACCCAATCCAACCACTAAAAAAGGTTCTAAAATAGGTGGTGAAGTCACCTACCCCAAAATGGGATCTGTAAATGCCCAAGGGGGAGACCACCACGCAGCACGGTCGCCCTGTTTCCACCATTGCCAAAAGTTGGACTAAAGCCTTGAGTCAAAAGGGCACGGCGCGTCAAACATTGACATTCCCAGCATTCTATGTGCCCTTTGGACAGAATGGAAGCTGGACCCCATGTACATGGCTCCACCACTCAGTAGATTTCTTGACCTTCGTGAGCAGCTCGGCGAGTTGATAGGTCGTGGGGATCCATCTCATAGTCGTGGTCCAGCAGAGCTCCTTGCCCCACCGTGCAAACTCCCCATCCAGCAACTGTCGTAGAGCCGAGAGGTCGATCAGCAACCGCTTTTCCGAAGGGGCTTTGGGACTCCCTTCGCGTTTGATCGCGTCATAGAGCGATCGGCAGTCTGTCAGCGGGACTATGGGGATGATGTCCCGGCACGACCCTTCGTCGAGTCCACCTCGTCGAAGAGCACCTGCAAGGCTTGCCCGGAACGCCATAGCGTCCTCGATGCCTTCCAGAGCTGCCATCGTTTCCGCCGCAAACGTGCTCCTGCAGACCCGAGGGCATGCATGAGACTTCCACTCGCAGATCACCGCCTTGCTCTTCTCACCCTCCAGGACGTTCCGGTGCGCCATCACCAGCACATGCCCCAGTTGTGAGTAGACGCCCTGGTCAACGATGCCCTTGTTGATGTCAAAGTCCGCCTCCTTGCCGTGGGCCTTGTAGAAGTCCTCCATGCGCTCCTCCGGAACGTTTGCCCAAGCCGCGTCGTGGAAGACCAGCAGAACCATATCGCTCCATTTGCCACTGCCGATCTTCTGGTACTTCAACACCTCGCCCTTGCACTCCTGCGCCAGCTTGACGATCTTGTTAGTCTCCTTGACGTCGCCGTAGGTTGGTGCCCGCTGCTTCCTCTGAGCCATCGACACCCCCGTCTGCAGGTCCGGTCGGGTCTGAGATGCCAACCACGAGAGCCCCCCGACCACCGACTGGTTGTCCATCTTGGTCACCTCGTCTGCAAGTTCCTCCGCGTCGTACTCCTTGGGCATCTCCGTAGTTTCCAGCCTCGACTTCACGTAGCTGCATTGACCCAATTCGATGACGCCGTCCCCCTGCTTGATCTGGGACCCGATATACTCGAACTCCTTGTCCTCCCACTCCGCAATGGGGAAGATCCCAGACAGGTTCTTCTTGAGCTGGACCAGCTCTTGGGGGGCCGCCGCGATCAGGATATCGTCCACGTGTGTAACCAACGCTCCCCGTAGGACACCTTCTGCATTCCGCAACAGAAAGAAGCAGCTATCCAAAGGGTGCTGCTCCAACTTCAGCGTCTCGCTGTTAATCACGAAGTCCAGTGCCAGGAGCTCCTTCGCCAGCCGTTTCCACCAAAGCCGTGGTGAGTTCGCCAGGCCGAAGATGCCCTTCACCACCTCTACCAACTGGTTCGGCTCCATCTCAGGTAACCCACGTACTGGTTGTCGCATGTAGAGACCTCGTCGGGACTCCTCGCCGTTGAGAAAGGCCGCCTGCACGTCTCCCGCTGCTAACTCCCAGTCCTCCTGTGCCGCGATCAGCAATAACGTAGACAGCGAGGTCTTGCTCACTGTCGGTGCCTCCGTCTCCATTCCTCCGCCAGTAAGATCAGGGTCGCGATGGCCAGCAATGCATAGCCTCGCCTTTGGTTTGGGAGGAACAGCAGGGTCCTCGCGTCGTTTCGCCACGTTCTTGTCCCTGTAGGCAAACCGGGAGTTCAGGATCCTCGACGGGTGAACCTTATTCACCACCTCCTCACTCTCCTGGGCCGAGAGGATCCGCACCGCGCCATACTTGACGTGCTCGTCCCATTGTTTCTTCTCCGCAGCAACGTACAACTCCTTCTCGGCGGCCGGGATGTCGTTCCAAGCCACCTCCTTGTCACGCTGCCTCGCAATAGTCTTGGGGGTACGCTTGTGCGTCGTCCACATCGCCTCGTCCACATCCTGGATGTCGTCGCCCTCCGACCTGTCCACATAGGCGTTGACGAGGTCCATCCCCGTAATCTCCTCATCTGGCGGAGCCACACTCGGTGAGTACTCGTCCTCCCCGTCGCGCAGGTCGTCCTCGACAGCGTGAGGCACCGGCCCCTTTTGACGCATCCTCCTCCGGGGCACGCCATCCGGCCATTGCCGCTTCTGCTTCCTGTAGGCCTCCGCATCCCCGTCCTCCATGAGGTTGCTCGCATCGTGGAAGATCTCCTCGTCGTCCACTCCGTCATCGTCGATTCGTTCCAAAAGCTGCCGTAGGTCCTTCTGCATGGACTGCACCTGGAAGAGCGTGCCCAACTCACTTGACTCCGCTGGTCGTAGATGCTCTTGGGCACAAAGCAAACATCGTCCACCACGGGATACCCATACTGAACCGCCCTCGGCCCCCACCACCGTGCCTGGGCCGATCCATTGTCCTGCACCTTGTCGTTGGCTGCCAGCACCGCCCGGAGTCTTCTTGACCCTGTAGATGTAGACAATGTCCCCGGTCTGGTACTCGTTCTTCTTCACGCGTGGCCGTCCCAAAGCCGCCCGACGCACCGCCTCCGTCGCCTGACTCTCGAAGAAAGCCATTCTTGCTGCTCGTTGGATAGCCATCTTCCTGCTCCATGCACCGCCCGCAGTGTCTGCTGGTAGTAGTTCTTGTCCTCCGTCTGCGAGTCCGTCCTCCATGCGAGGTTGTACTCCAAGTACCCATTGTGCCGGGGAGTACCCGTGCCGCCGCCGAAGGTTGTTCTTGGCCTGCACCACCTGAAGCAACGCCCATTCCGCCTCCTGGAAGTTGATGTTTTCGTGTTCCACCACCTTCTCCCACATCGTACGCAGCCAACCTTGCTGTCGCTCAAGTTGTCCAAGCTGCCAATGGGCCTGTCCTGCAATGTACTTCACGTGGATCCCGCGGTTTTCCATCTCGTCAACAAAGTTCTTCTGAAATCCCCGCTCCTGGTCACAGACCATCCGCTTAGGCATGCCGGCCCACTCCAACCAAAGTTGACGAACAGACTCTGCAAGATCCTCGGAGAGCTTGCTCTGGATTTTCCGGCAAACGTGGTAGCCCGAGGCCAAATCCATGACCGACAGGATAGAGTGTTTAACCTTGCCTTGGTCATAGAGGTAAAAGAGGTCGACCGCCACCTCGTCATTGAAGTCCATAGGCAGCACAGTCTTCGCGGGTCGTTGTGTCCCCGGTCGCCTCAACCTCTGGCACGTGTCACACCTTAGCCCCTGCGCACCCTTGATGGCCTCCTCCGTCGCACCACATAGCCGTAGATGTCGCGTCAAGTCCTTGTTGCTGGGGTGTCCAAGGTTCTGGTGGATCCGCCGGAGCGCCGAAGCAGTAGCGGCCGAAGTAGCCTTCGGGAGCTTGATGCCGGAAGCCCCCACCAAGTCATCCTCCGGTTGTTGATCTCCACCAACGTCCTCCTCCTCTGCGTCCGCCACATAGGCCGTCACGTAGGAGCTGTCCACTTTGCATGTTGCCTCTACCACCGCCCGTGCAAAACTCCAGGTATAACATGCTGAAGGTGCCGTATTCGCCCCTGCTGTCTGGCCATGGTCATGTCGTTTGTCGCATCTCCTGGCCAGTTCGTGGTGGTAGATCTCAGAGCTGACCAAAAGTTTGGTCGGCTTCTTCAGGAGCTTGCCATCGGACTTGCCCTTCAGGCCGTAGGCGCACATGTCGAGGTTGCACTCCAGGAGATGGTAGTCCTTGATGATAGACGTCATCCTAGGGGTATGCCACAGTTCACTCTGGGCGGGATTCTCGATGATGATGTGCCTACCACCACTCCGCTGCAACCGCGCACACTCCTCCGCGAACTCCTGGAACATCCGCTCACGTTGTCGGAGTCGCCGAAGTTGGTTCGCCCTGCCGTAGTAGTTGATCCTCGTCCAAGGACTCCATAAGGTGCAGGGGTGCCAACCAAACCAGCTTCGGCTTAAACTTCCGGATGTCCTCAAGGATATTCTCCCTGACCTCCTTGATGCGGATGTCGTGGCCGAGTAGAAGATCACGCGGTTCCATAACGTCGTACCCCTTCGCCGCGAAGGCCTGCGTGATGTGGTTCTTACCGGCAAAGACCTCCAGCACGTAGGGTTGTCCCTCCTCCTCAAACCTCGGGAGCACTGTCGCGTTGTACAGGTCCTTGATCGGCTCGACCACCGCCTCGTTAGCCTCCACCATGACGGGCCCAGCCAGTGCCACTGCCGTACTCAAAAATGCCTGCCACACCTTCCGCGTCCAACTGCCGATCATCTTCCGCGTGGAGTTCTTGACCTTCCGTCCCCGGCGTGAGTTGATCCTGTGCTCAATGTCATCGTCATAGTCCAGGTTGTCCTCGTTCACCGTGAGGTCGCCGCTGCTCTCCCGGGGCTCCCCGATCTTCTCAAACTTCGCTACTGCCTTCTGCTTGGCTCGCCCTTCTCTCACTGCCCAGTAGCGTCTGCGCTTCCACTGCGACCGGGAGGATCCAGCCGTTGCTTCTGTCGGAGGATTGCCAACTGTGTCTCCAACTCCAGGATCTTCTTGTTGGCGTCCGCATCCGTCTCCGAGTCCATGGGATCCGCCTGCAGCCAGGACCCGTCCGAGTCGCTCGTCGCGGGCGTGGCCCTCTTCGCAGTCGTAGTAGACGTCATCGCCTTCTTGCGAATCGTCGGCTTGAAGTCCATCGTGCTCTTGGGGGGCGCCACCACCGCCGCTTCCTCCGGGTCGATGACTTCCTCCTCGAGAGCCTCCAATTCCATCCACCGCTTTGCCCACGTTGCAAACCGTACCAGTGCCGCCGCCGGGGTCTCGTTCTTGGATACCTCCTCCACCGCCCAGAGCCGGTAGTCCATCGGGATCGCCTCGTAGGTCTTCCCCTTGTAGCGTCCGAAGGAGATCTCTTCCTTGCTGTGGCCGCCCTCCGCATAGCGTAGAGCTTGGATGAGGCATCCCTTGTTGGCCGTTGCCGGAACTCGGAGTTTCTTCTTGTTGCACATCTCCCGCAGCTCGCCCACCGTGAACCGCGTGTAGCCCTTGGCCAGCTCCTCCGTTTTGGTCATATGCTTCTTGAGGATCTCCTGCAACTCCGGCACCGTTGCCTTCTGGTCGTAGTCGATGAGCAAATCGTCCAACTTCTCCACGAGCTCGGCCCTCTTCATCTTCCATGGCTTCAGCTCGGGCATATAGCGAATTGGGGGGCGGTCCACCGCCAGTTCCGTCCTTCTCTCGGATAGCTCGAGGGATCAGGCTTCGGCCGATCCACAACTCATCAACCCTGCACAACTCATTGCGTGTCCAATCGTGGGTCTGGTGAGTCCACTCGCATGTCCGGCAGGATATCATGACCGCTTCGCACTGGCTCCCCAACGATTCCAGCAGCATTTGTTTCAACTCAACATTGGTGGTCTGCCAAGCACCAGGGGAAAAAGGCCTCCTCCGTGGTACCATGTGAATCCGCACAAAATGGGTGTCGGTTTCAATCCAGAAGTCTTTGGAAATGCTGCTCCCCGACCACCAAGCCCAAAACCAGTCAACATCCAGTAGGGGGGCCACCAATTTGTCCTTGTGAGCCTGCTCAACCTTCTTGGGGTAGAATATGTGGTTGACCCTCATATCGTTCCCCGCTCCCCCATGCACCATGTAGCACGATCGGGCTGGTCGGTGAACATCACACTCCACCACCGACCAATCCACGGCCTCCGGCCAGGATGGCCAGCAAATGCCACCTCCGGTGACAACTACCATGGGGTGCCCCGTCTCGGTCTGGCCAAGCTTGTAGCCCGCAACGCCGAGCTCACTGAAGTCCGCCACGTGCTTGCTGATGTCATAGCACATGCCGAGGCCCGCCAAAACATTCCTGCTCAACAGCAACGGCAGGACACACTGGACCTCCGCGATCTTCAGGATAAAGGGTGCTCCATTGATCTGCAGCCAAACCACCAGGGCACGCTCAGAACGAAAAATGTCCGGCCCACCAAACTTGAAGTTCTCCTCCTGTGCCATGAAGAAGTACGGGATGTTGTTTTCCTTCGCCTTCCGCACCATCCGCCGGATCCACGGTCGCCCCGCAACCGTCCTGCTACACGCGCAATCAGTGATGCCGTAGAGCTCGGTCTCCGTCGTGCTGTCAGTCATGTAGGCGACGTGGCAGAACTTCACCTGGTGTGCGTCCCGCTTGTCACCCTGCGGGTTCTTCTGGTTGAGGGGGCACTCCGGGTCCTTGTGCCAGTGCCCCTTCTTCTTGCACGCGGAGCAGTAGGACCTCGCCTTGGCCGCCTTGATGCGCTCCTCCTGGTTCGCCTTCGGATTAATGCCCCTCGCGTTCATGATGGTGCGGTACTTGGACTTCGCGTTCTGGTAGGTCACATATGCCTCCTCCGCCTCTTCATCGATGCCCTCCACGTCCATGTCCAGCTCCGACTCCTCGTCCTCGGACTGTCCCTCCCCCAGCTCCTCGGTCACATAGGCCTGCTGACCCTTCTTGTTCTGGTCGTACTTATCGTTGTTCCGTCCCCGATGAGATTCCCAAAGTCGACGGTTCATCCTGTCCTGGATGATGGCCGCGTCCTGGAGCTTGTAGAGGTTGTAGTCGTTGCCCGTGGATGAGAGGAGGTTGAGCTCGGTCGCATTGTCGAGGCGAAGTTTATCCATATACCACCAAGCCAGGCAGACGTCAGGCAAAGCGCAACCCACCTCCTTCAGCCTGGCGGCCTGTCGGTCAAACTCCTGGTTGAACTCCTTCACGTCCTGGTTGTTGTGCTTCTTAAGGTTCTTGAAGAAGTCCGTCATGTACTTGCCCACCTTGATCACCTCGCGGTCCAAGTAGCGATTGCGGATCCAGTCGATGAAGTAGTCCATGCCAGAGTCCCCGTCCAGCCATTCCACATCGAGCTCCTCCGCGTCACGCCATGCCCGTCCCGTGAGGTGGTTGTACAACATCAAGGCCTGCTTGTAGCTCTTGATCTTCGTGACCCGCCGCCAAGCCTCGATCTTCCGGAGATAGCCCCTTGCCTTCACACCGTCCCTGTCGTCCTCTGCCGAAAACTCCGGGACCAGGATCTTGTCCGCGCCGCCGCCGCGATCGCGATCTTCCTCCCACGACCAAGCACTGCTTTCTCGCCGAGAACCAGGTTGCCCTCGTAGTTCCCAGCGTAGTCGTTCTTGTTCATACCACCCATGCCACTCCGCAGCAGTCCACTGATCCGCCCACGACACAGACCGCGCTGAGCCCCCGTTGACTGACCCATTCAGTACATCCTCAGCAGCCTCCTGTGGCTCGGGCCCCCTGTCCTCACCGAACTCCTCGAAGTCCATGGAGTTGCCGTCACCGCAGCACCAAGCCCGAAAAGGGGGCACAGATCACACCCTCAAGGTTCACCACCAAGCCGTAGGCGAGCAGCAGAACGTCCGGACCGACAACCAGTGCCACCGTAGTTGTTCAGCTCCGCTACCAATGTAAATGCCCAAGGGGGAGACCACCACGCAGCACGGTCGCCCTGTTTCCACCATTGCCAAAAGTTGGACTAAAGCCTTGAGTCAAAAGGGCACGGCGCGTCAAACATTGACAGGATCCCATTGGTTTTGACCCACTGCCAATTCGGTCCGGCCCGCTAGAGCGCAAGCCGGAGGCGAGCTGCGCGAGAGAAGGCCAATTGACCCTGGGGTTCTTTGCTTGTTCCGAAATTGCATACGGGATATGTGAATTTGGTGAGTGGACCACAACTATTCGTGGAAATTGGTGCATAGCTTTTATGTGAGCTCTGGAAGATTAACAGGCTGGTGAAGGTGAATTGTTCATTCGCCAAAACTTGGTTGACATTATAAGGGGAGATGTGTTTTAACATGTTTTAGCAGTTAAGTGGTTGGATTTCAACAACTAAGCCACAATAAGCAAACATGTAAAATGTTTCCCAACAACAACCATGTATGGGCGTGGAGCCAGGGGCGAGGGGGGGGGGCCTTGGGCTCACCCCCCAAAGAATTTACATATCACTAGTAGAAAAAAACAAATAAACAAGAAAATAAAGACAACAAATCCTTTATGGCTGAGCAAACGGAGGCAAGCGTTTTTACATCCACCTGAAAAACAAAGACGTGAAACTCGTGGTTTCCTTCGGTGGGTCGGGTGTTGTAAATGGCTTTACGGAGCCCTGAGCACTGGAAGCTGACAGCAAGGCTTTGGGAGCTACAAGTACTGTCCTGTGGAATAGGCCAAGCCGTGCTTCTATACGTGTTCAAAAGTATATCGTTGGAACCACCTGGGGCGTTGGGCCACGCTCTATGCCTTAAATCGCCTGCTCGAATCCCAGAAAGGCGGCCAAGGCCTGGTTCAATCAGTGTTGCCCAACCACAAGGTCAAGTGGTGCTTCTCAAAAAAAAGAAGAAGCAAAAGCAAACACATGTTGGCGAATGCAACTTCACGTGGTACCGCCCAACGCAAATTACCCCAATCAGGGTTTGCCAGTTGACCCAGGCTCTTGGGAAAACAGAACTTCAAAACAGGAGGGGGAACAAAATCCTGTAATTCTCAACCGAGAAGGCAACGTGTACACTCCGAAGCCTGAACCCCTATTCAGCCGCACCCCAAGAGAAACAAAGGAATAGGGGTCACCGTCCATCGAAACCTACTGCCTGGAGCCCCAAAAGT
>CAUJNA010002258.1:464932-469932 GCA_963377175.1 Effrenium voratum | reverse complement strand
ACCAACCACCAAAGTGAACAGAAAGGGGAAGACCCCTGGTTTCTCATCAGCCAGACATCCGAAACGGACGCCAGTTTGGGAAACGCCAAGTCTGAGGTTCAGTTTTCAGGATTATGTTTTCTTAAAAATCTAGTTGGAACCGAAAATCCAGCAAGATTTGCCGAAAATCGCTGTCCCATTCAACTAACCGCACAAATGTTATCATTCATAAGCTGGCAACAAGGAATCTTGCCAATCTACCAGTGGTAGACAAATAATTGAGAACCATTGGTGGTTAGTTTATCTCGTATAAACCCACTCAAAGACAGCCTCTAAGGGGGCATCCGCCGAACGAACTTGGACATCTAGGGATCAAGTCTGATAGCCAAGCCGGAAGTAGCTGCAGCTTGGCATCTTCATGGGTTTGTCCTGGCTTCAAAAAACCCTCTGCGTAGGCAACACTTGGTGAGTCAACTGAGAACGGAAAGGAACCGAAAACCAAATGCCGCTGTGCCAAGAACAGCCCGGGGCCGCTTTTTCGAGGCCGGGCTGGTGAGTTCGGATCCCAAAAAGCGACCGGATGCCAGGACAGGGGTCCTGGCACCGCGTTCTTGAGCCAAAGGCCCGGAGTTCCCGGTTCGGGAAACCAAAAGCCGAGCCCCGCGCCTTGGCGCGGAGCATGTTGTCGTATTGGCTCACTAGAATGTGCCGAAATTCTGGGGTCAGTGCAGGAAACACCCAGGACCATGTGACAAAAGGCACGCTTTGGTGGCACTCAGCATTTGGTGGCATGGGCCGGACGAGCGACTCCAAGGCGGTCAACGACAAGGATGCAAGACACGGTGGAAGAGTCAAAACTGTGTTTTCTGCTATTCCAAGCCACCAACTGATCAGCGTAACCTGACTCAAGGTGTAACTAACATGCTACATAGCATTACAAGTCGCAACGGATGCCTTCCCAATTCTTTCCAACCAGTAAATGGAATACAACAAGGTGCCCAAAACGCGAATGTAAATCAGGCTCCTCGTGTTTCCCCCTTACACACCAACCACGAAAAACACTCACCACGAAAAACACTCACCACTGGTCTTTACACAAGGTGATGATCAAAGCTACGCTTTTAGGTTGAACATGTTGTTGGAACTCTTGTTCTTCCAAAAGATCGATGACCTATCCCGTGTTGGCTTCCTAAATAACCATCAGGCGCAATTCAGTCCCCAACCGCTCTGTCTCAACCCCACCCCAAAAAGCGTGGCCCGAATCGCGTGAGGCGCCCTTGCGGGTGCGGAGGTATGGACTCTGAGTTTCCACTTCTAAGAGGCACATGCTGCGCTGCGGGCTTACATTGGTGGTATACAAGCATTACCTCCAAACCCCGCAGGTGGACATTCCCTTCAACATTGGAGACTCCCATTCTAACGTTGCCAGGACAGCACGGCAAGAGAAACTGTCTGGCATAAGGATTGAGCATTGGCTTTCAACAACCCAGCGAAAAATAGGCGTCCGTTATAGTGTCAGTTTCATTGAATAGGCGTGAAATCCCCACTGGCTAGTTAGCTAAAACGACAGCTGCCAAATCTTAGGATATCTGTAAAGCTTCCTGGCTCCGGGACACGGTTTGCTGCCCAATACCAAACAGCAACTGCTCTTCTTGGGTAGGCAGAATTCAATTTGGGGAGTACCCCATACTCAACTAGGGACCCCAAACATGGTTGCTGTCATGCTGGACGTCCTTTTGAGAACTGCTAAACAGGAAGTACTCCCTCTCCCCCAAAAAGAGTCTCCGCTGCAGCATGCAAAGCTACTTCATATTTGGCCTACTCTAAACCAACATCGTGACAGGAGACCCCTTCAGATAGTTTTGGGAGATTTCCTGCATTCCGGTGGACATGGGAAGAAAGGGAGCTCAGCTTGATATGTTGTTGGTTGGTTTGCACTGGGAAGCCCAAGGAATCATGGCAAAGGCGAGCCCCGAAAGAGCATCTCAAGCCAATCCCAAGGCTCGGAAGCTCGCCCTGCTGCGCGTCCCCATCATCCGCCGGCTGCTGCATCGCCTTGGGATCTTGGGGTGTGGCTCAAACATAAAGACCCAGGGGTACGCAGGTTTTAGTCGAATTCTCCATTTACCAGGGGTCCATTTTGGGCCGCCTATTTTTGACCCACAGCCAATTTCGCTGGTTTGAGCATCCTTCGACTTTAGGCCACCCAGTCCAACACGAGACCAGCGACGCCTCGTGCTCTTTGCCGCCCAGGCGCAGGCGGCGAAAGCGGCGAAGGCGCCGAAAGCGCTTTCGGCGGGGCTTTCGGCGCCGGCTAACAAAAAACTTAACCAAAATCGGGCGCTGCGCGAAGGCGTGGCGAGCTGACAAAATGTCCCTGTGCGTCATGGTGTTTGTGAACTAGGAACCCTCATAACTTATAATGCCGGTCTCAAATCGGAAGCCTAGGCAAAGGATGGCAAAGCGCATTCAGAGCCCCTGCCCTGCCGATTTGCCATAGCTGCGGAAAAGGACATCTTCCTGGACAAAGGGGAAACATGGTTGTTGCTGGCTCCTTTTCCCTGTCAAACCTTGCCACATGGAAGGAAACCAACCTGAAACCATTTCGCGGATCGTTTCTTTGTTCTGACCCTCGCAGGGTTCTGCTGGGGCACGTGCGCAGCAAAACTCTCGTAGTTGATTCTTGCGTGCAACTCAAAAGGCTCCGCCCCTTCTGCATCCCAAACCCCCCCACTTCCCAACGTCCACAAGGTCCACAAGGCCGGGAACCGAGGTCTGGGACGGGCGGATCATCATGTGTAAGGAAGGCCAAGCATCGGGGAGGACAAACACGGGACGCGCCATCCCCACCCGCAAAACATAACATATTCGGGCCAGGCCATGATTTTCCTTGAAGCCCCAAAGAAAAAGGACCCTGCAATTGCTCAAGGGACATCACATGACCCTAGGGTACGTATCCTATACCCATCCTACTGATTCATAGGTTGGTACCCCCATTGTTTGAAAGAGTTTGATTCAGGTAAGGGGCATAGCTCTTTCCTTTGAGAAATCAAGTGACGGCTTTTGCGGCCACCAGAAAACATTGGCCAACTTGCACCCACACCGTGCCTCTTGCCCGCGCAAGAGGCTCTCGCGAGGAACGGCGAGAGCAGAAGTGGCTGCGAACTCACAAACTCGAGCCAGCTTGGGAGGAAACCGGCCCCAAACCAAGCACGAAAGCTTTGTAGAACCTATTGGTTCTGGAAACAATTCGGATAGACACTTTCAGGGCTACCTATCTTTCCTGAAGCCCTCATTGCTAAGGATGTTTCCAGCCTTTGAAGCAGGACCCCAAGCACTGACACAACACACACACACACACACACCAAACCCATTGAAAAGGGTCAACATAATATCGGACACAAGAGAAGTGCCCTCAAAGGGCGCCGCTGAAACAAACACAAGCACAAACACCAGCACAGTGCAAGCGAACGCAAGTAAGCAAGCACAAGCACACGCAAGCACAAATACAAACACAACCACATAAATACAAACACATGCGCGCATGCGCGCGCACACACACACACACACACGGGTGTCTAAGGGCAGGCGGCAAACACATGGGTATCCATGGGCAGGCGGGGCTATCACCTATTAACGCTTTGACAAGGCTTCTCTCGTGGCTATCTTAACCTTATCCGCCTCTTGACGGACTGCGACGTCAATCTTGACAGCTCGACAGCATGTTGCCCTCACTGAAGGGGCCAACGTGCACGTACGTGGCCGCCTGAGCACTGAGGAGAAGCTCACTCGCCCAAACATGGTTTCCGAAAATTGCACCTTCAACATCACCCCAGAAACAAATATAGGGCACCCTGCAGGAGCGCTGAACAAACCGGACCCTCATTAAGTACAGCGAATCTGGAAATACATGTTTTAGTCTGTTTGACCTGGACTCCTGGATGGGAAACCTACGGTCGATTCCCTGGCCCACTGGCAAATAAGTTCTGAACCAAGAAAATATTGATTGACAACCTCCAAAAAATGCCCTATGGGTGTGCCTTAGGGTACCCGCAAAACGGGTGGTTTTCCTTTTGCTTTCCCTTCAAAACAACTAGAAAATTGGATACCCCTAAAGACACGCCCATGTCTAGCTACTCCAAGCACACGCACGACGTCCAAGCATTTCGCGGCCAGGTGGCCCGTTGATGCCGCAGGCTCGAATAGTTTGCTTTTGTTGGGTTTTCGGCCGCCGCTCAAAAACAAATTGGACCAGTCGATTTGCTCTGTTTTTTGGGCTTGCGCTCTCTAGCTAAGGGTCCTTTTGCTTTGGAATGTTATTTTGGATCAGGGGGCCCGGGGCCCTCAACCGTGGGAAGAAGTCAGCAACCTATGCGGTTCGCATGAGATTTCTCCCACGAAGGCCAGCAGAGCGGCTCTAAATGCCATGCCCTCTGGTGACGTGACATGTAGAGCTTGGCTGTACTCTTTGCGGGCAAGTTGGGCGCACGGAATGGAGCCCACACAGGGGATTCTGGGACTGGGGATTGCGGCGCATTTCCTGTCCAAGGACGAGGCAAAGTAAGGACCTTCAAGGCCCAACGTTTAGAGTCCACTCAAGCTGGCAGATTTTCTAAACCGAGCATGGACAGGTGCCCAGTTCATGCGTACCGGGCATGTTGTTCTTCGTCTTTTCAGGGTTAATTTTCCTCTAAACAGGGACCCTCTTTAGATTCCATGCTTTTGGTAGGCCTGCATTTTCTTGAGCCTCCCCGGCAAAGATCACATGTGTCCAGTGATAGACGCCCTTTAAAACCAACGGATAGTGAAGAACACATTAAGCAAATGGAAGAGTCTGTGGCCTGAAACACAGCCGCCTCTCCGAGTTAGGCTCAGCCCGCTGCGGCGAAAATGAACCTTGGAGAGCCGGGGTGGGAGTCGCCGGCTCACATGAGCCATGGGAAGGATTTGCCCCATGGCCTGGTCACTAGAAAGAACGGCCCTTTGTCTTGGATGACCTACCAATGATCGGGAACTCGGGT
>CAUJNA010002258.1:427432-457432 GCA_963377175.1 Effrenium voratum | reverse complement strand
AGAATACAAAGGCAATACAGGAAAGCAGTTTTCACTCCAGCAGCAGACAGTCATCCGGCTCCAGAAACTAGACTGGACAAGTACAAGAGCACGACCGTCAAGCCAAAGTATGGTGCAACCAAGGCGATGGAGAACAATCACAATAAGCATACGTGAAAATTGGAAATCATGGTTGTGTGGGAAAAGGCATGACGCTACAAGTAATAGTAAGAGATCATCACAAACTGGCGGCAGCAGATTGTCACAACCCCAACAATGCGGAAGTCAGTTCTCACCACAACCAAATTTGATTCAACACCAGCCACCAGCAACGCCAACACTGCGAACAGCAAGCAAGAACAAGAACAACTACGACACCCTGACCGAACAAGAAAATTGCATAGAACTAGAAGAAGCAACGAAGAAAAACCGAAGGCCAACAAAGAACGAGCAAAGAACAACACAAACACAAAAAAAAGAGGAACAACAAAGGAACGTCGACAAAACATTCAGACCATCAACACAAACCACAGCAACCACAGGAAGAACAACCACACCAACAGCAACAGCAACAGCAACAGCAACAGCAACAGCAACAACAACAACAACAACAACAACAACAACAACAACAACAACAACAACAACAACAACCACAACACCAACCCACAACCACAACCACAACCACAACCACAACCACAACCACAACCAGCAACAGCAACAGCAACAGCAACAGGAACAGCAACAGCAACAGCAACAGCATCAGCATCAGCAACAGCAACAGCAACAGCAACAGCAACAGCAACAGCAACAGCAACAGCAACAGCAACAGCAACAGCAACAGCAACAGCAACAACAACAACAACAACAACAACAACAACAACAACAACAACAACAACAACAACCACACCAACACCAACACCATCACCAACACCAACACCAACACCAACACCAACACCAACACCAACACCAACACCAACACCAACACCAACACCAACACCAACACCAACACCAACACCAACACCAACACCAACACCAACACCAACACCAACACCAACAAACCAACACCAACACCAACACCAACAACAAACACCAACACCAACACCAACACCAACACCAAACAAACACCAACACCAACACCAACACCAACACCAACACCAACACCAACACCAACACCAACACCAACACCAACACCAACACCAACAACAACAACAACAACAACAACAACAACAACAACAACAACAACAACAACAACAACAACAACAACAACAACAACAACAACAACAACAACAACAACAACAACAACAACAACAACAACAACAACAACAACAACAACAACAACAACAACAACAACAACAACAACAACAACAACAACAACAACAACAACAACAACAACAACAACAACAACAACAACAACAACAACAACAACAACACAACAAACACAACAAACGACAACACAACACAACACAACACAACGACAACGACAACGACAACGACAACGACAACGACAACGACAACGACAACGACAACGACAACGACAACGACAACGACAACGACAACGACAACGACAACGACAACGACAACGACAACGACAACGACAACGACAACAACAACAACAACAACAACAACAACAACAACAACAACAACAACAGCAACAGCAACAGCAACAGCAACAGCAACAGCAACAGCAACAGCAACAGCAACAGCAACAGCAACAGCAACAGCAACAGCAACAGCAACAGCAACAGCAACGGCAACGGCAACAGCAACAGCAAGAGCAAGAGCAAGAGCAAGAGCAAGAGCAAGAGCAAGAGCAAGAGCAAGAGCAAGAGCAAGAGCAAGAGCAAGAGCAAGAACAAGCAAGAGCAAGAGCAAGAGCAAGAGCAAGAGCGAGAGCAAGAGCGAGAGCGAGAGCAAGAGCAAGAGCAAGAGCAAGAGCAACAGCAACAACCACAACGACGACGACGACGACGACAACGACAACGACAACCACAACAACAACACCAGCAGCAACAACAACAACAACAACAACAACCACAATAAACAAAACAAACAAATCAAATAGCCTGAGCACATCCCCACAACAGTGAAGAGCCCCTGGGCGTGCTTGAGGCTTCGGGAGCAGAGACTTCATCTGCCTAGGGTATATGACTTAGTGCGCATAAAGAAACACACGCACAAACAACTGAACAAACACAAACACACGCGCACACACAAATACACACACACACACACACAAAAAAAAGGAACAAAAACGCACGCACGCACGCACGCACGCACGCACGCACGCAAGCACGCACGCACGCACGCACGTTTGTGCGCACACACTCGCACAAACGCACACACGCGCACGCACGCACGCACGCACTGCACGGCCGCTTGTTTAGGGATCTTAGGGATTTGGTAGCTACCTGTGGCTGTCGCTTCTGATCCACCAGCGGCCATTGGATCGGCCTCGTCCATGACCACGCAGGCGGGATACAAACCGTCATCCTTGCGACCAGGCCACGCGGAAATGCGGGGCCCTTGCGAGTTTTGCGAGAAATTGGGCTGGGCCCTCAAACGCTACCGTTGCCGATGTGTCAGATGGAAAAAGCCATTTGGCGGGAGATGTTCAACACTGCAATGGACCTAGGACTAGCAATGGTGCCAGAAAGAATGATCTGCCAGCTACTCGAGACGATCAATAAACCCCCTGAAATACTGCCCCCCCGAAATATTATTTTGTGCAGTCCCCCCCGGGCCCCCCCCAAAAAAAGAGAGAGAGAAAAAAAAACACAAAGAGAAAAAGCCTCAATAACAAGATGTTGAACCTCAAGGGCTCAAGCAAAGCTTGAATCAATTCCCAACACTACAAGGTTCGAGAAAAATACCCCCTAACTCAAATCTCTTTACAACAGAAAATGGCTGTGGAAAATGGCCACTTCTGTGATACAACAGAAACGGTTTCCCAAAGGCTAAGTCCCCATAGAAAGGGTGAGATTCCCATTCTAACTCAAATTGAACTCAAATCTGGCCGCACAAGGTCAAAAGGAACTTCAATCCCTCAAATCCCGTCTCAAAATGAAGCTCCAGCAATATTAGATCAACTGCAACCTCAAATTGGCCCCAGCAATACCACCTAAACCAATGCATTTGCGGAAGGGATCATCTGCTTTAGAAAAGGTCCATTGAGGAGAGGGGGAGGGACTTGTACCAAGCACTGGCACCGCCCAAGCACCAGGGCCATGCACCCAGCTCCTTGTAATGTTCCAGCTCCTCACCTCACCAAGGTGAGGCCACGACCCCACGGGCTACAAGGATGGTAGAGGGTGAGTAGCCCTGTTGGATAATCCTGGCTGATTTAGCGGCCGCTTGAGGATATTAGAGTCACTAGGTCATTCGCACCCCCGAGCGCGAGAGCACTGGTCACTAGTTCATTCGGACCCCCGGCGAGCCCAAGACGGCGCTCGAGCACTGCCACCCAATGGAAATTTGGAAGGACCCAATGGGCCTGTTGGATTTTCAGCATATGCTATCTGCACGCTGTCCGAGCGCGGTCGGAACCTTCGGGTCAGCAGACCTTGAAACATATGCGGGTAAGCGGAGACGAGGACTAAAGCCTGCGGTCCCCTGGTGGTTTAATTTTGATCCATACCCATCTCCCGAGCAGGTCGTTTGCTTCTTGGCGCATTGGTCCAAGCCCCAGGATCCAAAATCGGAGAAGCCAAAGGCGGACGGCAAGGTTGGGGGTCCCTTCCCCGAAGCCTTAAGGGGCCTGACGAGTTCTGTGGGGCCCGGTCGCACCCTGAACCTCTTGTGAACCAGCGCTTGAAACTGGAAATCGCCCCCCTGGTTTTATGTTTCCTTCCACGTGCCAAGGGCAACCAGGGGAATTGAAAATAGAAATGGGTGTGCACCGGGACGCCTCCCTTTCTCATTAAAAGGAGGGGAGGGGGATCACGCTCAGCTCCTGTTGGCTCGGGCGCGGGCAAAACTTGAGAGGCGTGGTGACCACGATGTCTGTAGAGCCCCAACCTGAGTCAGAATCAAAACCCGTGAAAAAAATCCCATGGCTGCTGGGGGCCCAAAGAAACGGAAGTGACAGGGAACTCTGACCTTACTATCGCTAATTAGCCCGATGGGGATTGGGGGGCGCCGCTTCGTGGAGACACGGCCGGGACTTTACGCGACTGCTCAACTCCGATGCCTCCAGTGGGAAACGACAGGAGGCAGGGAATTTCTTTTTGTCACGCAAGGGAAAGACCAAACACAAAAAGGATTCAAGGCGATTGAGGGTGTCTCGGGCTCAAAGCCTCAAAGAGGGGCCTACTTGCCTAAATCAGCTGCTGGAAGCAAGTTGGGTGTATCCTGGGTCGCGATATTTCCTTAAACATCACACCGAAGGAAGCTGACTTGGAATGTCTCAAAGATTCATATACTAAAGCACGGGAATCGTGCAGAATGCAATTCCCGCTGCTCTCGTGTTCATGCTCCTCAGTTCTGGCGTGGATTTTGCCAAACAAAGACAAAACGGCCCCCAAAAACTGAAAATCCAAAATCCGGAAATACTACTTTTCTTTGGGGGGGGTTTAGCATGGGGAAGGGATTATGCAGTCCTAGTCTTTCACCCCCCACGCCCAAAAGGAGAGCCGGAGCTGGATCAGAGCGTTTGGACATTTTTACCCTTGCGTCCAGCCAAGCAAAGACAAAGAAACCATGAATTTTGAGGTGGGGCAAACCAGCCCTGCCTTCCTTTCGAGGGCCTTCAAGGGGCTCGCCCAGGTCCAAATTGACCCCAAGGGGTCCCTAAGCCTCGATCACCTTTTTGGTCCAACGGATGGGAGTTCCTCAAAGTGGTTCCTGTTGGTTGAAAGCTGAAGGGAAACCGTTGCCATTGTAGGCCAATATACATTTGAGAAGCACCAAAAAATGCATCCGAAACAATCAACTGAGAGCCACGGCTCTGAAATGCCTTGGGTCCGAGCGCCCGGACATGCACGCACTTCCAAAGAGGACCACAAACCGGCTGGTTGCCCGGTTCCCCCCACTTTCACGGCACCAAAATGGTCTCCTCAAACAAAACGGCACCCTCCAAGTAAAGACAACCCCGAAAATAGTTCTGAGGCCCCGGGCGGATCTGGGGCGACAAGGAGGCATACTGCGGGGCTGCCCCTGATGTGTCCGAGGCAAGCGAAAAAGATGCTCTTGTTCGTCCGTTTCGCTTGCAAGTGGCTCTCGTGTTTTGAGCATCTGGGGTTCTATTGGTCGACGTTCAGCTCCTCAACCTCATCTTTTGGATCTACCACCGCCATTTTAAGGGCAAACATGTATGGTATCAAACGTTGACGCACGTAGTCGTTCAATGGCCGAGCCCGTTCATGCAGCTAGAACACGCTAGAAAAAGGGCAAGCCAAAACTCGACTGGATAATACTGACTTTCACCTTCGGTGCCAGTCATTGGCAAGTGCTCTTGAAAGCACATCGTTTGGGAAGGTCCAAGGATGGATTGCCTACCCTGGGTTCGGCCGCTAGCCTGGCAAGCCGCAATGCTCAAGTTGGGTAGTTTGAAAGGCTGGGTGCTAAGAAGCGGTCTGGCAAGATTGTCCCCCTGTTGTTTTGCTTGGGACAACTGAACAAATCGTTGGCTATCACGTATCACCGAGCAGGCAAGAACCTATCGACACGCGGGTCTGACCGAAGCGTGGGGGTGCTCCCACTCTACGAGACATGCTCCTATCAATCAATGGCTTTTCAACCACAGTCTGAAATGGAATGCAAAAGGAACCCTTTTTGGGGAGGTTAAACGGAAGCCACATGGACAACAAAAGTGTTTGGGGAGTTCCCCAAAATTCAGAAAGATACCCAAATCAGGAACCGCCAAGAACGGAGCCTTCATCACCCTGACGCTCAAGCCGGTTGTTTACATTGGGATGATGGAAACAAGCAAACACCCTCCCATCTGTCATCTGTCGGGTTCCTTTCTGGAAAAGTCTGACGGAAGCTTGAACATCGAAGACACTTCAGCGACACCCACCCCATCCCACCCTCTGTGGGCTTCCGTTTTGGGCACGTCAAATCTGTTTGGGGGTCGACGAATCTCTTCAGCAAGCTCCAAGAGCCCAAAGATCGCTGAAACACACGGCTGGTTTCCTTTTGGTTTGCCTTTCAAACCAACCACGAGCATGTTCCGCTTAAAGAGACACACCCACAATCGCTGGTCAGCCTGAAGCATGGTCATCACAGTGAGTAACAATCTGCTACCCAACTTGCATGTCGAGATGTCCCCATGGGGGGGAATCCCTTTGAAGCTCCAGGCGCTGTGCCAATTACCATTGAACTTATGACAGCGCACTTTGATGACAGATGTTACATCAACCTGAGCCAACCTGAGTCAGGTACTGTAGTTTCCCTCGCTATGCTGGCTTGGTCAAAGTGGGAGGGATCTCTAATGCTACAGCGCCAACCGTAGTGGCACACTACTACACAAAGAGAAACCACTACCATCTGGCAAAAGGATCTTGCGGATTGCTTTTGACCAGCCCAGCTATGAACAGTGCAGACCAACTCCGCCGCACCCCCGATCGAGTTCGGCCGAAGAAAACTGTCCGCCCCGCAGCGCGCCTCGCTCTGGCTTGCTTTGGCCAGGCTTGGAGGGGAGCGTGGTTCGCTCCTGGAGTTGCTTTTCACAAAGCGAACCATTGCTTGGTTTGCCGTATGGCCCCCCCTTTCGGGAAAAATAAGTAGGGCCCCTCTGCAGCCCCAATGCCACGAACAGTACGGAAAACCAACGAAGAGAGAAGGGGCCCCCGTAGCAAGAAAGCCAAGCCTTCATGAGGTTATGTAATTGCGACAGTTTCTTTCCGGCCCAGGGGCTTGAGGATTTGTGGTTTCACGACGCCTGAATGACCACGAAGTTCCATGACCGGATTTTCATCTATGAGCCCTTCCCCAGATCCGGCAACACGTCCGCGGCTCGATCTTTGGAAGTGCTCCTGGCATGGCCAGCAAGCTTCTCACCTAGACATTCTCGCGAGCATCATGAACACCAGGGTAAAACTGGATGGGGGAATTCCCATTAAAAGATCAGAAAAGGGGATAAACTGAAATGGCGGGAATCGCGCCATCAACTTTGACCCAAAACGCAAAACGCCGAAAACCATCTGTCGGTGTGCTTATTGAAAGTACCCTTTTTCGGGTTGGTTTAAAGGGGGGTTTAAAGGGACACCACTCATTTTGAGGGTTCCCCCGTTTTGAGACATACCCAGGTCATGTCCGAGGCGCGCGAAGTTGAACGGCCGTATTTCAGCACTCTGTGCTTGTGTCACAGGCTGTGAGGCTTGCGTGCCGGTTGTCGGCAGTTCACAAGACCCGTTTTTATCGCTCTCTTGCCTCCAGAAGCCGATCCCCGACATGGAATCCTCTGAAAAAGCTGCCCCAAGACCAGTAAGCCATTGGTGGATTCATAGGGTGTGGCGCCATCTTAGAAAGGATCCTGCACTTTTGGGAAGACACACTCCTCCGATCCTGCGCCTAATTAAATCCGGAGTGAAGAATAGACCTTGTAAGGCTCGAACTGCCCTGCGACGCTTTCTGGGTTTCGGCCCTGGCCAAGAGATTTGGAATCGATTCGCTCGATCGGAACACATGCAGCTTCAAGCTCCCACAGCGTGGCACGTGGCCGGGCAGGCACTTGCAGCCCCCATTGCCCCCATTGCTCGCCTCACGGCCCAAATAGTTCGCCCTTTTTCAAAGTCCATGCGCCATGGTAAACGTGGTGGAAGTGGAGAGAGGGGGCCATTTCAAGAGGCATGTAATCTCTTCCCCCGATTGATAGATTTCTAGATGCATCCTATTCATAAACATCGTGTTTCCCAGACCGCCGGGTCCCCAATACGACTTTTGAAATATCCCCAATACTACTTTAGAATAGGACAATTCTAAAGCAATACTAAACCTGCCGATTTCACGCCAATCCCGACACATGCTGTCCAGGACCCAAGCTGCCTGCACCCACAAAATCGAGGAGCTGTTCCCTTTCAAAGTTTGTCCTAGGCCCTATTTACAAAATACACTTTGGGCCGGCCGTTCTCCAGGGATGAATACAATTGTTTCTGGGGCAGCCTAGCTGACCCCAACAACCTTATCAACAAATACCGCTTGGCCCCCAGCCAAAATGTGTTCTGTTTTGATATGGAGGGTGGCCTTATTTATTATTCTGTCAGCTTCCAGGTTTGTTGGCACGAAGCTCGCAACTCCGCAGTGATGAAGGGAGCCCCTTTAATCAGGATCCTTTTGCCTCCGAGAACGCTAGGGTTTCTTCAGCTCAAGTTGCCCCTAAATTTACAAACTTGCTGAGTAGGAATCGTGAAACCGGAATCGTGAGAAATCCACCCGTCAGTGCAGATTGGAGTCAACATGCTTCTGACTTCCTGAGTGGATTGGCACCTTAGGCTTTTTGAAATGGCAACTGGGAGGCTCCAAATGTCAAGATCGGCCTGCATGTCACCTGGGATTCACGAATCAATCGCCTAGGCCAAACGCGGCCTGTGAGAACCGCTCTTTTTGGAGGTCCGCGCCGGACGCTTTGAGCGCGTTCTCACGCTTGGAACGCGGGCTGGGCCGAAAGCAAGGGCTCTCTGAAAATGGACTGGCCCGCTATTTGGGGCCCAACCCCTCGCTTAAAAGCTACGGCGCTTGCCATGCGGGTGCCAAGTGTTGGCATCAAGCAAAGCCATGGTCGAATGCAGTTAACCCCGAAGCCTCGCCAGGAATGGGTGTCCGCACACTTGACACTTGGAGATATAAAAGATGCACACGCTGCACACGCACATAAACATATTTGCAGATACAAGAAATGGCTATACACAAATAGACTCATCAATCATGTGCATCTGGAAGCCATACGCCAGTTGCTACGCACTCCTTACAGGGTTTCGACTTCCATGCCCCCCGTCCTGCTGTCAAAATGAATCCACTTAGAGGTGGCATTTATCCCATAAATTAAATGAAGCAACCACTGTGGGTCTTGCCAATGAATAGGTCGAAGACAGCGCATCCCCGATTCCTCTTACCATTCGCGTTACCTGACAAAACTGTTAAACTCCAGCCATCCTGAGGGAAACTTTGGAGGGAACCAGCTACGAGATGGTTCGACTAGTCTTTCGCCCCTATACCCGCGTATGACGAACGATTTGCTCAGTACGGCTACGAGCAAATATTTCACTCCTATGTTGGCTGAATAGTTGGCTCACCCTTTGAGCGGTCAAACATATGCTGCTCCCATCGGCACATGGGAGTGCCCTTAGTTTTTCTGGCATGATGTTTTTCTGGGTGATTCAACCGTGAGTTGTTCAAGTCCGCCCATGGACCATAGGCGTGATATTTTGACGGAACCGGGGTTCGGAGTAGTTTGAAGCGGTTTGGGGGTGGCCAACTTCAGATTCTCATTCACATGACTTCCATCAAGTGCAAATCCCCAAGCCATTCAATCCAAACTGGCAGTTCAAGGATACTTCACCTGAAAAAAAATGACAAAAAGTAAACAATTGGCTGACACGAACAAGTTTCAAGGTCGGGTTGCTTGGGGAATTGGGGCAAGTCATTTGTTGAACTGCTAAGCAGCCGACCCACTCTGTCTAACGCAGGTGATTTTCTTCAACATGATTGGATGAGGATCTGCCATCATATGTGCCTGTCGGACTAAACAACCCGGCAATAGCCCTCCCGTGAGGGCGTTGTCTTTCATGGGTTACCCAGTGCGCGGGTTGACATGTATCTGGGCAACTTACTTCGGGGAATCCCACGGTAAAGGACCTTCATGGATGAATTCGCATCAACCGGAGGTTTGCTATGATTTGCCCCAACCACATCCACGTTGCAAGTTGCATTTGTTCACCAACAACCTGAAAAATGATTCACTAACAAGGAAATGAGGAATCTGACAAGCATGGGTGCCTCCATGAATCCTGGCTGTGAATTTTCATGGTGGGGCCCCTGTTTTGCGTGCGCTCTCTCGGTCACCCATTGGTGGACATAATTTGGGGGATGTGTGTCCACCAGCCGCTTTTGAGGGCTTCTCCAGGCTTGCCCACCCGCCACTCAAAGCCGGGCAAAGCTGCCCTGCAACAACCACAGGGCAGCGCTGCCCGGAACATGTCCAGCCGGGCCCAATTTGTTTTGAACCTCGGACCTGGTGCAGCGGATAAATTCGCCTTGTGTCATAGAAAAACGCGCCCCGGAATCGGATTTTGGCCGTGTGGTTCCCTGTACCTCCGTTGAAAACAGAACCCTCACCAAGGGAAACTCACCCTAAATCGGCCAAGCAGGTGATATGTCAACCCGACCTTTGTGAGATCCGAGATGTGGATCAGCGGTTCTGGAATATTGTTGGTGGACATGTAGGTGGGGATGCGTCCACACGCCACTGTGAAGGATTTCCCCACGAAAATTCGTAGCCAAATGGTGCGTGTTAGCTAACTAAGCCCAATCCCCCCCCCCAGCAAAGTCCATGATTTTGACTGGGCCCATTCAACTGACAGGTTCAACATCATTCTACAACGGCCGCTGAAAGGACAACCACACTCCTGAAAAGCCTCAAGTCATGGGGCCAGTTTGACCTTTCAGCGGGAGAGTTTAACCAGTTTCCCCCATAGGTGGTTTTCATTGGTTCAGGGTTTGGGTTGGTGTCCCATCCCTCTGCAAGAACTAGGTGTTCAAATCCCCAGGGCAATCGAAACCAAGGGCTGCAGGCGATCTAACTGGAGCTTATAAGGACTCAACACCAAGCACAGCTTCCAATGAGTGGGCAACACAATAAATAATGGGCTCCGTCCCTTTCGCCTCATGAGTTCAATCTGGACGATCTACAAAACACCCCTAAGGGGACATATCTGGGCCCAAGACTTCGACGCAAAACCAGTTGAACAGCTGCAAGCATTTGGCCGAATGAAATTACAAGATGCTAAGTGTAGATTCTGTTGAAGACCACAGTGTAGACGGTGAGTCATGAACGAGTGCGAAGTCGCAGAATCCGAGGTTGGCGGTGCCCAAACTTACCATGTTTCGTTCCCGCGCCGAATTCCCGAGCCAGGCTTGGCTCGGACCTTGAAAGGCGAGCGCTGTGAACCCATATATATATATATGCTACCCCCCCCCTCAACGACTCTGTTTTTTTGGTGCAGTGAGTGCTTGACTGACAGATGGTAGCAGATGATTTGCTTGTGTTTGATTGACAGGTGACAGCAGAAGATTTATGTGTGTGTTTTTTTGGTGCAGTGAGAGCTTCATTCAGTGGAACTTTACTTGGAAAGCAGGCAGTGAGACGCACTTCGCGCTTTTTTGTTTTCTGCTGCAGAAAACTCTCCCTATTTCTGTACAAAAGGAGCCATTGCATCCTTCACCAGATCTCCAGTTTTGATCCAGAGATCTTGGCCCCGCATCCAGTACTCATACTGGGCTGAACGAATGCGGCTCCTGATTGCTTTGGACCCAGCTCGAACCCTTTGGTTCAATTTTAACCGGTCCTTAATAAACCGCCAAGCCCTGTCCACGTGTTGGGTGCCTGCTTTTACCTTCAGCTGGGTTCCATCCCGGAGCCTGTGAGTCACCACTCGCACGTATTGCGGGGAGCTCCATTTCTTTTTCCCATTCTTGAGTGTGATCAGCTTCTTGCAGTGGACAACTGAGTCATGGTGCACGCCATCCACCTTGGCCTTGTAGGACTTTGCCGAGTCCGTATGCAGGATGACATGGCGGCCCTGCAAGTGCTTCTTGGCTAACGGGGCCCAGTCAATTTTGCGGATTGCCCCCGGCCCCGGAGCTCTCCGCACCGTCAAGGCTGGGCTAAGGCGTGACATGATGAGTGTAGATGGCTTGCCGCGGGCCATCATGCCACTCCATTGCTCCCACAGGATGGGCTTGCCTGCCTTGACCGCCTCCTTGTACGCGACGTCCTTGGTCATATCTGCTTTGTCAAAGGCGCACTCATCAGCTTCCACATCCTGCCACTGCTTCTTGCCACCAAAGGAGATCTTCTTCTCCTCCTGCTCGACAAAGAGCTGCCTGGTATGCGCTAGGCTGGATCTCATTTTTTCAATGAGCTTGTGATTCACACCCAAGGCCAACCTGATCTGGGTGTGGGAAGCACCAATGAGGATCATGAAGAGAACTGCCGCCTGCATCTGCAAAGGAGTAGAGCCAGGGCCACGGCCAGTAGTGAAGAAGGGATGCAAGTGCAGCGGGCTGACAATACGTTTGCAATGATAGTTGTTGCATTGGTACTTTGCACTGCCGCAATGCATCTTGGATGCAAGAGTGCCTTTCCAGCATTGGGGGCAACGCTTACCGTGCCATTTTGGAAGGATGCCGTCCTTTTCCAAAATCTTGGTAATCCCACTGTTGCTAGCACCCAGGATCTCAGCGAGGTTGCGCTTCCACTTAGCTCGATCCATGCGAACACCAGCTGCTGGTACATCTCGGTGACCTCGCACGTACTTCACTTTGTTATACTCCTTGCTCTTCTTCGTGGCTGGCCTCTTGTGGACACGACGGAGCTTCCCCCGCTTGCTCACAACCCCGGGGTTGAGTCGAGCTGCCATGTCACAATCGCAGTAACTACGAGCCCTAGGTGATTCAATGGCAACACAGTGCAAGGCAAGTCGGAAATCAATCAAGGTTGCACTTGCAATTGCAGTCTTGCAGCGAGCTTATTTTTTTCCGCGGGCACACAGCTTTCATCTTTGAATTTGAATTTTATGGCAGTAGTAACCACTACTCACCAAGCAAGAGTATAGATTCTCGCAGCATAGCCCAACACTCAGAACTCAAGCAGGTTCACGCTCTAGTCGTGGAGAAAGTGGCTTGCATCCTCGTCTGCAGCAGTGTCCTCCATGTCGGCTGTTTCTGCTGCAGCCAGAAGCTCTTCAGGCTCTGCACATTGGTCGGCATTTTGCGGTTGTGGATCACCAGAGGCAACAGATGAGGCTGCTCCTCCCCCGCAAGAGATGAGCAAGCTCGTTTTGCGCCGGAGGCACTTGTCCGGCTTGGAGTCTGGGTAGATGAAGTCGCCCTCTCGCAAGCGCTTTGGCGCATTGCAGCCGATGTTGAGAGGCACCGGCGGCAGGAGAGGCGGGTCCTCTGAAGACTGAGAAGTTGGCACAAAGGAGCTCTCTGGGATGCGTGCCACCTGCTTGAGAGCTTCTTTGAGATCTTTGTTGCATCTCTCCACATAGTCTTGTGCTCGGCCTGCCTGCTGTAGCTTCATCATGCCTTCATCGATGATCTTCTGCTCCTTCTCCACCTCGCTCTCATAGTAGCTTCCCTTCACCATATCACCCAGCTTGTACGCAGCATACACAGGCTTGTCCTTGGTGGCAAGGAGATCTTTGTGAACATCGTCTGCCACAATGCGATGGACAAGGGCACCATAGTTGGGGGACGGGAAGCGCAAGTAGAGACCATTCTGCCCGAAGACCATGACAATTGTCCGCTTAAGCACTGCCAGCACGTCTGCTTGCTTGGACTCTGGAAATGTTTTGCGGAGCAACTTGAAGAACTCGTCGGGCTCGATGTCACTGCGGTAGGTGTCCTCAGGCTCATCCCCCTCACCGATGTCGTTGGAAGCATATGCCCTCATGCCATTTCTGACCAGCCTGACATCATTGTACCTGCCTGAGCAAGTCTGGTCTTCATCCGCAGTAAGGAACGATTTCATGTCGGCTAGATCGATCTTGTCCCTGGAAGGATCATCGAGAAAGACGGCCTCTTGTACCTGGGGGACTCGATGCCTGAAGTTGTCGAGAGATTTGGCTCGACGCCAGCCCGGCGAGGCTGTCAAAGAGAGACGCCGGACGTGGTAACGTCCAATTGCCATGGCAAGGGTGATCAAACAGGGTGTCTTGCCGACGCCTGGTAAGCCCACCATCATGATGCCATAAGTCAGCAACATCGGCATAACCATTGGCAAAAGAACATCAGACATGAAGGGCTTCAAGCTGAACATGGTGAGGGGGAAGTCAGTCTCAGGCTGCGCTCCGGCCAGGCCACGGCTTTTGTTTTGAGCCATGAATCTGACCTTTGCTTCTGGCCACCCAGAAACTGGTGTGCCAGAGCCCTCCTTGATGGAACATAGGATCCAATAGGTCTGTTCATTCTGCGAGTCACATTCTGGTGCATTGGCATTGATGAACAAGATGCCCTCCTTAAGCGCCTCGTCATCAGGTGCCCACTGAGAAGACTGAGCCCTTTGGAGAGGAGCCTTTTTTGTCAGGCTCGCCCACATCACGCGAAAGCCGGGAAGACGATCCAGTAAGGACTGGACAGCTTTGCGATGCGCCCATGGCCCAGGGCGTGACACAGGCACGAAGCCCTCTCCTGTGATCAGGCGCTGGGCGGCAGCAGCAGTGATCTTGTTGGCGAAGTGCAGAATTTTGATCAGAGACATTGTTCCATCATGGTGGTTTTCGATGATGACGCCCATGGTTGCCTTGGGAGGAAGAGGCCCTTGAAGACGTAGTGGAAAGGGTACATCTGCGATGTTGCCTTGTGACAGAAGCTCCCCAATCTGAGCAAGACCGCTAAATTCTGGCACATTCTTGTGGACATCGAAGGCTATGGAGGTCACTTTCGCTTCGTTCAAGTTGCGACATGAGTTGTCCAAGAAGTCTGACAAGAGGATGGGTTCTGAAATTTCCCCACGAGAGTGCCAAGCCATTTTGGGGGTGGTGTGGGTCTCATACACCCACTCTTTGCCGGAGTGTAGGGCCATGGCATCGTCTAACATGCTGGACATGGAATAAGAAGATGGTGTGCCTTAGGGGCAACTACTTGGGAACTCTAAGCTGGAAAGCAACAGGTTCACATATCAAACTCAGGAATGTCATGCATTCGTGCAAGCCATGATGTCCTGCTGCAAGCTACCACATCAAAAGGCAACCAAAAGCAGACATCTTTTTTGTCACCTCTCACAGGAGCAGATCCGGACAAGAGTATGTGCACATGTATAGTACCGTCTGCCAATGATGGCTATGTTACTTACAGAAGATTCTGAATACAGCTTGACAGCTATACAGGCTTCTACTTCCTGGCCCTCTTTGAGGCACGCTCCTCAGCCAAATGTGCCCTAAGCTCTTCAAGTTCGCACTCATATTGTTGAATGTCACCCTCCAAGATCTCAATGCGAGCGTGAGCCTCTTGCAACTCAAGCTCCTTGAGCTCGAGTTGCGCGGAGACACTCTCATTGTGAGCTCGTGTGGGCGTAGATGAATCTGAAGACGACGAGCTTGAAGAGGAGGAGTCGTCGCCTGAGTCCTCAGAGTGACCTTGATTATTCTCAGGCATGTCTTGGTCTTGGTGGGGTGGCTCTTGACTGGAGAGGCCCGCATCCTTTTCGGAGATCACCTGCTGGTCCTCAGACACGTCCTCATCCTTTTCGGAGATCCCATGGTGGTCCTCGGAAACACCCTCATCCTTTTTGGAAACACCCTGCTGGTCCTCAGACACGTCCTCATACTTTTCGGAGATCCCATGGTTGTCCTCGGAAACACCCTCATCCTTTTTGGAGACACCCTGCTGGTCCTCAAACACACCCTCATCCTTTTCGGAGATCCCATGGTGGTCCTCGGACATGCCCTCATCCTTTTCGGAGGTCCCCTGGTGGTCCTCGGCCAACTGCTGCTCTTGCTGGACTGGGGCGTCTTGGATTGGCAGCGGGTCCTGGGTGTTTGCGTCCAGGATGGCCAGCTGGTCACGACGCTTGCGTCCCCGAACATGGCCCTTAGGTGCTTGCAGGTCACGTAGAAGCTTCTCGTGACACTCCTCTGTCCACCTGCCCATGTGGCCCAAGGGCTCGATGTTCAGAGTTTTCTGTGTGTTGCACATCATGGAACGCAAGGCGCGTTGATGCAATGGAAGCCGGCTGTCATGAATTTTGATTGCTCCGCGTTCGTGTTGTTCAAGAACTTCATCTAGAGTGACCCGAGGCTTCTCCTTGTCGACTTTGTAAGCTTGGGATGAAGCAGGGCTAGACGCTGGTTGGATTCGCAGCTCGGCTGCGCCATTGGAGAACCTGACCTTGCCAACCACGTCAAAGGAAGCCATGGCAGAAAGAAGGAGGAGACAGACAATAAGGACTTGAGCTGCCTGAGAGCTGAATATAGCAGAATTTCGACTCTCTTGGCAAGATGCAAAGGCCAAGTCTGAGCGGAGGAAGGGAATAAGGGGAATAAGGATCCTTATTCCCTTATTCCCCTCAAACCCAAGAACCCAAGAACCCAAGATGCACAGAGGACTTTTGGGAGCAATCTTGGGTTTGAAGGTAGAAACGGGAATAAGTGGAATAAGGATCCTTATTCCCCTTATTCCTCTCAAACCCAAGAACCCAAGAACCCAAGATGCACAGAGGACTTTTGGAAGCAATCTTGGGTTTGAAGGTAAGAACGGGAATAAGCATCCTCATGTCCCTTCCTTTTTTCTTGGGCTGCCAACCCAAGATTGCTCCCAAAAGTCCTCTGTGCATCTTGGGTTCTTGGGTTCTTGGGTTTGAGGGGAATAAGGGGAATAAGGATCCTTATTCCCCTTATTCCACCCCTGGGCTGACAACCCAAGATTGCTTCCAAAAGTCCTCTGTGCATCTTGGGTTCTTGGGTTCTTGGGTTTGAGGGGAATAAGGGGAATAAGGATCCTTATTCCCCTTATTCCACCCCTGGGCTGACAACCCAAGATTGCTTCCAAGCTTGCTTTCAAAGTCATGCAGCCAAAAAAATCAGAGTCAATGGGGGGGGGGGGTACCATATTTATATATATATATATATTCTAGGTACAAACATATATATATATATAGATGCATGTATATGTTGCATAGATGTGTATATCAAAACATGCATACATGTACATAAATATATATACATTAGGTACATATATATACATATATATATATATATATGAACTCCTGCAATGCACCCTTCGTCTGGTTCCGTGGTACGAACCCCTAGCTTTTGCCGGTTGATTCGCCAATTGCTTTTGCGGGGCCAGATGCGCATCGTGGAGCTCAAATCCGCAAGCCCAACGCCAGAAAACCTACTCCAAACTAACCTAGGTCCTCCAGTAGAGAGGATCGAATAAGGGTACCCTTTTTTCTGTAGTCTATTTTAGTAGGGGAACCCTCCCAACCAAAAATGGGGTGAGAAAGGGCACTACTGGGGGACCTAGTAAAATGGAAGGTCCATTTCCCAAAAAGAGAATCCAATCCTAAACACTGTGCATGTTTGGGTGCCATCTTAGTCTGCAGGAGTGGCACCAGACTCTCAACATGTCACCTTCACGAAAATGACTCTATCACTTGGGGTACGGTGGCCCAACGTGTGTGAGAAGTATCGAACAGTATGAGTATGCGGTATATGTACATATAGACAAATTTAACCACAAAAAAGCAAACACATGCTTTGAACACCGTCCTGCCATAAGCCATGTCTTTTTACCCCATCCCAAGCCTTTGCACTGTAAACTCTGACCGCGTCAGAAACCTGCATGCGACGCTACCGCAGGATCGTGGGAACATTCCACTTCCGTGACGCTGGGGAAAGGCCTGTCTGGCCAGCTCACCTGCCCACCACACAAAGCTTAAACTTGCCAGGCCCTCGCACACATCAAGATCCGGTTGCTTTCTGATCCCCTGCTAAAAGTTTATCTTTTAGCGGTTTAGTGGAAAACCCATTAGTTGGCAAAAAGTCAAAGTCCTAACATCCAAGCCAAATGCACCAAAGAAGAGAAAAGCCAACCCAAAGGCAACAAGTTTGCCAACTCAACGGGCAAGTCACGGAAGTGCGGACCAACACCTGGTTCCCCACCACCCCGCGGTTCTTATTCATGCACGACTAGGCACTTCGAAGGCTGAGCTATACTTCAAACCAGCTGCGAGAAAGGCCGACTTTGAACCTGCGCGACTCGAGATGCGACTGCCGGTTGAGGGGGGTTTGGGGGCTAGTTGGGGCATTGGGGTTGGGGGGTTGGGGTAGGGAGTGCGTCCGAGTTGGGGGCTGCTTGACGAAAAGGACGACCCTTTTGGCTCACTTCCTGAAATGATTGTGAAACCTAATTGAGCTATTGGTCGCCTACATAGCTTGCATGATCTTGCATGCCATGGAGAACATGAAGGGTAAAACTCTTTGGATCGTTATGGCCCCCGGCTACGGTGTGGATGCATTGATTGGGATCCACCCCATAGAGCGTTGACCAGGGCAAGCTTCACACGGAACTCATGCGCAAGATTTATGGCATGTCCTTCAAGAGGGGTTTCGACAAGCATGCGCTCTTTAGGACACAAATCAGCAACCCACGTCTTAGGACTATTCACACGCCACCCACGCCCGTCCTTGAGTTTGCATGTCTCGCGAGCTGATTTCAATCGGCCATCGAGATTTCTTCCTGAGCTGCGTCCCCTTGGATGGCCCTCCTACGCTCGCTGTTCATCACCCAATGGTTGAGATGGCCAGATTTGGACAAGTTAGCTTGTTGCTTTTTGAAAGCGGAGATGAGGAAACACTAACAGGGCAAAAAGTCGAAAAGTTGACTATGCAAGTCTGGCAATGCAAAGCGGAACCCCTGAATCTAAATAAAGCAAGCTAACCGAAGCTTTGACGGAATAGACCTGAGTCAAGCGAGTCAGAGATGTTGCTACAAGAAGTGGCATTCGCTTGGGGTACGGTTTGCGTTTGAGCAAGTAAGCCAGCCAGCCTTGTCATGCTACAGGATGAATACAACCGGGATTGACCGACAATGTGACAAGAGAGTGCAACCAGATCGCCTTCAAAAGCAACCTTAGCAGCCCCTTGGGAACCAATGATACTAATTCTGTCCTGTGCAGCAAAGACAGGGAATATGTGTCATATGGCCGCAGGCTGGCTGTTGGACACAGGCATGTTGAATGTGTCTTGTGTGGATCCAGCAGTGGATATGGAAACAAACACCTAAAAGAGGATCTAAACAAACAGCAGAAAACACTTGAGGAAGTGAGGAAACCAGCCTATTGACCAAGAGCAATCGACAAGGTTCCAACGGAGGCGAGCGTCAATCAAGCTCGTGCTCGGTGGAGAACACGAGGAGCATCCTTGGAAAGCTTGGTCTCGCATATGAGCTAATCGGGTGGTGAAGCTGAATAGCTGATTAACTCTTAGGCTGCTTGGCAAAGAAAGCAAAACTGAGGAACAAATCCAAGGTTGACAACGCGGGGCAAAAGGTTCAAAGCAACAGTTCGTTGAGCAAAAAAAACAACGACAGCAAAACACACACTATGTAGGGAAAACAGGTTCCAAGCAACGGTCCATTAAACACGTAGGCAAAGAAGTGGACCAACACAAGTGGACCAAAACAGCATGAGTTTTGATTGGGGACCCATTGGTGGAAACAATTTGGGACTTATGTCCACCAACGTTCTCTATCTAAACTCCACAGAGACCATAGAATTTTCACTTGGGACCCAACAAATGTATGGCTTCCTTGTTTGCCCAAGACCAGCTACGCTAACCTCGGGTTGAGATGCACCCAAACAAGAGGATTTATCAAAAGAGACGCATCCAGGCCCACCCCCCAAAAAAAATACAATGCGTGTCTTCCCCCTAAAAATGGTTTCCTTTTGGCTTCCTATATTCAAAACCATCCAAACAGGGCCACCCATTGCGGCACGAGGCTCACCCCCAGCGTGATGCCGTGAAACATCGCCAAGCCCAACTGGCAAGCCACCGCCATGCTTGCGACTCGATCCTTGGCCCTCTCCTGGGTTCATCGCTGCGCCCAAGAACTTCTGACTTCTGGTTCACACTTATAATTATAATTTTAGACCGGTGCATATGGTCCGTATATGTGTGTAATGACGAAATTAGGTAGTGCCGCCACCACATGGCGAATGTTCTTTTGAGGGTCCCCTGGTTGGGTTAAATTTGCGAAAGGGTTTGAAACAATATTTCGGGAGAGAATAAACAGGCCCTAACCCACCAACAAGAAGAGACAGTTTAAGCCCCCCAGTCCCAAGGGCAAAGTGGTGCCCTCGGCTGGCAATGAACCACTCAGATAACAAACGGGGAATCCTGTTTAACCGCAAAACCCAAACAGGAAAGGGGACCAGCGCAGCTAACCAGGCGAGCGCAGCAAGCGAGCGAGCAAAGCAATTAACCAAGCGAAAGCGGAGCAGCAGCAACAAGGTGCACACCACCAGACACACAACCGACCCACAACCAAAGAACGTGCCTACCGCCGCGAACCCCAGCCCGACCTTTTGCAAGACCGAGATGGGTAGCGGCGCCGCAGGCAGCCGATGCCGTTATGGCGGCGGAGTCCGACGCGGTGAAAAGCTTGAGCCAAACGGCGCATTGGCCGTGGCATGGAAACATGCTATGATAAAACTACATGCCCCCAAAAACACCCCCCTCGACTGTACAAAGAGATGGAGTGAATTTGGAAAGGCGCATTGGCCATGTTGAAGTTGAAATGCAATAAACAAGAACAACAAAGCCGATTAGGCTACCAGGGTTCGCGACCCCATACCCGGGCACTCATTGGTGCCCGGATCCCGCCACCACCCCGAATTACGGGTATGGGGCGGATTCGCGCCGGTAGCCAAATCAAACAAGAGAAAGCAAAAAGAAACAGAAACAAAGATTCAACTCCAGAATGGCAGGCATGAAATAAAATTACATTTGCAATGCAACCACATCGAACCGTAAGGTTCGAGTGGATTTATTCCTGAATTCATGATTTAGGCGCATTGGCCTACTGGTTGAAACATGGTGCTTTGACCACAAGACCTTGGTCTTTAAAGTAGCACCGTCTAGGCGCGCGATCACACAAAGACCTTCAGTAGGAACACCACCAGCTGCAATCAGCGGTTCAGGTCCGAGTAGGACTTCACCGGCAGCGGTGCAGCGCATCCGTGATCCTCACCGCAGCACCTTGATGAGTTCCATCTCCAGCAGCAGCAGCGGTGCTGGACGATGCTGACAACCAGCGGCCGTAGACACCGGCGAGGGTAACTGCCTTGCTGCGGCGACGCACACCTGACAGGTAATCGCTGCCAGCGCGAATAGCGCACAGCTGCGCATGCAGTTGAATTCTGGAATGGCGAATAGCCCAAACATAGAAATACTACAGGGAGCATTGTCCATTATGTGAATTCCGGAATGAAAGCACGCGCGCGTTGGCGCCGCTACGCAAAAGATGCAGACGGACACCAGGTATTACCGATGTCGTCCGCCGCCGTGCCGTCCCCTCCCCTTGTTGACGTTCCAGTCCCCAGGAGGAGGAGGCACGGTCTCGGCCAACTCATCATCCGCACCCCAGGTAGGGGTATGCGGCGAGTTCGGATTCTCGAACTCGCGGGGATCACCCTGCATGTGCGGCTGCCAACCCTGCGGCATTGCGCCAGGCCACATTTGCGGCATCATGCCAGCCATTGGCTGTTGCATGTACCCTCCCATTGGGAAAGCGGGGTACATCGGACTCGGGAAAGGGTAAGGAGCTGCCTGAGCACCCTTGTACCCCGACCCGCGAGCATCAGGCTGATACCCGCCAGTGGGAGTTCTCGATCTGGCGGATCCGCCACGACCGAACTGCCCTTGTTGGTAGCCGTATTGGCCACCCTTGCCTTTGTACTGATCACCTTTGTGACCCTTTCCTGGGAACTGGTCACCCTTGTGACCTCCGCCCTTGGGCCAGGATTGTGCAGGGGCTTTGCCCTTTTGTTGATCACCCTTTGACCTGGATTCAGGTCGCGGGGTAGCAGACCGTTGGTCTCCCCTAGGAGTGGCTGCCCGCCTGTGGCGCATTGGCCGTCGCGCCGCGAAGCGGGGACCATGTCAACCTTATTGTCTTCGACATAAATGTATGCCTCAGCATACTCAATTGGGGCCGTGATGGATCCACCACTTGCCCGCAAAGAGTCGATATTCCAATCAAGAACAGTGGAAGCGTCGAAACTCGGATCTTCAGTATTGAAGTCCGTGAGGCGTCGCTCAGCCTGTACCAACGACATTATGATGTCCGCGCGTGAGGCGCCTAGGCCATACAGCGGAACCAAATACCCGTCCTCGATCCCGATGCGGTAGGCATCAAAGATATGCACAGAGAGGTAAAGGGCAAATGCTGAATTTAGACTGCCCTTTCTCGTCATATGACGACCCCATTGCGCCGCCTGTTGCGGGTGCTCGATCAAATATGCCAAGACAGACATATTGTCGGGAATCGAGACGCCAGTGTTGCTCTCCTCGATGAGCAGCTGTTTCGCTACCCACCGCTCGAGAGCTCACTCGCCCGCACACAAGCGTGAGTGTCCTTTGAGGTTACCTTTGCAACCTCCTGAAACGCAACTTGTACAATGTCCGCATTGGGAATGTGCACAAGATGCGGCGCACAGCGCAAACCGGTGATCATACAGCTGACCACCTCGCGGATCGGGTTTACCGATGCCATGAGAGGGGCCCACGCGTCGGTCTCCCCCTCATGCCAGCTGCTGGGGCGAACTGCTTTGAGTTCGCTCAGCCAGATTGGCTGTCCATGCTTAACCAGAGCGCGGACGGTGCCTGGCACCCATTCACATAGAATGGTGCCATACATGTTCAAATGCGCGCACCGAGGGCACCAGTAGTCATGCATGGGAGCATTGTCCCATGAAAATGACACCCCTCTTCGCGGTCCCTGAACAGGGGCGGATGTATATTACATCCCCTTCCTGATGCAGATAGCATGCGCGCCAGAATGGCGCATGTATCTCTTCCCGCACGGCGATCAAACCGCGTCGGGTTTTGTAGATGCCGGCGGCCTCCTCGATGGCCATCCACTTTAGGTCAACGGCCACAACGACATGGCGCTTGTCCATGTACTTGACGCGATCGTCAACATAAAATTCGCCCTCACTATTGGGGCTGGGCAACTTGAGGAAAGGCACCTTTGCGCCCTCCATCCCAATCATGATCTCCCCCTTGCAGACCTGCTCAGGTCGCATGGGGAAAACTGTGATGGCGAATTTGCCAGGCCTCCGGATGCACCTCGTTTTGAGGGCGGACCGATACTCGGCCATCGTCAGCAGCACGTATCCCGTATAAGGGACTTCTGCTGCTCCCATCGGCCTAAGCAAAGGCCCCATGGGCGTTCGGTCACGCAGTGCCCAACGCTTGAAAACTTTGAATGGCACGTCCCTCCCGATTAGGGTGGACCGCGCAAAAAGCACCTCATTCGGGCGCACACTCGTGCCATCTGTCCTCCAGACTGTCCGTATTAGGAGCTCGACTGGAGGGTACGATGGGCTTTCCTTTGCGAGAGCACCCGCCCAGGTCGCTACCTCGACACTCGTGCACTTGTGGATCCCGTATAGGGCCTCAAGTAGCGTTGAGATCAGAGTCATTGACATCCAACCTCCCAGAATGTCTGGAACCGTCCCAAACAAGAAGGGAGGCTGCTCACCGGGCTTCACGTTCAACCGCGTAGGGTCAGTGTTGCCCGACAAAACTTCTAGCAGCATTTGCGATTCCCTGGAGCTTCGTCCAACAAACGCCGACACATCCCTAATTTCGGGGAAAAAATGGAAGATGTCATTCCCGGCAGGACAGGCGATTCTGCCTGCTATCCCGCCCTGTGCATCAATCACTACCTCTTCACCCTCGTATGTGAGGTTGTAGGTGCTCGTGATCGGGCACACACCGGGCTTAGCCATCAGTGCCTCTTCCAACGACGCACCTGTTGGGAGGACACCCTGTACGTGCGACTTGGTACCTATAGGACCAGTACTCGCAGACATAAGCCGATAATTTTCGGCACGAAAGAATGGAAAAAGGTTCTTCATCTTTCAATTTCTTCTTCAGTGGTGCGCCACGCCTTTGCCTCATAGTAAGGCGGCTCCTGCTTTGAGGGCACTAGGTCGCGGTCACCCATTGATGAGAATTTGTCCACATATGGACCCATTCCATCATCGTCTACATAACTCTCGTGATCTTCATCCGAGACGTACTCCTTGGGCGGCTCGCCCAGACCAGAGCGTCCAGATCGACCTTACCAAGGTCGACCAACGCCGGAGAATCCAGGACTCTCTGGATCCTCATGAGCTCGTTCCTAAACTGCTCAAAGCCTCCGGCCTTGTCAATCACGGAGGTCGGCATTGCGCCCTCCCATGATTCTGGAAACATGCACACGTTCGTAGGGGAAAACTCATCATCGGAAATATCCCGATCACGCTCCCGTACGTCGCTGATTAGTGTCACGTCCAACGAGCCGCCTAGGGCCTCGGGACGCGACGCTTTCGCCGGATGCGGCTTTGCGCTCTTTGACGCTACAGCAGCCTCATTGGCCGCTTTGTCCTTCTTCTCGTCACCCTTATTCCCCTCCTTATCCACATCCATTGCGGATGGCTGCGCGCTCCCCCCTGCTCCGCCCATTGGCGGTTCAGAGGGTTGAACAGGGGATTCCTTTGTACGGGCTTTGCCGTAATAATGCCCTGGGATCTGCACGCTCCCAGTGGAGCCACCGCCAGCCTCTCTCGGACGCTTGGCGGTGTGAGCCGACCCAGTATGTACAGCAGGAGCCGATCGCCTAGGAAGGCCCTTACTGGCCGACAGAGATGGAGGGGGTGGCTTCATCTTGGGAGCCGGCTCCGCCTTGGGCTCCGACTCCGGTTCGATTACGCAGGACTTGAGGTCGAAACTTTCAGACCTCAAAAGGCCCGCGCAATAGGAACGGAAAACGTCCTCAACTTCCCGAGCAAGGAACTCGGGATGATCATCCTCCCCCGGAGGTGTTCTCCAGCCGTCGTATCCATTGAGCAGATTCCTACCCACGATTTCATTGAATCGATACGTGCCCAAACCGGCGTAGCGGTTGGCAGCCCGAAGAACATTACAAAATCTTTCGACCTTTTCGGTCGCCGCAATGGCCGCAGCCATCTGAGGGTGAATATACCCAGTTTCAATCATGCATCCCGCGGCTTCGCGCAAGCATGATCTTGCACGCCACAGATTCGCGGCGGCCTTGTAGAAATCGCAGCACTCAACGTTCCACGTTGCGTCCTGCGCGCTGAGCTCATCATCTCCGCTTTGGGAGTCAGGCATAGTGAGCCCCAAACGGATCTCCCGACCGCGGAATACGTCGGCGGAGATCTGGTTCGAGTTCGGCTGATCCTCCACCGGAGGACGTGGAACATATTGTTTCCCTGGGCCGACACTTGACTCATTTGCCGATTCCCTGTTTGGATGCCCGCTTTCGGTCTGCATCTGGTTAAATCGCGCGACCAGATCCGACCGAGGGCCAATCGACAATGGTCCGAGGTTTTCCTCAGCCCAATCAGCAAGCGCTTTGGCTCCTGCGTGATGAATGTCATCAGCATTCATCGTGTCGGACAGAATGGCCTTTGACAGGAAATCCCAGTCGTATTCGCCGAACCGACGGTCAGTTGCTGAAGCAGTGTCCAGCATCTGGAAAAACTGATCCTCCGACAGGCCTTGCCACAGAGGAAGAGCAAGGGCATCCTCAATAAGGTTAGCCTGATCGGGGTAAAGAAGGCGCCTTGGCCAGGCCCCGTTCCTCCACGCCGCCAACGCCGGCGGGTAACCTGCTCTCCGGAACAGGTAATGCACAACGATGCAAGCATCCGCACTTTCAGCGGGCGCATAATATTCCGAGTCCGGGCCAGATTCATGGTCCCCGCGTTCAGACGGATCATCGTCATCGTCAGGTGGATTGGGTCCACCACCCCCACCAGTCCCGCTCCCATCCATAGGATCGTCGCGGCCCGGTAGCTCATCGGCAGGGGATGTAGGGGAATCTCCCTCCGCCCCATTGCCGTCCCCATCATTGTCTCCACCCGCAGCGACTTGGCTGGGTGAAGCCCTTTTAGCCCCGCCTGCATCCACAGGTTCGGGCAGTACGTCCTGACCAGCGGGTTTGGACGTTTCGGGATGGGAAGCCATCCCCATCGACGCATCGGTCGACAGGGACGGAGTGCTGTCCCCTGGTTGAGGATTATCCCCACCAGCGACATCTGGAACGCTGTCCCCACGCATAGGTGGCGGCTCCGCCTGGCTAGGCTTCGCCGGCTCAGACAGACTAGCCGGGGGACTCTTAATCGCCCTCCGCGGCGGAACCTCGGGCCGAGGGCGCGTGATCTCGCTATTCGCGGGAGCGCATCCCCCCGAACCCCCATCATTCGGCGCGTCAGCACCTGCCGCTTTAGGCACGGGTGCGCCCGTGACCACAGGTGCTTTGACCTCGGGTCCTTTGGCACAAGGAGCGGCACCCTTTGGCGGAGGGCCAGAGGCCGAAAACAGGCATGGCATCGATCCTCCCACCTTAGGTGGTGCGCAGCTGGGACCCCTTGCGGCCCCACCTCTCCATCTGTTAGCGGCTTCGCGCTTGGACAGGGATGGAAAGTCATCGGAGTACGCGTCCTTGGGAAGCTCGGGAGGATCAGGCTTAGCCTTCAACAACTGCTTCCCGGTAGCAGGCTTCAAATCTATTCTGTGGCCGCCTGTTTTAGACGGACCACCAGTCGTGGTCGGGCTATACCCGCACGCCTGCGCTGGCTTTGCAGGTATTGTTCCCCTCTGACTGCCGCAAACAGCCGGCGAGAGACCGCGACTTGCGGCCGACTGGCCGAAATCGGCCATTGCTTGGCCCAGCCTCTGCCTCCCCGTTGCGGGCGGCGTCGAGGACCGGACGCGCTGAGCCATTGTCTGTGGCCCATTTCCCGCGTTGGGGCGAGGAGCAGACTGCTGCTCAGACGCTCTCGCATCGGCCGCGGCAGGCGCTTTGGCCGACGACACACGGCGTGTGCGCATGGGCCACTCGACATCGTTCTAGGAGCAGAGATTACCTCCGCCCATGGCGCATCCTCAGATGAGGACCACCGGTCGACCGGTGTGAGGCCTGCCCCGACTCCGCACTGCTTCGCAGCGCTCAGATATGACTTCGATGGTTTCATCAGAAGCTCCTGTTCTATCAAGAAATCCAGAGCAAGGGCCAGGGCTTCCCGGACCTCGTCACTCATTGAGTACTCACGCCTCAGCAGACACACCAGGTCGGTGAACGCCGAGACAAGACCCATAAACTGGTGTCCGCCTCTTTCGAGACCGACAACGCCGCCGTTTAGGCTCTTCTTCGAGCAGCCGAACCACATCGCGTTGGATGGGTAGGCTGGGAAACCGGCGTCGCGGCACTTCATGAAAAACGTGGTTGCGACCTCCTGCATGGCTGTCCCATGCCAAACGATGCCCGGACCCGACAAGATTATCGTCGGTGCCTGGCTCCGGCCGCCCTTATTGGCGAACGCCTTCATGGCATCGATGTTTTCATCTATGATCCTACCCGCATCGGGGCTGGGACCATACGTGTTCTCGGACTTGCGCCATTCGGTCAACCACAGGCACTTGGTAAAGATGATGAATATATCATCTTTAGCGCCCGCAGGAGCACCTGCATGTACCGGGTCAGCTAGTTTCTGGCTGACCACGGTACGGAGGAGCTCAGCTACTGAGGTCTCCTCCTCAACCTCCACGACCTCCAGCGCGTATTCGCCGGTTTTGGCCGGGAGCTTTGTCCGAATGGTCGTCCACTGCTCCTGAGGCTTTGCTTCAGTAATGGATTGACCCGCGCTGCCGGTAACCCAGTGTGAGGGTCCAACCAGCACCACAACACGAGATCCCTCTACACCTATGTAAGAGACCTTGTTTGGCTTGCATCCGCTTAGCAGCTCGGCGCATAGGCCAGCCGCAGCGGAGGGGTTGACGTATCCCAGCATTGTGAGAACGAACCCCAAATTGTCCGGCTCCTCGCAGCCGGCGTATTCCATCGCCGTCACGGGCCAAATCATGGAGATAATGTGAGCCCGGACATTGAACGCCCATGATTCCCACATCTCCCGCACAAGCTCATACGGTTGGCGGTCCTGACGATCAGGGTAGATGTTTCCGCTGATCGCGTTCATGAATTCACTGCATTGAGTGGCTGCGTTGGCAAGCAGCGCTACCACGTGCCCTGGCACGTGGTACATGAGCTTTGCAGCCCCTGAAAAGGGGAGGCCGCCAGCCAATGGAAAGAATTTTCCTTCCGATGCGGGAACATAGTGCTCCCAGGTTTCGAACAGCGGGCAGCATCGTACCTCGCCGACATCGCGGATCTCCTGAGGAAAGAACTTAAAATCCACCTCGCCGCCGGGCTTGGCCGGGGGAACCGACGCCTCACGTGCCACCGACCCGGCGGGAATTTCCGCCCCAATGGTCAGCGCTACGCGGTTGGCGCCGTGACGTATCCATCCGACCTCTGCCGTATGAGGGTTTACCTCAAGCACAGGGTTCCAGAGGTGCGTGGCAGGGTTATGCGACAGCAAATTCCCCGCCACAGCAGATGTCCCTTCACCAATCGTCTCTTCTTTGAGAGCGATTGCCTCGACACGAACGCGGAATTGCCTTATCACGCGTTGGTGTGCAGGCCCCTTCTCAGTATGCATGTACGCCTCGTGGGCGTTCTTACCGAGAGGGCGTAGCAAAAGTGTCAGACGAGCGGTTACGCCCAGGCCAATATGGCTAAGACAAGAGTAATAACTCTCAAGACAAACAGGCTTCGTCGATGTCCACACGCCTGTTAGCGTGTCGGCATCTCCGAGCGATGCAACGGCATTCCCATGGCCCAATATGTTCCATAGGGACGAGAATTGAGTTCCATGAGCCCATCTCTCATGCATGCTGGCTGCATTGAGCTCTGCACAGTGCCGCATCGGGAACACTAGATATCCGTCGCGCTCAAGCACAGGATCGCCGGCATGCCAATCCCCAATTTCCTTGCTCGGCATGGTAAGCGGCTTCGCGCGTTTCCAGTCGATCAGGTGAAATATGGTAGGGGCAATCCCTATCTCTTCCGTGAAGAAATCCACAAAATCGTCATAGGAGGACCACACGGCCTCAATCTCCTTGCACATGGATCCTACTTCAAACGCATGTGCATTGACCGTTTGCATCTTAGTCAGCGCATCGGCTGAGATGCAGTAAATTGCCTTCATATACCCGACCACCGCCTTGGGTGGGGTACAGAGGGCAGTTGGGCGCTGGTATGCCCAGGCCTTGAACGCCTCCTCGGCTCCTGCCGGCTGTACATTCGACGGCAAATCTCTCCTACCCTTTACAACGGCCGACTGCATGGCGCGAATAACATTTTTATTCGCCGCTTGGAAAAAGGTCTGCCAGCGTGAGTCGACCTTCGCCATCTCGTACAGCCAGTTCCCGCCTCGGGGAACCAGTGAAGGGGAAACGGCGGTAGACAATGTCATGTCAATCAGCGCGTTCCGAGTCGGCTCGCAGTGGAGCTCCGGCTCTCGCGGCATCGCCTCACAGATGATTATGGCAGCCGTGTAGACGCTTTGGTCACTCAGCTCCACTTCACCCAGAAGCATGGCTTGCAGAATACCAGCCACGCGTAGGCGGCGGTATTTCTTGAGAGCCGGGACGAAGGACTTGTCTTCAATCATGCTCGTGTCAAACCCTTCCAGAAGGTTGAAAATGCCGGAAAAAGCACCGATGACTTGAGGGTCTTTGACGCCTTCCTTGACCTGCACCAACTGCGTCTCAGCAGTGGTGCGACTACCGTACTGATCGGACTTTGCCGTCAAGTGCGGGTAACAAATCCTAAGGTTTTCCGATAGCCGAGTAGGCCTTTCATCGGACAGCGCATTGGCTGCGTTCTTCGCTCCGGCTGGGAGCGGACCCAAGTTGCAGGCGCTGTTCGGGTTCATGTAGACCGCCTGCTGCCGCGCCGCCAACGAGGAACCTCTCGAGCGCGGGGCAGCGCCCGCCGCTCCGCTGGCCGCGGATGCAGCCGCTGCCATGGCGCGAGTCTGCGCCCGGGAAGCAGTAGGGTAACACCAACACAGAAATGAATAATCACTCAAAGGTGTGTAAACCTCGAGTGTCAACTGTATCAGTATGGAGGGGCAATTCCCCAGGTCTAGGACCGAATATGGTCATGCCTAACAATAAACGGTCGTGCATTGACAACGATCCCACTACACAACTGCATAGGAAA
>CAUJNA010002258.1:311283-427332 GCA_963377175.1 Effrenium voratum | reverse complement strand
ATCACACAAAGACCGTCAGTAGGAACACCACCAGCTGCAATCAGCGGTTCAGGTCCGAGTAGGACTTCACCGGCAGCGGTGCAGCGCATCCGTGATCCTCACCGCAGCACCTTGATGAGTTCCATCTCCAGCAGCAGCAGCGGTGCTGGACGATGCTGACAACCAGCGGCCGTAGACACCGGCGAGGGTAACTGCCTTGCTGCGGCGACGCACACCTGACAGGTAATCCCTGCCAGCGCGAATAGCGCACAGCTGCGCATGCAGTTGAATTCTGGAATGGCGAATAGCCCAAACATAGAAATACTACAGGGAGCATTGTCCATTATGTGAATTTCGGAATGAAAGCACGCGCGCGTTGGCGCCGCTACGCAAAAGATGCAGACGGACACCAGGTATTACCGATGTCGTCCGCCGCCGTGCCGTCCCCTCCCCTTGTTGAGGTTCCAATCCCCAGGAGGAGGAGGCACGGTCTCGGCCAACTCATCATCCGCACCCCAGGTAGGGGTATGCGGCGAGTTCGGATTCTCGAACTCGCGTGGATCACCCTGCATGTGCGGCTGCCAACCCTGCTGCATTGTGCCAGGCCACATTTGCGGCATCATGCCAGCCATTGGCTGTTGCATGTACCCTCCCATTGGGAAAGCGGGGTACATCGGGCTTGGGAACGGGAAAGGGGCTGCCTGAGCACCCTTGTATCCCGACCCGCGAGCATCAGGCTGATACCCGCCAGTGGGAGTTCTCGATCTGGCGTATCCGCCACGACCGAACTGCCCTTGTTGGTAGCCGTATTGGCCACCCTTGCCTTTGTACTGATCACCTTTGTGACCCTTTCCTGGGAACTGGTCACCCTTGTGACCTCCGCCCTTGGGCCAGGATTGTGCAGGGGCTTTGCCCTTTTGCTGATCACCCTTTGACCTGGATTCAGGTCGCGGGGTGGCAGACCGTTGGTCTCCCCTAGGAGTGGCTGCCCGCCTGTGGTGCTTCCCAACCGGCGGGTCAGCAAAGACAATGGCGCATTGGCCGTCGCGCCGCGAAGCGGGGACCATGTCAACCTTATTGTCTTCGACATAAATGTATGCCTCAGCATACTCAATTGGGGCCGTGATGGATCCACCACTTGCCCGCAAAGAGTCGATATTCCAATCAAGAACGGTGGAAGCGTCGAAACTCGGATCTTCAGTATTGAAGTCCGTGAGGCGTCGCTCAGCCTGTACCAACGACATTATGATATTCGCGCGTGAGGCGCCTAGGCCATACAGCGGAACCAAATACCCGTCCTCAATCCCGATGCGGTAGGCATCAAAGATATGCACAGAGAGGTAAAGGGCAAATGCGGAATTTAGACTGCCCTTTCTCGTCATATGACGACCCCATTGCGCCGCCTGTTGCGGGTGCTCGATCAAATATGCCAAGACAGACATATTGTCGGGAATCGAGACGCCAGTGTTGCTCTCCTCGATGAGCAGCTGTTTCGCTACCCACCGCTCGAGAGCTCACTCGCCCGCACACAAGCGTGAGTGTCCTTTGAGGTTACCTTTGCAACCTCCTGAAACGCAACTTGTACAATGTCCGCATTGGGAATGTGCACAAGATGCGGCGCACAGCGCAAACCGGTGATCATACAGCTGACCACCTCGCGGATCGGGTTTACCGATGCCATGAGAGGGGCCCACGCGTCGGTCTCCCCCTCATGCCAGCTGCTGGGGCGAACTGCTTTGAGTTCGCTCAGCCAGATTGGCTGTCCATGCTTAACCAGAGCGCGGACGGTGCCTGGCACCCATTCACATAGAATGGTGCCATACATGTTCAAATGCGCGCACCGAGGGCACCAGTAGTCATGCATGGGAGCATTGTCCCATGAAAATGACACCCCTCTTCGCGGTCCCTGAACAGGGGCGGATGTATATTACATCCCCTTCCTGATGCAGATAGCATGCGCGCCAGAATGGCGCATGTATCTCTTCCCGCACGGCGATCAAACCGCGTCGGGTTTTGTAGATGCCGGCGGCCTCCTCGATGGCCATCCACTTTAGGTCAACGGCCACAACGACATGGCGCTTGTCCATGTACTTGACGCGATCGTCAACATAAAATTCGCCCTCACTATTGGGGCTGGGCAACTTGAGGAAAGGCACCTTTGCGCCCTCCATCCCAATCATGATCTCCCCCTTGCAGACCTGCTCAGGTCGCATGGGGAAAACTGTGATGGCGAATTTGCCAGGCCTCCGGATGCACCTCGTTTTGAGGGCGGACCGATACTCGGCCATCGTCAGCAGCACGTATCCCGTATAAGGGACTTCTGCTGCTCCCATCGGCCTAAGCAAAGGCCCCATGGGCGTTCGGTCACGCAGCGCCCAACGCTTGAAAACTTTGAATGGCACGTCCCTCCCGATTAGGGTGGACCGCGCAAAAAGCACCTCATTCGGGCGCACACTCGTGCCATCTGTCCTCCAGACTGTCCGTATTAGGAGCTCGACTGGAGGGTACGATGGGCTTTCCTTTGCGAGAGCACCCGCCCAGGTCGCTACCTCGACACTCGTGCACTTGTGGATCCCGTATAGGGCCTCAAGTAGCGTTGAGATCAGAGTCATTGACATCCAACCTCCCAGAATGTCTGGAACCGTCCCAAACAAGAAGGGAGGCTGCTCACCGGGCTTCACGTTTAACCGCGTAGGGTCAGTGTTGCCCGACAAAACTTCTAGCAGCATTTGCGATTCCCTGGAGCTTCGTCCAACAAACGCCGACACATCCCTAATTTCGGGGAAAAAATGGAAGATGTCATTCCCGGCAGGACAGGCGATTCTGCCTGCTATCCCGCCCTGTGCATCAATCACAACCTCTTCACCCTCGTATGTGAGGTTGTAGGTGCTCGTAATCGGGCACACACCGGGCTTAGCCATCAGTGCCTCTTCCAATGACGCACCTGTTGGGAGGACGCCCTGTACGTGCGACTTGGTACCTATAGGACCAGTACTCGCAGACATAAGCCGATAATTTTCGGCACGAAAGAATGGAAAAAGGTTCTTCATCCTTTCAATTTCTTCTTCAGTGGTGCGCCACGCCTTTGCCTCATAGTAAGGCGGCTCCTGCTTTGAGGGCACTAGGTCGCGGTCACCCATTGATGAGAATTTGTCCACATATGGACCCATTCCATCATCGTCTACATAACTCTCGTGATCTTCATCCGAGACGTACTCCTTGGGCGGCTCGCCCAGACCAGAGCGTCCAGATCGACCTTACCAAGGTCGACCAACGCCGGAGAATCCAGGACTCTCTGGATCCTCATGAGCTCGTTCCTAAACTGCTCAAAGCCTCCGGCCTTGTCAATCACGGAGGTCGGCATTGCGCCCTCCCATGATTCTGGAAACATGCACACGTTCGTAGGGGAAAACTCATCATCGGAAATATCCCGATCACGCTCCCGTACGTCGCTGATTAGTGTCACGTCCAACGAGCCGCCTAGGGCCTCGGGACGCGACGCTTTCGCCGGATGCGGCTTTGCGCTCTTTGACGCTACAGCAGCCTCATTGGCCGCTTTGTCCTTCTTCTCGTCACCCTTATTCCCCTCCTTATCCACATCCATTGCGGATGGCTGCGCGCTCCCCCCTGCTCCGCCCATTGGCGGTTCAGAGGGTTGGACAGGGGATTCCTTTGTACGGGCTTTGCCGTAATAATGCCCTGGGATCTGCACGCTCCCAGTGGAGCCACCGCCAGCCTCTCTCGGACGCTTGGCGGTGTGAGCCGACCCAGTATGTACAGCAGGAGCCGATCGCCTAGGAAGGCCCTTACTGGCCGACAGAGATGGAGGGGGTGGCTTCATCTTGGGAGCCGGCTCCGCCTTGGGCTCCGACTCCGGTTCGATTACGCAGGACTTGAGGTCGAAACTTTCAGACCTCAAAAGGCCCGCGCAATAGGAACGGAAAACGTCCTCAACTTCCCGAGCAAGGAACTCGCGATGATCATCCTCCCCCGGAGGTGTTCTCCAGCCGTCGTATCCATTGAGCAGATTCCTACCCACGATTTCATTGAATCGATACGTGCCCAAACCGGCATAGCGGTTGGCAGCCCGAAGAACATTACAAAATCTTTCGACCTTTTCGGTCGCCGCAATGGCCGCAGCCATCTGAGGGTGAATATACCCAGTTTCAATCATGCATCCCGCGGCTTCGCGCAAGCATGATCTTGCACGCCACAGATTCGCGGCGGCCTTGTAGAAATCGCAGTACTCAACGTTCCACGTTGCGTCCTGCGCGCTGAGCTCATCATCTCCGCTTTGGGAGTCAGGCATAGTGAGCCCCAAACGGATCTCCCGACCGCGGAATACGTCGGCGGAGATCTGGTTCGAGTTCGGCTGATCCTCCACCGGAGGACGGGGAACATATTGTTTCCCTGGGCCGACACTTGACTCATTTGCCGATTCCCTGTTTGGATGCCCGCTTTCGGTCTGCATCTGGTTAAATCGCGCGACCAGATCCGACCGAGGGCCAATCGACAATGGTCCGAGGTTTTCCTCAGCCCAATCAGCAAGCGCTTTGGCTCCTGCGTGATGAATTTCATCAGCATTCATCGTGTCGGACAGAATGGCCTTTGACAGGAAATCCCAGTCGTATTCGCCGAACCGACGGTCAGTTGCTGAAGCAGTGTCCAGCATCTGGAAAAACTGATCCTCCGACAGGCCTTGCCACAGAGGAAGAGCAAGGGCATCCTCAATAAGGTTAGCCTGATCGGGGTAAAGAAGGCGCCTTGGCCAGGCCCCGTTCCTCCACGCCGCCAACGCCGGCGGGTAACCTGCTCTCCGGAACAGGTAATGCACAACGATGCAAGCATCCGCACTTTCAGCGGGCGCATAATATTCCGAGTCCGGGCCAGATTCATGGTCCCCGCGTTCAGACGGATCATCGTCATCGTCAGGTGGATTGGGTCCACCACCCCCACCAGTCCCGCTCCCATCCATAGGATCGTCGCGGCCCGGTAGCTCATCGGCAGGGGATGTAGGGGAATCTCCCTCCGCCCCATTGCCGTCCCCATCATTGTCTCCACCCGCAGCGCCTTGGCTGGGTGAAGCCCTTTTAGCCCCGCCTGCATCCACAGGTTCGGGCAGTACGACCAGCGGGTTTGGACGTTTCGGGATGGGAAGCCATCCCCATCGACGCATCGGTCGACAGGGACGGAGTGCTGTCCCCTGGTTGAGGATTATCCCCACCAGCGACATCTGGAACGCTGTCCCCACGCATAGGTGGCGGCTCCGCCTGGCTAGGCTTCGCCGGCTCAGACAGACTAGCCGGGGGACTCTTAATCGCCCTCCGCGGCGGAACCTCGGGCCGAGGGCGCGTGGGAGCGCATCCCCCCGAACCCCCATCATTCGGTGCGTCAGCACCTGCCGCTTTAGGCACGGGTGCGCCCGTGACCACAGGTGCTTTGACCTCGGGTCCTTTGGCACAAGGAGCGGCACCCTTTGGCGGAGGGCCAGAGGCCGAAGACAGGCATGGCATCGATCCTCCCACCTTAGGTGGTGCGCAGCTGGGACCCCTTGCGGCCCCACCTCTCCATCTGTTAGCGGCTTCGCGCTTGGACAGGGATGGAAAGTTATCGGAGTACGCGTCCTTGGGAAGCTCGGGAGGATCAGGCTTAGCCTTCAACAACTGCTTCCCGGTAGCAGGCTTCAAATCTATTCTGTGGCCGCCTGTTTTAGACGGACCACCAGTCGTGGTCGGGCTATACCCGCACGCCTGCGCTGGCTTTGCAGGTATTGTTCCCCTCTGACTGCCGCAAACAGCCGGCGAGAGACCGCGACTTGCGGCCGACTGGCCGAAATCGGCCATTGCTTGGCCCAGCCTCTGCCTCCCCGTTGCGGGCGGCGTCGAGGACCGGACGCGCTGAGTCATTGTCTGTGGCCCATTTCCCGCGTTGGGGCGAGGAGCAGACTGCTGCTCAGACGCTCTTGCATCGGCCGCGGCAGGCGCTTTGGCCGACGACACACGGCTTGTGGCGCATGGGCCACTCGACCTCGTTCTAGGAGCAGAGATTACCTCCGCCCATGGCGCATCCTCAGATGAGGACCACCGGTCGACCGGTGTGAGGCCTGCCCCGACTCCGCACTGCTTCGCAGCGCTCAGATATGACTCCGTTGGTTTCATCAGAAGCTCCTGTTCTACCAAGAAATCCAGAGCAAGGGCCAGGGCTTCCCGGACCTCGTCACTCATTGAGTACTCACGCCTCAGCAGACACACCAGGTCGGTGAACGCCGAGACAAGACCCATAAACTGGTGTCCGCCTCTTTCGAGACCGACAACGCCGCCGTTTAGGCTCTTCTTCGAGCAGCCGAACCACATCGCGTTGGATGGGTAGGCTGGGAAACCGGCGTCGCGGCACTTCATGAAAAACGTGGTTGCGACCTCCTGCATGGCTGTCCCATGCCAGACGATGCCCGGACCCGACAAGATTATCGTCGGTGCCTGGCTCCGGCCGCCCTTATTGGCGAACGCCTTCATGGCATCGATGTTTTCATCGATGATCCTACCCGCATCGGGGCTGGGACCATACGTGTATTCGGACTTGCGCCATTCGGTCAGCCACAGGCATTTGGTAAAGATGATGAATATATCATCTTTAGCGCCCGCAGGAGCACCTGCATGTACCGGGTCAGCTAGTTTCTGGCTGACCACGGTACGGAGGAGCTCAGCTACTGAGGTCTCCTCCTCAATCTCCACGACCTCCAGCGCGTATTCGCCTGTTTTGGCCGGGAGCTTTGTCCGGATGGTCGTCCACTGCTCCTGAAGCTTTGCTTCAGTAATGGACTGACCCGCGCTGCCGGTAACCCAGTGTGAGGGTCCAACCAGCACCACAACACGAGATCCCTCTACACCTATGTAAGAGACCTTGTTTGGCTTGCATCCGCTTAGCAGCTCGGCGCATAGACCAGCCGCAGCGGAGGGGTTGACGTATCCCAGCATTGTGAGAACGAACCCCAAATTGTCCGGCTCCTCGCAGCCGGCGTATTCCATCGCCGTCACGGGCCAAATCATGGAGATAATGTGAGCCCGGACATTGAACGCCCATGATTCCCACATCTCCCGCACAAGCTCATACGGTTGGCGGTCCTGACGATCAGGGTAGATGTTTCCGCTGATCGCGCTCATGAATTCACTGCATTGAGTGGCTGCGTTGGCAAGCAGCGCTACCACGTGCCCTGGCACGTGGTACATGAGCTTTGCAGCCCCTGAAAAGGGGAGGCCGCCAGCCAATGGAAAGAATTTTCCTTCCGATGCGGGAACATAGTGCTCCCAGGTTTCGAACAGCGGGCAGCATCGTACCTCGCCGACATCGCGGATCTCCTGAGGAAAGAACTTAAAATCCACCTCGCCGCCGGGCTTGGCCGGGGGAACCGACGCCTCACGTGCCACCGACCCGGCGGGAATTTCCGCCCCAATGGTCAGCGCTACGCGGTTGGCGCCGTGACGTATCCATCCGACCTCTGCCGAATGAGGGTTTACCTCAAGCACAGGGTTCCAGAGGTGCGTGGCAGGGTTATGCGACAGCAAATTCCCCGCCACAGCAGATGTCCCTTCACCAATCGTCTCTTCTTTGAGAGCGATTGCCTCGACACGAACGCGGAATTGCCTTATCACGCGTTGGTGTGCAGGCCCCTTCTCAGTATGCATGTACGCCTCGTGGGCGTTCTTGCCGAGAGGGCGTAGCAAAAGTGTCAGACGAGCGGTTACGCCCAGGCCAATATGGCTAAGACAAGAGTAATAACTCTCAAGACAAACAGGCTTCGTCGATGTCCACACGCCTGTTAGCGTGTCGGCATCTCCGAGCGATGCAACGGCATTCCCATGGCCCAATATGTTCCATAGGGACGAGAATTGAGTTCCATGAGCCCATCTCTCATGCATGCTGGCTGCATTGAGCTCTGCACAGTGCCGCATCGGGAACACTAGATATCCGTCGCGCTCAAGCACAGGATCGCCGGCATGCCAATCCCCAATTTCCTTGCTCGGCATGGTAAGCGGCTTCGCGCGTTTCCAGTCGATCAGGTGAAATATGGTAGGGGCAATCCCTATCTCTTCCGTGAAGAAATCCACAAAATCGTCATAGGAGGACCACACGGCCTCAATCTCCTTGCACATGGATCCTACTTCAAACGCATGTGCATTGACCGTTTGCATCTTAGTCAGCGCATCGGCTGAGATGCAGTAAATTGCCTTCATATACCCGACCACCGCCTTGGGTGGGGTACAGAGGGCAGTTGGGCGCTGGTATGCCCAGGCCTTGAACGCCTCCTCGGCTCCTGCCGGCTGTACATTCGAGGGCAAATCTCTCCTACCCTTTACAACGGCCGACTGCATGGCGCGAATAACATTTTTATTCGCCGCTTGGAAAAAGGTCTGCCAGCGTGAGTCGACCTTCGCCATCTCGTACAGCCAGTTCCCGCCTCGGGGAACCAGTGAAGGGGAAACGGCGGTAGACAATGTCATGTCAATCAGCGCGTTCCGAGTCGGCTCGCAGTGGAGCTCCGGCTCTCGCGGCATCGCCTCACAGATGATTATGGCAGCCGTGTAGACGCTTTGGTCACTCAGCTCCACTTCACCCAGAAGCATGGCTTGCAGAATACCAGCCACGCGTAGGCGGCGGTATTTCTTGAGAGCCGGGACGAAGGACTTGTCTTCAATCATGCTCGTGTCAAACCCTTCCAGAAGGTTGAAAATGCCGGAAAAAGCACCGATGACTTGAGGGTCTTTGACGCCTTCCTTGACCTGCACCAACTGCGTCTCAGCAGTGGTGCGACTACCGTACTGATCGGACATTGCCGTCAAGTGCGGGTAACAAATCCTAAGGTTTTCCGATAGCCGAGTAGGCCTTTCATCGGACAGCGCATTGGCTGCGTTCTTCGCTCCGGCTGGGAGCGGACCCAAGTTGCAGGCGCTGTTCGGGTTCATGTAGACCGCCTGCTGCCGCGCCGCCAAAGAGGAACCTCTCGAGCGCGGGGCAGCGCCCGCCGCTCCGCTGGCCGCGGATGCAGCCGCTGCCATGGCGCGAGTCTGCGCCCGGGAAGCAGTAGGGTAACACCAACACAGAAATGAATAATCACTCAAAGGTGTGTAAACCTCGAGTGTCAACTGTATCAGTATGGAGGGGCAATTCCCCAGGTCTAGGACCGAATATGGTCATGCCTAACAATAAACGGTCGTGCATTGACAACGATCCCACTACACAACTGCATAGGAAACTGCAAAGCTATCCTATGAACATGCCCACCCGGGCGGAAACTAACACAAACACAAACCAGCTACTTGAGGCGAATGTGCCTGAACTAATGTCGCGAATTTGCGGTTGTTAGTGCAGCATGACTAATGCTGTAGTGGATAATGTCCATCAAGTCTATTCAACTCGAGACTGTTTGAAGAGCAGCGCGGGACACATATTTTACAACTAAATCATGCACAAGAGGATCAACACGTGTAGTGCGATACATCCTGTTGCATTTGAAAACTGGGAAAGAGTTCACATGTCGTGAAATACAAATTAATGTCAACGCATGCACATGATCCTTATTTACAAGACATGAGCAATAGTGTACAACACGGCTATAGCGGTTTACGCCAAGCTTGACAAGAACATCGCGATTAGCAATCCAGGTATTTGGCTGTATGAAAATGCCTACGGAAAACTCCGTGTTCAGCGCGTGCTCAATTAAGTCGTTTAGACATGATTGGCACTGCTCTACCTGGTCACGTGCGCGCCTGATCTTGCTCCAATTCCCTCGCGTGGATGCATCGATCAAACTGCTATATCTACATAACAAAATGTTAGGTCTGGAGCCTTCAATTGTACCCCGTCTAGGGATAACAGGGCAAAGATTGGCCGGTCTAACAAAGTAGGTAAGCCATCTACCAAACTGAGGTTCAGGCGTTATGCCAAGCTCAGAATCGACGAAAATGTTTCGCGCATCGCAAACATTTGATCGATCCTCAACTATGTCAAAAACCATGTAGCTGGATTCAGCTAGCTGGATGAATTTGTTGAAAAATGAATTTTGATCGGTTTCCATGCGTACCCCCCTAATTGGGGGGAGAACAGGTGCAGCAGGCTTTACGACAGGGAGGGTGGGATGGCTAATGAATTTCTCCAGGAATCCTGGATTAAACATTCCTAAAGTCTGCAAATTCCTACCCCGTGTCACCTTATCTACGCACGCTTTGGTGAGAATGTCCGCGCCTTGGTAATGCGATGGACATGCTACGAAACGAAAAATCTGTTCATTGTAGACTTCATTGAGCCAACTAATGTCGATTCGCTGAGTACGCGACATATATCGCATGTTTGGGTTGTTCCCAGTGATAATGATGCGGCATGCGGCCTCATTATCTTCCATACAATTCACCGTGACAGGCTTACCGGTGCCTTGACCGATAGCAAACTGCCAAAGCTGTGCAAGTGGCATGCCTTCCTTGGCCACGCCATGATCTAGTGCAACGATCTCCGCTTCGGGAGTCGATTTGGATACCGAAGTTTGCTTCTTGCTAACTGCGGTAATGGGAACATATGTCCTTGGGCCGACAAGGCAAATAAGGACACCAGATGTACTCTTGGAATCGGTACGATCTCCAGCGAGATCGGCATCGCAGTAAGCGACGATTTCAATGTCACTAGGCTTATCACAGACCCACCCGTATAGGTGTAGGTCTAGCGTTGAGTTGATATAGGAAACAATCCTATGAAGCTTCTTGTCGCACAGTCGATTCCACTTAGTGATTCGACTGGCCAACGCCTGTACAGGTCTAATTAGGTCGTATCGACCCATCCTAGCACCATACAAAATTTTCATGAGAATTGCCGCTGCCGCGTCGCCTAGGACACCGGGCTGTTCAGCAATTACGTCTGTTGGGCAAGGAGATGGCTGCCCAAACAGCTGATCTACTTCCGGGTTGATGGGATTCTCATCAAATTCCGGTTTACTTTCATCCAGAAAAGGCGTCTCAGCCTTCACCAGAGGTCTAGGGTACTTGGGGAGGCATAGCTCTTTGTACCTGTCAACGCATGCTTCCATGAAGCACGCTTCGTTATATTTGATGATCTTCACCCGAGCCGGGTCGAATTTGACCTCGTCAGCTCGAAGTCGTTTCTCTCCGAAACGAATGTCAGGCATCTCTTTGGATGGTGGATGATCCACAGTCCAGGCAGTACGAGGGTCGAAGAAACCCTGTACATCTGCTGCAGCAAACTCATGCTCGCAGCCCAGATACCGCTTGAGGGTACCCGGCGGTTCCATTGTAATTACCCGACCAATGAGGTCCCATCCGATCGATAGGTTAGCGGATGGGCCACCCATCTTAAAATCATCAACATAAACCACAAGAAAAAGCTTATACTTAGGGTGATAAAACACACTCGGCCATTCCGGGACACGGATAAATCCGACCTCAATAAGCCTTGCTTCGCAATGCTTTTCCCAGAACGTGCCGGCATCAGGATGCCCGTATAGGGCAAGGATCAATGGACAGACCGGATCGTCATAGCCAGCATCAACCCATGCTTGCGGCCATTGATCCTTAGGAATACGCACCCATGTCGTGGGACCCAGCAGCTTAGCTTGGGTATAGGCGGATTCGCCATCACTGACTTGTAGTGCGTGACCAGGCAACATGCCATATGCATCACACATCTTGCCTGCGGCCATTGTTGCCGGGCATGAGGTAGCTTCGGAAAACATGGCCCAGTGATTTGACTGGTCCCTCACAAAGCATCCCTCAAACACTACTCTCCCTTTGTACTTCCTATTAGGATCATCCTCAGGGAGTTCATGATTCTTTTCCACACATATGTCAAAAATTCTTCCTACATGGACAGTCTTGCCGTTTGCTCGCGCTTCGGCAGCAACTTTCTTCCACTCTCTAACCTTCGACTCATCCCAACATCCCAGCTTTCGGAGCTTTGTCCACTCCTTGAGGAGAGCTGCACGCGCTTTGTCGTTACCAGCTTGCTCCTTCTTCGTCACAGGCCTTGCTACACAGGCGTAAAAAGTTGGTATGCCCTGTAGGTTGGGTTGATGCCCCGAAGCCTTGTTCGATCTGGGCATTGGCGGAACAGGATCTCCATTTAACCCTATGGCGGGACCAGCAGGGTACCCGCCGGTACTGCCGAAGCCATTAACCCCCCTGACGGTCACGTCGGGTTGTTTGACAGTGATCTTGGCATCAACAATCATGACTTTCTCGAGTATGAGTTGAGCGATCCTGTCTCCAGGTCGAACTCGAAACTCATAGTCAGAGTGATTAAAAAGCATCACTCTCACTTCTCCTGAGAAATCAGGGTCAATTACTCCTGCACCTACGTCTAGCATGTGCTTGACTGCCAGACCTGATCTCGGTGCGATGCGGCCGTAAACTCCGCTTGGGAAAGTAAAGGCGCATCCAGTTTGCACAAGAGCACTTCCCTTAGCGGGAACGATGATTTCATCGCACGAGCTTAAATCTAAGCCCGCAGAGCCAGGCGTTTGCCGAGTAGGGAGAGTTGCATAACTGTTCAACATGTGGACGAGCAAGGCATCCTTGTCTCGTCTCCATGCACACGGATCGGCCCCCGTTACCTCAACAGGCGCAGCAGGAGCGTCGTCCTCCTCGCTCAAGGTAGCAGGGGCAGCCGCATAGGGCTTATGCCCGTAAAGACCTTTAATTACGGCTTTACACATCCCAATAGGATATCGCGCAGTCAAGGGCGTAAGGCTTCCCTCGATCCTGGCGTGGGGGTAGCCTATTTCGTGGCTACACGTGCGCCCTCGTAGCTCGTTGGCTAGTTCAGGGCAAGAAGTGGCGATCCGCCACTGCTTCCTGATGGGAACACCATCGGACGTTTGCATTCCAAAGTCGCAACCGTCAACATCGACACACCTGATGTCGGGATCGTCGATTAGACGCCTCATGAATGGCTGTTTCCAACCAAGGCAATGCCTCGGCCATTCGAAAGCTATCCTACCTCCCTTAAAACGCACGCGTTTGGCGACACGAATGAAAGCAGCAAACATGACCATCGACGTTCGTCTAGCTTCGTTGAGCTCTACAGCGAACTCGGGACCGTACTGGGACAAGTTAACATACTGCCAAGTACTCCACGGTCCGCACGGGATCGAGCCCCATAAGTCACAACCAGGATTCTGATCGACTATCTCAATCAATCTAGTCATATCCTTATTCTTTAAAATGTCGAACGACTCCTTGTGTACGCGAATCGCGTCACCCCCCTGTTCCAGCATTGTGGCGGAGAGCTTAGAGTCAGGTTCGCATGCAAATTCTACCAACAATCTCCGCCTTATCACAGCGGGTCCGGCTGGTTTGGAGGGTGCGGCTTCGCCAGCACGCGCTCGTTTCAGAGCTTCCTCCCTTTCAGCCTCGATGTATATCTTTCGCATACCGACGGACATACCTTTCCAGTCAGTAGAAGAAATGGAGTTGGGTTTACCAGATCCAGAATAGGACCTTTCCCTTCTTTCCTCCTTCTGCTCATAATCAAGCTCATCACCGTGTAAGGTGTGGGCTTTAGGCTCACCTGCACCGAGGTCTTTGACTTTGTCTAGCCTATTTTTAAACTTGGCGAGAGTGACCCTCGGAGCCCTAGAAGGAGCATGCCCTTTATCATACAGAATGGTCACGCCAGTCCAGAACTTTTGAGTTCTGACTCGATGTCCAGGGTTCAGGATTCTCCTGTCATCACGGATACACTGCTGCGTAGAGTCAATGTACTTCAGATGAGTCACACGATAATCATCCACATCCGCTTGAGACGGGCCTCCAGGAGGCAGTGGAGATCTATCATCCCCGAAAAAGGCTTGCCTAGCATCGACATGGTGTCTGTGCCAGGATTTGGACTCTTCGTCACGCACCCAGTGGTCCCTTTCAGGAGCATCAGCAGGTGCTTCAGAGTCAACAACAGGATCATTACTGTCATCGTTAGGATGATCGGAACCCGGACCAACGGCATTGAGCTGGTTGTCCGGTTCGGTAGGAACATCCGCTTTGGGAAGACCCTTTCCTTCTCCAGTATCTAGGAGCTGGACCTCCCTAGTCAAATGCTCATAGGCGGCCAACATGGGAAAAACGTATCCCTCTTCGGGGTTCCGCCAAATCCTTTTGACTTGATGAACACTGGGTCGGGAAAATCCGTTCCTAAAGTGTTCAAGATCGGCAACGTAGTAGTCGCCCTTCCACTGGCCACCGGGCTCTAATCTATAACCCAGGAAAATTCCAGGCTTTGACACTGGCCCGAATTTGGGCGCTTTAGATGCAGGGTCAATTTTCTGTGCCGGCATAGCGGGCACGTTGCTGTACTCGTCCTCTCCGTGATCGGACGGCCCTGAATCATCAGCTAGTTCATCATCTCCTTCGGGCTCGTAATCAGAGTCCTCAAGAGGGTCAAACTCTTTTGGTTTTACAGTGAAATATGTCTCGCCAGTCCACGGAGCTTTTAGCTCCTTGGTGGAATCCGGACCGTATCTCCAGTCAACGGAGTGAATCATTTCTCCGTTTTCCTCATCGTACTGAACCCATGTGTCACGGTCAGCGGTGAGACGAATATGCTCGATTGGAGCGTCAACGCTGTCAGCTTTGAACAGCTTGGTCCTTGGTTCAATGTGCACTCTGACGAGTTTGCCAGATTCTTCATCGAAGATCCAGTGGTCGTTTGTAGGAACTTCATCAGCTTTGTGATGTTCGTCCCGTTCGGAGGCGTTTTTGAGCCCCCCCTTTTCGAGCCTACGCGGTTTTGGCGCGATGGGCTTGAAATCAACAAGACATCCGAATGGGATGAGTTGACCGGGAAAATCCCTGTCATCGTTTCTCTTTCCCCATGCGGTTCCTTCACCTCGATTTTCGAGATTTCTGGCCGCGCAAAATGCGCGAACGGCAAATGGCCACCATTTGGGCGATAAGCCGGCTTGTCTGAGGAGTACTCTTGCTCCATGCAGAACTAACTTCACTTTGTTTTCAATGATGCCATTCGTCTTTGGCATTCCGGGTGTGGACATGTGATGCACCCAAGCCATTCGGCGAGTAGCCGCAAGAAACTCTCTAGCTTGGTCCGAGTATAACAGACCAATCTTGGGTTCGGGACCCATAAACTTGTGAAAGGCTTCTACCGTATTAGGTACAGAGCGACTAAAAACAGGGAGTACATCTATGTACTTGGTCGCAAGATCGTAAAACACGACTGCGTCCGTTTCACCATTCACACCACGGTCCTTTAAACCGTGTAACACCATCGTGTCAACAGTGACAATATCACCGAATTTCGTGCATTCATGCGCGTCGGCACCGCCCCGGCGGTGCAAACGCACGTTCTCCATCTTTGCGCGTTGGCAATGTGGGCAAAAAGGATTCTTTGGCAAATGTGACATCATGTGTTGAAGCGTTTTAGCTTCAGCACGTAACTGGGCTTCGGTCCTGTAGCCCTCAGGGTGTTTGATTTCAACAACTTCACCCCCCTCGTCAGGCGCGTCGGCCTCAGAGGGAGCTGCAGGGTACAGTGAATCGTTCATGGCAATTACTGGACCGGGCATTGCCGGTATCGCAGGACATGCATCTAAATTCGGGGCTCCAAACATAACCGGCCCTTTAGGCAGGTATGGGACGTTGTTTATAACGTCGAGCCTAACAGTTCTCCCGGATGGACAGATGAGAACAGGCGTTTCAAAAGCATCCCACCGGAAACTGTATCCAAAATCCACGCACCTACGCCCTATCGATACAATCGAGGGTGTATTACCCATGACGAAGGCTTCAATATCCTCGTCAAGTGACTCAACAGTTGCATCAACTCTACCTTGAGTCCCAGCAACACCATTTGCGGTTTGCAAGGAATGTTGAGTTCGTCCATTCTTGATGTGGCGATGATCCTGCGCGGGAATGTCGTGCATCCCGACCAAGTCGAAAGGACACCCAGTGTCAGCAAGCCACCGGATTTCGATTTGAGGGCCAGGCATAGCAGGCATCTGATCAGGAACATTTTCCCTGATCATTCGAGGGCGACGAGCCCACCTATTATCAGGCACATACTCACCTAATTGCAACTGTACAATCTGTCTAGTAGTGGCAGCTAGGATTCTAGCATTTTCCTCGGACATCGCAATCACCTCGGGAGGTTGACGCAACCTATCCGGGTGAATGGGGTGAGAATGCGACCGCCGATTCATGATCGGCCTAGGCTCGTCACGAGTCCTTATATTCTCAACTTGCTGAATTTCAGCATTGTCATTGAAACTCAGCCTGCGAGCAGTGAGCTTAATCCTCACTGCCTTCGCGAGCTCGGAGTTATACTGGCCGCACTTACCGGGCAAGTAATAGAAATCCGTCCTAATGTCAATTGGCCCAGGAATCCGTCTGAATAAAGCGGATTTACGAGTCGGTACACTCAAGTCGACATCATCAATCAGAGCGTTGTCCGAGAGACGAATCGTTCGTCTGCGAATTACAGCTCTGATATTCGGACCACCCGGACACGTGCCTTGCAGTGTACGAGCGCCAATAGTGGTCACTGACCACTCCATTGTCCCTTCAGGGCGTTGAAACCGAGCTCTATACTCTTCAATGCCTTGGCTATGGGATGAGCAGGGCAGGCAACAAGCCCTATAGCCTGAGGGTGACGGCCCGCCCCTCTCAAAAACCCGCTGACAAATCAGGGGCAGGACTATATGTCCTGTCGTCAGCAGTGGTAGTAGGTTCAGCAGACTCGGGTTGCGCATCGGCAGACTCGGTCGCTGGGGCCGCAGTGTGTTGCTTCGCTTCTTTCAGCAAATGCTCAGGTGGCTTTGCATGCTTGTAATCACACTTATCCCTCATGCACTTTCCATAGGCAACCCATTGGGCGCAATACCCTGGAATCAGGGGAGGACGCTCCTTGCGTTTAGCATCGGAACTCCCAGTTCTCGTGTGTGCGAATTTGCACTCTTGCCCGCGCGAACAGTATCCACGCGCGAAGTCCCTACATGCATCAATCGCAGGAGCGCCGGGCGACGTAGATCTGGGCCTCCTCGGGGGCTCGCCCCTAGGGCTAGGCGTACGCCGCTTGTCCTGCTCCCGATTCCTGGGAGAGTACCTGTCCCTTCGATGAGGACTAGGGGTATTACCAGTCCTCTTTCTCGGATCGCTAGGAGGCCGATTAGGCCTATGGGAATCTCCAAACGGAGATCGTCTCCTAACGGGAGGACCAGGAGCACCAGGTTTCTGGGCTCTGTCCCTGGACTGAGATCGCTCGTAAAAGTCTTTGTGCATATTGACCTGATTCTTACGAACCCTCCAACGGTCAATTTCGTTCTTGCAACGAGCACGAAGCCATTCATAGCTACAAACATCAGGGTTGGATATGTTCCTATCCCATTCCCTGATATCATGAGCCAAACAGTTGAGGTGTCTAACCTTCTCACTGAATAGCGACCGCTTTACCTGTTCGGTCAGCGGTTCATCGAGACCCGCAAGGATGTGATCCCACTTCGCGATGAACCTTTCAAGTCGCTCCTCTTCAGTATAGAAAGATGATGTACTGCATCGTAAGTTTGAGAGCTCAATTATCCTGAACGATTGCTCTCCGATATTCGCAGTCCTTAAGTGGTCGTATAAGAGCCACAGGATCTGCCTACTCTTGATGCGATTGTTGGAGCGTTGAGCGGCTTCGGTGAGACGATTAATCTTATCGATGATCGCAACAGTCTTGATGCACTTCCGAATGGCTGCATTGAACCTGGCTTCGAGGATGTGGTACTTACATTCCCCATCCAGTTCATCAAAGGTCTTTGCCTTCTCGACTTCAGTTAGCCAATTGATGACGTAAAGTCCATCATAGCTGTAGGCATTGCTAACAGCTTCCTTCATATTGGCTATCCATACCCTCAGCCCAGCCGCGTCGGGCTCTGGCGGGAGGTCTATGGAAATGCACTTAGTCGCAGCTGTACAGTTCGGATCATGGTGGCTACTGTATCCGCCGCCACCAGTTCCGAAAAGATGCTGTGGAACCTGAGAACTACCGATTGACAATGCACACACAGGACAAAGGCGTGTAGCCTTCGGAATACAAATCTCACATGCCCTTTTCATGCATATCTTACATTCCTCAATTTTACTGGGATCAGGAATATCCCGATCACACATCCGACATTTCTTGTCAGGAGGATCGGGGCCACGCATGGTCGGCGGCTCAAGGCCTGAAGGATCCTTCGGCCTTGCACCGTTGGGATCAAATCCTGGATAATATCCGGTTTCACGTTTATCCAGGGGCACGGGGTGCGTAGCCTTCGGGGGACTCTGAATGTTAGCCGCACCGGGCTGACCCCCAGTTGGGGTGTCACGGAATCTGTCAACGGGTGGCCGCAGAGGCGGCGAGAACGACCGCGTCGGGTTCGTCTCAGGTATGCCTCCAGGCGACCTATTCCTGACACGGTTACCATCGGGATCCCTTCTTCTCCTAGTCTCGTCCCTAAGGCACGCAAGACAACAGGGACCCTGGACAAATCCAAATCTCCTGTAGTCATCCTGCCCAGCAGAATGTCTAGTGCAGTAGTAGGTCTTACAAAATTGACACTCAATTCCCTTGGTCAGGAACGAGCTCTCCCTACAGACTCCGCATCGGGGTCCGTTACGGGAACATTCTTCACACAGGTTCTCTTTAAATGAGAAACAATACTCACAAATATCACCTCTGCATCCCTTGCAGTGAAACTCAGCCATGAGATGATTATACCATCACCTACATATTTACATCTGGGTTTACCAGGGTTGCCAGGGTTCCCACCGGCAGCACTCTTCTTCCCCCCTCCTCCTGGGCTTTGCCAATCTGGAGGAGGAGGTGGTGGAGGATCACCATCAGGAGGGCCAGGTGGAGGTGGCCGCTTATCCGGAGTACGGGACGCGGCTCGCCTTCCTCCTGTGTGATCGTTCAATCCACTACTTGAGGCCTGGTTCGAGTGCCTTGACTCGATGGAGCTGATTCTCTGGGCCGTATTACCCAGCACCTCGAGCATTTGCTCGAGCTTACTGTTGAGCGTAGTCGAAACGGCCATGTTATGAGTATTTTGCTTGTCCGTGTAGGACTTGCAGTCCCTTGACTTCATCTCAAGGTTGGCTTGTGTCTCATAAAGTTGGTCTTTAACCCACTTTATGCCGTCCCTATTATTGGTCCAGCGTTGTTCGACATCTTGCATCATCCTATCAATCTGACATACCCTAGTGGACAGGTCCTCGATTTTGAGGTTTACCCCACCAATCGCAGGATGGTTGGATTGGCTCTCCACTAGAGATCTCTCGATCATATCAACACGAGCTATAAGCCCGGTTACTCGATCAGAGAGAGATTCAAAAACAGTTTGAACCTGGGTGATGGAGCGAGCAACATCATCGTAGCTGGCTCGCTCGTTTAGGGCATCGCCTATGCTTATCATGCGATCGGCAACGATCTTGACGCGTTGGCCAAGCTCGGTCACGATGTCCTTAGTCCCTTGTGATAGCTGCATGGCCGCGTTCGCAGCCTGCGTACACGTGCCACTCACATGGACGCATTGGTCGTATTTGGCCCTCCACGAGCTAACCTCAGTGGAGAGCTGCTTGATGCATTGATCACTTCTATCATTCCTACGACCAAGGTCTTCGACCTTAGCAACCAGGCGATGAATAATCGCACTTACCGAAGAGTCCACTCTCCCTCTTTCAAGGGCTGTTACAAGATCAGCAACCTCGTTGGGTTGCTCCTCACTCGTAGGACCAAATCCTGATCCGCGATCTCGAGGAGTGGACAAATCAACCATGATTGGATTAGATCTCGGAGGAGTTCTGAAATCATCCTGCACGGCCGTTGATGGCCGTGGAGTTAACTCACTCCGATTAGGAGATTGACTCTGATACGGAGCAGATCTCCTAGCATCACGAACCGCAGAGTGTTGTGTCATGCCCAGGCCTTTGGCCATGGGCAGTTTAGGAACAACAGGCCTATCCATCCGCATAGGAACATCAGGTCTCGAGTCAGCAACAACAATGTCATTCAAGTCGGTCGCATTGGACACTCTAGATTCAGACATCGACTCAATATCAGTCGCATTACTGATAGTATGATTGCGACTGGAACTTGATGCCATCATGGACTCAGATTCTATCGGAACATTAGTTCCGTCCATGTCGTCCAGAGCGAAAACGGAAGCCGCATTGGGCGTAGGGCGAACACCTTGGGCACTCAAGCCACTTGACCTATTAAATTCCTCCTGGAATGCTTCGATCCCATCAAGCACGTTAACGAGTGTGTCTGCGTTTAACGGGTCTCTACCAACGATCGACGCTGGATCACCTGATCGACCGCGTCCTGAGTCCCGCGCACTGGGGTTACCCCTGTGGGCAGTTTCCCGATCCATCCCCCTAGCCCTATGCGATCCAGTCGAATTTGACCTTGATCGTTTGCTTGGGGTAGGACTAGGATGCAAATCCAATCTATCTACGATATTACGCCCCCTAGGGCTCTCAAATCCTGAAAGTCCTGGGGGAGGGGACATGTTCCTCATGGTCGGGTTTACCGACGGCCTTGGCCTGACGTTACGGCTGGCCACGTCAGGATTGAGATTCTCAATCGACAAAGGTAGCATGAATTCATCGCTTCCAGCAGCCCGTTTTGGGCTTTGGAATTGCGGGAAAGATGACGGGGCGGGTGGCCCTGGCATCCATGCGGCAAAATCCATACCAAAAATATTTCCGTCGTTGGGCCATGAGGCTCTCCAATCGAGCCCACCGGATTCGGTCGGCAGATGAACATCAAATGCAACTCCACTGGATGTACCAGGTTCGGGATTACCGAGCACTTGAAAAACTATACTACTGGTTGGCACAGGTCTACTGCTACTTCGAGAGTCACGAAACTCGGACTGACCAATATTCATCAGCTCCGGGAAAGATGAGGATTGAGCTCCAGGTGCAATACCGGGCTCGTCATCATCACGTCCTGAGACGGAATCATCATGGTCAGGACGATTAGCCCCATGACCCTGAGAGCGATTAGCTCTTGAGGCATTAGACGATAGCTCATCAGTGCGAGTAGCACTGGATCTTCCTGAAGGCATTGCTTCTGAAAAAGAGTGGTCCGACAAAAAGTCAGGACCGGAAAACATCGGCTGTCCGGGCACTTGGTCGTCATTCACAACGTCCAAGATTCCGGCCTGGCCGAGAACCCATTCGTCGGTCACCACATGAGGTCCGTCCTCAGTGATTCCCGCCATGACGCCTACAGAGACCTACGGTACCTGCAGGGTTGTTATTAAAAGGGGTTCGCGGTGCCAACCGAGGACGAATCCTACGGCTGATAACCTGCGAAAGGGTTTGAAACAGTATTTCGGGAGAGAATAAACAGGCCCTAACCCACCAACAAGAAGAGACAGTTTAAGCCCCCCAGTCCCAAGGGCAAAGTGGTGCCCTCGGCTGGCAATGAACCACTCAGATAACAAACGGGGAATCCTGTTTAACCGCAAAACCCAAACAGGAAAGGGGACCAGCGCAGCTAACCAGGCGAGCGCAGCAAGCGAGCGAGCAAAGCAATTAACCAAGCGAAAGCGGAGCAGCAGCAACAAGGTGCACACCACCAGACACACAACCGACCCACAACCAAAGAACGTGCCTACCGCCGCGAACCCCAGCCCGACCTTTTGCAAGACCGAGATGGGTAGCGGCGCCGCAGGCAGCCGATGCCGTTATGGCGGCGGAGTCCGACGCGGTGAAAAGCTTGAGCCAAACGGCGCATTGGCCGTGGCATGGAAACATGCTATGATAAAACTACATGCCCCCAAAAACAAAATTAAACAGAATTGAAAGGAACATCGCAATCTTTTGGGTCCTCCTTATTTTGGCACCTTTTTGAGTGTCCAATGTCTGCAAAAAGACCACCCAAGTGATGTTTAAGAAACAACATCATGGGACATATGAGGAATTATGTCCTTTGGGTTTTTGCTGGGCTGTTCAAAATGGAGGCGTGCCCAAATCCAAATGGCACCACCGTAGCACGGGAAACCACCCCTGAACAAACGGATGGCAACACACCATGGAAGTCCCAACAAGTGTCACAAAGGCAGACGGCTAACCACGAAGAGCTGGAAAAACGTGTGTTGCCAATGAAACGTGGCATAACTCAGTTTTAGCCTCCACCACAGTGAAAAGGTTCCGGCACGCCAAGTTTCAGTGGTGAAGGGCGAGAGGAACTTGTAGAAGATCCTGAGACCGAGCTGGAAATCCAATGCCCCGAGCTTGATATGATATACGTGTTGAAATAATTACTGACAATATGTTGCGTTTTCTGACAATAGTTCCAGAACCTGACCTAAGGATCTCCAAGCCAAGGATCTAAATGGTAAGCTCGTTTAGCACACTTTGGCACCAGGCGAGCTCGCCATAAACATTTTGAACAACTTATTTTGATCCTGGGCAACGTGTCGTGCTTGCGTAAAGGAGTCTGGCCGAGGAAAGGGTAGGTGGATCAAATCCCTAGGAGCCCTGAGACCTCATATGTGGAGTCTTTCTGCTCGAGACCTGTGCTGGGAGGCACCTCTAGACAAGACCTTGAAAAATAAGGTCTTGGAACTAGATAGCTCATAGGGGCCCAAGGCCTGAATATAAAGGCCTTAGGTTGATGTGTCCAATGGTAGGCCAGGTGCTCTCTCCCAGCCTGTGTGTCCAGGCGAGTTCCAACAAATAAAGATATGAGCGACACGAGCATTTGTTAATCGTCAAGAAACCACACGATTGGCAAACCAGACTTTGTACTTTTCCCGATGAGGCCAAACATGCCTGACGCTAAACCACTTTCCAGCAACACTGGTGGATGCGAGCCACGTCAAGAAAGAAGACATGACGAAATCCCGGGGCAAAGGATAGCCTTGGACAAATGCAGCCAAATCCAAAGTGCCGAGTCAGAAAAAATGAATTAAAACGACCCCCGGGTCCTATATAACGAGGCCTCGATTTAAATGCGTTAAAATGCACAAAAACACGTCAAACAGGTGTTAAATCGCTTTAAAATGCCTTAAGCCACATAACAATACGCTGCCTGGACTGACACATAAACAGATGCATTGAGCTGAACTTAGTGCAAGTTTGAAATAACTGTATAGCTCGTTGTTTTTTCCCCATTTCAAGGTGTCAGTCATCCCTAGGATTAGCTTCTGTGTCCAGTTTTCCATGTTGGGGCTACCCTATCACACATTTCCGCACCATTTGAGCCTGACAAAGCAACTGGATCGCTGAAGCGGACTGTTTGGAGAAACAGCTGCGCGCTAAGAGAAACACGTCCTCGATGGACATGCCGCTGCCAACTCTGTCTAGTGTTATGAGACCCTATATTTTGAGGTCCCGGGCCTGAGACCTTGAAATTAGAGGCTTTGGCTGAGGCCTTCATATATGAGGTCCCGGGCTCCTAGGGAATGGTGCTGCAACAAAGGGGTGTGATCATTCCACCAGCTGCATGCAGTTTGTTGTTGGTAGCGTACGGGTTTGCTTGCGTCGTGTCCAAGTGTGGCATGAGGTACTGCACGCGACTTTGCAGTTAGAACAAGTGTAAACAAAGCAAAGTGGCCATGAATTTCAATTGGGAACGCCCATATCGTTTTGACGGACAGTAACGCTCATGTAAGTCATATCCGCCAACGGGTCCACACCCTTAAATATCACACCCATGAAACTGTTCAAACTTGCACAACTTAATTTTAACGCATCGTGGAAGCGAGTAAGAACCAAAACGCTGGTACGAACACCACGAGAACATCCTTTGCAGGTGTTTCACCGAGAGGTGTTTAGCTGTCAAACCCTTATGTGAGCAAGAAATTATGCGATTGCAGAAAAGTAGCATAAGAAACCAAGACAGGAGGGTTCCCAATATGTCGGCTTGAAACATCACCCCTACCGAGGGAAACGTGCCTATGTGCCAAAAGCACAATTGGAAACATAGGGACACCCGCAAGAACAAAACGTGCAATTCCAGCACAAGCCTTCAGAGTGGAAGTGGCTTGCAACTGCCAGCGTCTCAACAACAGTACCAAGAACCAAAACTACACTTGGGCGTGTCTGCGAATAAGGAGACCGCGAAATAGTGGGTGTTCTTTTGGGGTTCCCTAAAAAAGACACACCCACATGCAGCCCTCCACTAAACATGGCCCGAACAAATCACAAGGAGACGGCCTGATGATAACAATTATAAGGGCTCACCCGCTACGGGGTGCGTGTGTGTATGTGTGTGTGTGTGCATGTGTGTGTGTGTGTTTCAACCTGCTTGCCGCAAATGTCCTTTTAGTTTGAGCCAGTTTGAGCCATCGTTCAAGTCAACATGCGTACGCAAGTTCCAAGTTTGGTTGTGCACAAGTGCAGCAAACGCTACCTTTCCTGCAAGAAACCAGTCAAGAAATGGGTTGCGAAGTCAGTTTTTGCTGACCCCGGGCAAACAATTGCCGGTTGCCCCCCCCCAAGAGTGATCCGACTTCCCTCTAAACTAAGATCATGCCCCAATTAATCAGCCAAGGGTTGATTGATCCTGGGTTCGCACTAACTCTATAACACTATGAACATAGGTGGTTTTGCGCATTCCACCTTCCCGTGGCGCATTTTTTCGGAGCTGGTAGAAAGTGCCGAGCAACACCTGATTCCAAACCGCCAGTGGCCATGGCAAAAAAAGGGGCACTCTTCTTCGTTGGTAGTTCATTGTACACTTTCATCAGCCTGAGCCAACTGGAAACCTAACAACATGTTCAGTCGTGACAAATGAGGGGAACATGAAACATGTTCTTATGCAAATGGAAGCCATGCATTTTAACCAAACCAAACAAAGGCCACCCCTGGGAGGTCTGGGTTCACCTGGCTGAGCCAAGCCGCTGCATGGCCAACAAACCCGCGATGAGGATCCGTGCCACCTACCGACACGCTCGAAGGCGCAAAATGTACTACCCTCAAGCCACTACTTTCAGGGTAAATTGGGGTACATACCCTTTATATAGTGGCAACATAGTGGCCCCATATCCCATTAAACACCCCAAGGGGTAGTGGCTTGGGAGTAGGGGAAACTGTCTTAGATCTAGCTTCCAAAAGGTCTAAGGGGTCTTTTGGTCAAACCAAAGCCCAGATAGATTTGAGGTGCAAATGTCTTGGTATCACCCCGAACCATTACCAGGTGGCCAAATGTTGAGAAAAACAAAGCGCAGCCTGCTTGGTTTATGGATCCTCTTTCGCATGCAAACATCACCCTCTGGACCAATTCAGAGTGAGGCTCTTGGCGTGATGTATAGGGAGCCCAGCAAAAGGGATCTGAAAAGGTTGATGCCCTTGGAGTAGTCGGCTTACCACCAACCATTTTCACAGGACCTCAACCGCTCTAGACTCCCCTCTCAAAGGAAACGCACGAAGAGCTGTAAAGCCTAAGCAAGCGGTTGAATCGACCAACCTTGGCGGAAATATGCCGAAATTAGAAATGGAAGTAGTCTGATCCCCCCGATGGCTGGAATTGCTCGAAACCCGGAAAACAACTGGGAGATGATTCTCAAGGGACACCCCTAAGAAAACCTGTTTACTGTCGCCCATCCACCCCTCCCATTTCAGGGTGGGAACTCCTTGGGATTGCTGCGAGGAATTCCCTGAGGCGCGGCTACCTTGCGCCTGGTGCGCCAGGTCAACAAAGACGAGGCTGAAAAGCGCACCAGAGGCCACCACTATGGACCTCCGAGAAAAAGAAGAAGAAAAAAAGCAACGCCGGCTTCTCCCATGGTCCGGGCTTCCGAGCCATTTCCCGTTTTGGAACCTCCCAAACCGTGGCGATCTGTTCAATGGAAGCCACCAGAGAAGTGCAATGTTGGAGGGAAATCCAGTGACCCCTGATGGGCTCAACGGTCCGCAATGGCCATCTTCCTCTCTATCCAAAGTTTTTACCATTTGTTTGCAGGGATCGCTGCATTTTCGTCAGCTGGCTTCAACGTCACCATTTGGTTGCCACTTCTAGGCGAAGTTCCTCTTAGAGTGACGTCCAAGGGGGAAGATATAGGAAGAACGCTGTACATTGTATACGAGCCACCTGCTCAAAACCCATTCAGGCAGATGAAGGTTCAGCGACAATCCCTGATAAGGCGCAAATATCCATGTGTTTTGGGGCCCTTTTCGCAGGTGGTGGAAGGCTAGGACCCACAAGACATGTTGCTTCGCAGCTTTCCTTTTGAGGTTAGAGTTTGTTTGTTGATCCTGCTGTAGCCTCAAAGTACCCTTTACCTACCTTTTATTGCTTCTTCGCATAGGCTGAATGTAAACGTGGTGCGCATCATGAGCGCCGATCTCGATGTGGCTTCAGGGGCCCAAGAGGAAAGCAACGCTCCCCAGGACAGGAGGCATCCCCGGAGGCCGTTGAGAACAGGATTGCCCAAAGCCAGGGGTCCTGGTAGAAAAGAGCCACGTCACTTTGGCCATTCGGTTTCTCAAACTGGACCACCCTTTCGGGTGTCCAAGGGCCCAAGGGAACCAACCCATGGATGGATGGATGGATGGATGGATGGATGGATGGATGGATGGATGGATGGATGGATGGATGGATGGATGGATGGTTGGTTGGGCTGAGAACCGCTAGGTCACCTGCATCGCGCATTTTCATTTTTTGGGGGCCACCTGGGGTGGCAAAAGGGGAAGTCCTCGGAAGTCCAGGAGCATCCAAGGGAAATGAGCAGCGCCCGTTTCACTTGACTTCCTTTAGCTAACATGGTCGGTTTAGCCTCTCACCGGACCCCAAGTTGGTATCTACACTTGTGGTTGGTCGTTTCAAGGCTGAGCAGGAACATGTCATCAAGCGCTGACAGGGGACCTACCTTTGACCCACACCCTCCTGGAACCCACCGGAACATCACAGGTTCCAATCCATGTAAGCTGGAAAGGTAGCTCAGGGAACCAAGTGAAAGAAAAACCAAACATCATGGCATCCCATAAGCATCTTTGGATTTGAAGGATTGCACACCCGAAGAAGCCAAACAAATGACATGAACCCTCACATGCACGTTGACCCCAAACAATCTTAGAGAATCGCCTTGTGAGGGGCCCGTTCTCCCCAAGTTGAACAGCTTTCTGACCTTCCCCACCGATCCAAAGGGATACGGGTGTCCCTTTTTTCGGGTGCCCATGTTGGGTTTTTCATGGGGACGCAATATGAAACCACATATTCTGATAGTTCCCCCATTTTGAGACAAGCCCATATCTTAAGTAGAAGGCTCCGAAAAGTCAGCAGTCATGGCCGGAACTGAACGATAGGGAATTGTCAAGTACCCTCCTCCTGAATTAGCGGGATGCAACCAGTCTTTAAGCAGGGCTTGGGAGAAGTGAAAACATAGCCAAGCAAGCACAAGAAATGATGTCACACCCATCCCCATGTTGTTTTTTTCAAGGGGGGTTGCTGCGATTCTCGTCAAGTTCCATCCTTATTTTCTTGGAAAAGTTGCCCCACACAAAAACTCGGTTGCTTTCTGCTCCCCTGCTAAAAGTTTGGAAAACCCATTAGTTGGCAAAAAGTTAAAGTCCTAACATCCCTTAGCAAAATGCACCAAAGAAAAATCACCAGGGCACAGGTAGACAGAGAGCAGGATGCCGCGGGCAATCGTCGGCTCGCCGTACCATTCCTCAATGCCAGGCTTTGAGACACCTATTGCGGCTCGACCAAGCCTGGTACACTGGATTATGACATATTGCACCCGTACTATCACACCTACACGTTACAAGGTCCTTACTATATCGCCTATGTATTGCAATCAGGAGGGATTCAGCCACTTGGCAAAACAGTTTGTTGGGCAGGCTGCCCCTTTTCAGACCAAAAAGCGGCTGGGATGCAAAAAATCATCTGGGTCACGAGTTGGCTCACAGACATGAAGAGCAGTTTGAATTAAAGGCCAACAAAAGCAGGCCACTGTGGTTCGCCAACAAATCATGGACAAACCCATGCCTCATGGTTGTAAAGTTTCACTAAGGAGCCAGCTCTTACAAGTGTGGGGGCTTCCGCAAAAAGCGCTTGCTTTAGCTTCCCAATGACTGGTTTGTCACTTTGAAGGGGATGTCCGCGTGTAGAAATTGGCAACCTACCCAATCGTCCAGGAACACCGCGCCAATGGAAAATGTTCAATACAAGCACAAGCCAACAGCAAACGGCACAAACCCAAAAAAAGAAAGAGACTGGCACCACAACAGCCAAGCGCCCACAAACAAACACAAGATGCCCCACGCAAACCTACACCGGGCCAGGCTTTTATTGCTGCCTTTCGTGGCTTTTCACGCCAGGGGGCTGTCATCAGAGGCATGTTGAAGTACAAGCCCACGCAGACAGGGGTCAATAAGCCAACGTTCAGCGCCATGGAGGTTAGTAGGAAGCCAGTCTCCAGCCAATACTCTGTGCCCATAGCCTGCATGAGACGCGCAGGCACACGTTTGTTTCAGGTGTGGCGAGGAGGAGGGGGGGGCGTCCGTGGGGGGAGGTTGGACCCATTTTGCTGGACATCGTTGGGACAACATGGATAATTTGTGCTGCAGGTAACACGCAACCTCCAAACCATAATGTGTAGAGGAATCTCCTCAGGCGACAAGGCAATCGTCCTAAGCAATCGTCCTAAGCATGGTTGCAGATTCTACTGGGAAGGGCACCGTCACATCCACTTTGTCCAAAAACTTGCCACCCTCGCCCATTCCCTCAGGCACAAATTGAAGCCTTCAGGAAGAGTGAACTCTTGTGGTTGACCCTTTCCAGTGGGAGAACCCCCTCCAATACTGGTGCCGGTGAACCGGGAAACCAAAGAACATAGGCGCACAACTTCCTGGCCGATCGCCGAAGCATCAAATGTGTCCAGCTGTTCTACATGCCAACGCTTGCACGGCCATCCACTTTGTTTCTGATTGAAGGGGGGTCAGCTAGAAGCTGGGAGGGTTTCGCGGCCGGACACAACTGGGAATGATCCTGAACGGGCCCTGGGCTGTGGCTCTTGCGAACAGGGATGTGCTTCAACGGGTCCAATTCCAAGTCGGATCCACCCAATATGACCCTAAGATCGATAGAAATGAGGCAAAACGGTCCCAACTCAAAAACGAGGCTTCGGAAGGAACCTTCAGGGGTTCCAATCGAACCTTTCTGCCAGATTTCCCGGAAGCCAAGAACCTGGGTTCCAACACTTTGGGTACGCTTTCATTTTGGGATCCGGTCCATTTCAGGGATTTCCGCTGCAAAAGTTGGTGGCGTCCATTGAAATTGCCACTTTTGGAGGCTCCAAACATGGAAATGCCTCGAAAACCCGGAAGTTCCCAAGTTCACAAACCGGAGAGAAGGCACCTACAAAAAACAACAAACAAAACTGGTGAGCCCATCGGATCAGCTTCGCGACGGCTCAAGTACCGGCCTTCATCGTCGCGGCAACGGCAAGCCGCTTCGGCTTGTGGGGCTTGAACCCAACTGCAGTGGGGGAGTGAAAGGTGCTCTTTCCAACCCTTCCTATGGTGGTAAAATGTGGCAAAAACGCCAGGCTTTGTGCAGCCCCCTGCTAAAAATAAGCAAAACCCACAAAGCTAAGATATATAACATGCCAACAACAGTGCAGTGCTGCAGTACGTCCTTTGTGGGTTCCACTCGAACCCACAGGGACGATTTTCAAGCCAAGGGTTCGCAGCGAACCCGAAGGACGGAAGTGTCCGATTCGTGAGTTGGCGCAAGAACATCCACGGGCCTGGTATGGCCTGGTATTCAAAGGGCCTGGCCGGTGCCTCTACAAGGTGGGAGTGGCTCACTGTGCCAGGCCTTCCCAATGCCTAAGACTCTTCCCTCAAAGGGAGGTACCACAGAAAGGACCACTCCCTTGTTCCCACACTGCTTTTACACTGCTTTTGCAGAGCCCCGTTTGATGAGGAGTCCATTTTCTGCAACCCTGGCTTTCAAAGGGGAAGCTGAGACGGACTGGAAGCAGCGCTGCCTTTTCACCAGCCTGACAACCCGGCAACTTGTGGAGTGTCGAAATGGCAAGTCTATGCAAATGGACAAGGCAGTCGAACCCCCCTGCTCCCCAAACATGTCCGCATACTCTAACCCCAAATCCGAATTGAGGGAAGGGCACAGTCACACCCCATGATCTGGCAACCCCCTCCCGTTTCCGGGGCAAACCTCAAGCAGGGCCTCGAAGCGAGGCCAGCTTTCGTTGTCCAGACTTTTTGTGGACGAGTAAAACGGTCCAACCCACAAAGTCACGCAAGTCCACCATAGTGAGCAACAACCAGCTAGCATACCCAACCAATAGGTGCAGCTGGCACACAACTCAGGCCAGTCTGGGGCAGCAAGTTCAGAAGAGTTGTGGACCCTTTCCAGAAGGAAAAGGGGTTCAAATGTTGTACTGTACAAGCAAATGCCCATGCTTGGCATTCCAAAAATACAGGCCAACTATGAAGTATCGGTGATTACGCTCGGGAAGCGGCCCAATGTCCGGCCATACCTGAGCTTGAAATCAAATCTGTGCTGGGCTTCGATGCTATCTGCGGCCTGTTTGCCAGCACACAACTGAAGACTTCTCATAAAACTCCACGGTTGGGCTCCACCCGCTAACTATTGTGTTACTTGGCCCAGTCCAAAAATCATGTGTTCTGGTTCCGTCCCATATTTAGGGATGTAGTCTACCCTAAACACGTACCCTCCACTAACATGGAACCCACCAGAGGGTCGCTTTTGAAGATAAAAGTCTTCCAGAACATGCTGGTGGATTCTGGGTACCTCCCCCATGGTGGATGCCACAAACATCCACAAACATTGCAAAGGGAACGAGGGAACCCCGTAATTTGATTGAATTATTGTCTTCCATATTTTTTTGGTTGGGGGGGGGGGTCAAAAGGGGGCCATTTTCAGCGAGCCCGCAAACCGCTCCTTGAGCCTTGGCTCTTGGAAGCTGCCCGCCTGGATCGCGAAGCTTTGACCCAGAGTTTCAAAAACTCTGTCATGATGAAAAACCCGAGGAGCAACAAACATAGGAACCTAAGTTAAAGCTGTGGTTTGAAGATTTTAGAGTTGCTGTTTGCCGTGTTTGCTTCTTGTTTCCAGGCCTCTTCCAAATGTTGGAGCCTTGTTCATTCTTCTAGGAGCTTCACCAGGCCTCGGGAAAGTAAAACGTTGGTTGAGTTGTTGAGGCGTTTGAGTTAAGTGAAAAGCTAGTGGCCGGCGGAGAATTGAAGGCTGAAAGGTTGTACCAGTTGTACCCTCCAGTGCCATGAAACCGAAAGGGAGGTCCTTGGAAGACAGTGCCTCTCTTGAAAAAACCACCTGATGGGTTCCTGTGCTGTTCACGAACCCCTCTTGAGGGGCGAAACATGACCCCACTTCGGCACGAAGTTCAAATATGAATAATTTTAACATTTGGGTTTCGGACAAGTCAAATTGTTCGTCAACCTTGGCAGAGAAGAAGAAAAAACAGAAAAAATGCTAGGCCCCCCTCCACCCCCCCCTCCCAACCCCGACTGCCTGGCTCTGGAGGCCTGGCCCCATGCGGTACCCCGTTTTGGTCGGTTGAAACTGGGCTACTTCCCTTGTGTTAGACCTTTAGCGGTTTAAGTGGACAACTAGACCCTCATTTCTCAAGAAATGGATGGCTGGGATCCAAGAAAAGGGACAACAACACATTTTGTCGAGTCAGCAAGGGTTCTCAAACTATGGGCACTGATCAAATGGTTGGGTTCACATCTTCCAACAAAAGGAAAATCGATCGATTTGTCACCTGGCAGTCCTAGATTGGGAAACTGGAACTGTGACCCCTTCCATGAATGCTTGCAAAATCGACATCTTCTTGAGTTGCCGGCCCAATGCGGTCTCACCTTCTGGAGACCTTTAGGCCTGTGAAAAAGGAAAACGGCTCTTGACGACATTTTCTTCCGGGGCAACACCTCACTTCCTGAGTGGATTTGCGAGAAACCAAAACCAAACTAACGACCTAATCGCCATGAAGCGCTTAGGGCCGAACCTTTTACTGGGATCGTTGCCGGGGTGTGCGTTGTAACGATTCTGCCTCATCTGGTTGCTTTTTGACCTTTGCTTCGGCCTGCGCACTGACATCCCTACTCAGCTCTTGCAGTTCGAGCCCTTTTTGGAGGGTCGCTAAGACAGAGCCTGTACATGAGCACCTGCTTCTGACTGCCAGGTGCAAGTTCAACCCCGTGCTCACAACATGTTTCAGCGGGGGTTGCCCCAAATGATGGCTACATGATCCCCTCCCCCATGTTTAGGTGGTCATGGACACCACATGTAATCCCAGCCACGGCTGTGCACAAAACAGGATGCTAAAGGGAAACAAATGAAAGGACGCAACCCATTGGAGGTCTAGGTGGGGGTGTCTGTTTTTGAAGTTGGTGCCACTTCTTGTGGCTTCAAAGGGAAGCCAAAGGAAACCAGAAGCCATTTTAGTGGGCTAAAGGGAAACCAAAGGAAACCAAGAGCCATTTTAGTGGGCCCCTAAAAAGAACCCAAACTCAGGTGTTGCCTCAACCAGGCGCCCCACCGGGATCCGATCTGATCCGTGCCTATGGGCCGGGTCGCTTCCCATCGGAAGAGCCGCGTCAAGGACCTAAGCCGAATCGGAACCCGAAGTCTGCGTGTGGTCCATACTTCGTCTATACTCGCAACCCCTTTTTCAGGTATGTTTGTTTCTGGGGTGCAGTTTGCAACTGGGGGGTTGAGAGGTCCGGGAGGATGTCAAACTGACACGGAGCTGGTAATTGTTTTTGTTTGGGGTTCAGTTTGGGCAACCTTGCTCTGTCATGTTTTGAGAAAGTGTTTGCAAATAAACACAACTCCCGACCCAGACCGCGAGGTGTGTTGTTCCTGAAGTTCTTGAGGCGAATGCCGAAGTGTCAAAGGAAGTGGCTACACTGGCAACAGCTCGAACAAGCAACGGAACCCGGCCGGGAGACGCCAGGGCACTTCAGAACCAAAGATGTGTGGGTCCAAGAGTGGCAACATAATAACTTGACTGTTCAATGTAGGCAACTTGTTCTCTTCGGTGAACAGTCCAAAGAACGACCCCAGGGATTGTTGCCAGGTTTGCTTTGCCAGGGTTGCCGGGGTCTCCAGGGTTGCCAGGCGCAACTGGCACTTTGTGCTCAACCACAAAACCAGGGACAATATGGGACAATGACATTGCCGGGTTCCCTTGTTCCCTTCCTTCCGATAGACATTCTCTGGACTTGGGGGCACCCAGGGCGAAAAAAGAGAGGCTCAAGCTACTAAGAGTCACTAAGAACCAAAGGTCTAGGGTACCTTCCCCATTCTTTCCCGGATCCAAAGAATGGAATGGGAATCAACCCCTAGAAACGGCTATTCGCGGTACCCTGACTCCTCCACTTGTCCCGCTCGACCCAAACAAAGTTTTCGTCGAGGCGCTGGGCGTTCACCAGGCGGTTGCCATCGATGGCTTCCAGCATGGAAAGCACCTGGCATGCCTTTCGTGACCCGGAAGAAACAACTAGCTGTGGGTCAAAGATGGGCACCCTTCCTCCCTCTAACATGGCACCTGTGCGAGGTACTTGGAAGATCAATCTCCTCTTGGAGGGTCCCCCTGTCAGCTGCCATGTTAGTGGGAGGGAGGGTACCGAAACGAAATGAACCCTGGCAACTGGAAACATGGACGAAAAACCTGGCGTCCCTTGGTGGTTTGCTCTTGGCCCATACCCAAATGGAATCCTTGTGGGGCATGAAGCCAGCAAATGGGATGGTGTGAGGAGCGGCCGCTCCCCGAATCACGGCCCAATGGAGGGTTGTGCCCTACCGGCCATGGATTGGAAAGCCACCGATCAGGTGTCCCCCAAAATCAAAGAAATTGTGGAGGTACCGCCCTCCACTGAGCAAATCATTCGATTCGCCTGCCCTACCGGGCAAATTTCGCGCCAATTTCTGGCGCCAGTTAGCCACCAGTCTTGAGGGGAATCCCACAATCAATAGACTCACTTGGGAGCTGCAAATCAAATGGTTAACCTTTGGACCTTGATTCAACAGGCTTCAAGTGGACAGTAGGAAAAACAAACACCTGAGGCAGTGTGAATTTCATGTCAGCAACATAGGAAAGGCAACGATTCAAATCTGAGGCAGCAAAAGTAGACCCAGCATAGAAACAACAAGCAGGTGAAAAGTACGTGAGTGAACCAATTCACAGGTGTCAGCGGCCATTCTCGACAGGTGGATAGCACGAGCGCACAGCAGCTTTTTGCATCCGAAGATATATTCACAGATCCCACCAAGTGCTAGCCTCCCCGATGGCATCTGAGAAAAGAATGAAAGGTCATGTTCCTCAGATCTTCTGGTGGGTTCTGCAACATGGGTCTACAAATGTAATTGAGCCTTTCCAAGGGGAGATTGCATTCGCACTGGAACATCATTCAAGAAACATGGAAGTTGACGATCGGATTTCTGGAGGACTAACTGCCTTTCGGGGAGCCGGGGAAGTTCCATGATACAGGCAGATTCTTTCCAGGACAAACAGCCCAAGCTCAAACAGCTTCCCGAAAGGGGCTGGGCAGGAGGGTAGGCGCAGGGTAGGCGCCAGCCCGTCCGCCCGTCCGCCCGTCAGCCCAGCACAGAGCTCAGGACGGCTGCGATGTCTTCTAGCCTTAAGCGATGGCTAGCGATGGCAACTTTAAAGCGAAACAGCCAGAATACCAACTTCAGCTAGCTTGCAGCAAACAGCCAAAATACAAGGAATTATTTGATAAGGATTGCAACAGCCCCAAGGAACCAAGAAACAGAAGTGACGGCAACAGTCCATCAACTAGGGGAACAACCAGAGCCCCCCCCCCCCCGGACCCAGGAAAGCGTCTTGGAACCTGCTCATCGAAGGGGTTCTCAAAGGCGTCGGAATTCAGCCATTGTGGAGGGTGAACGCGGCACTACTAAATCACCCTATCCACCGCAGGCCATGGCCCCCACTTCAGCCCATCGTGGGTGTGTGTGTACCTTTTCTCAGTTGTTCAGTGACCCTGGAAATAAAAGGGAACCCTTCTTTGGGAAGACCATTTTTAGTGGGGCAGCCCCCCTCCAAAAAAAAGTGGGGAAAGGGGTGCCACTGAACAACTGAGAGCAGCAACCCCCCCAAGGTTTCGAGGTGCTCCTGTGCGCAAGCGGAGTGCTGCATGCCCTCATAGGAGGTGAAGCTGACCTTCACCCCGCTCGCCTGAATCACTGAAGCTGGAGACGGCCCTTTTGAGGCCGGTGGTTCAAAGACAGGGGGGTCTTTTTGCCACCTTTGGAGGAAAAATGATCAAGTGAAGCATTCCTTGTTGAGGGGGTCGCCGATTTTCTCCCAAAAGGCGGCAAAAAGACCCCCCTGTTCAAAGAAATGTTGAGAGTTCTCAAGATTGCTCCCTAGCACAGGGGTAGACTTGTGCCCCGGGTGAATCAAAGGATGCTTGCAAGATGGCTTCGAAGAATGCTCCAAAGGTTGCCTAAGCATTTCGTGTAGCAAAGAACTAGACGCAAACGTGATCATGTCTGGTTGGATCCTGGAACGAGGGTAGATTGTGGTCCCTGGTGAAGTTCGGGCAAAGAGAAAGCGTCGTGACGATTCTTTTGCCCCAACGGGTTCAATCAGATCTTGCGAGCCAGAGTACACCTGATGTTCGTTGGCATGAGTCCGAGACAGAACGCACAGAACACCCTTGCTTTTGATATTAATGTTAACTTCGCGTTCCGCAGGACGGTGCCAGTCAGAATTTCCCCCCTTCCAGGAAATTCGAGCTTTGGGGGATTCCTCGTTCTGCAGTCGGGTCCTCCGGATGAACCTGAACTTAACTCTAGTCGACTTCAGCCACAAAAGAAGAACAGAACCAACAACTAGAAACGAAGAAACATGCCAAGAACAGTGAAGAATGTGCTTGCGGCAGTTCATTTCAAGGAAGCCCTCAACAAAAACGGACAACAAGCCTTCATGTGCTAAAGTCCGTTGGGGAAAAGTATATCTGGATGGCACCCCCCGCCCCCCCAGATTCCACAAACACAAGGGGGTTGCCCAAAACAGGTGTCTGGGTTTTGGCCCACACGCACACACACACACACATATATATATATATATACGTGCGTGTGTAACCCCCAATAGTCATGGATTCAGTTTAAAACCAAGGGGCGGAAAAATAGGACATCTTGAGGCTACCGAAGCCAAGAAAGCAACCCAGAGCTCAGTTTGGCCTTCAGCTTCTTCAGGCTGCGCATACCCCAGTCGATGGGCACTACCGGGTCCGCCTGAAGCTCAACAGCCCGACTTGGGCAAGGAGACACGTGGCTTGGTGGGACAAATCACGCACTTCCGTGGATTGGGCCAAAACAGCTCCCAAACTTGTTGTCTGCCCCCCGAAATGGTCTTCCGAAAAGGTATGAAGTCCATGATTCAGGAAGTGGTTGTAGGATTCCTTAGGATTGATTAGGAGGCTTAGGGTTTGTGAGGGCTGAGGGTTCCTTTTAAAGCCTTCGCACGCTTCGACACCTAAGGGAATCAAGGAAAGCGCAAGACCTGACTTCCCAAGCGGATTGGCATGGAACAACACGTCCAAACTGTTTTCCACAAGGACAGTCTTCCCAAAAAGCTTAAAAAAGCTCATGACTGCAAACAAATTAGCATGACTTGACAAGGAGGGCACGTCGCAAGCAGGTGTCGGCCCCGTCGTCAAGTAGGCCTCATTTCTCAAAGAGAAACCATTCTGTCTTCTTTCAGTGGATTCCCTTGGTCACTCACCGGAAGTGGGTCAAATCTGGTTGAATTCTGGGTGAACTACAACAACTCATCATACCTGAAAGGTTGCAAGAAGAAGCCAAAACCCATGAAGTGAGGTCTCGCTGGTTTCGCTTCAAGCCCAGGCTAGGCCCAGTTGGATTCGTGGATGGTTTTTTGCGGCTGGGCATCATATGCGGCTGTCATGTCCACCGGCCATGCTCCAGGGTGTCACCAACAACTCACGGCCAGTTGGGTGTGGGGAGCCACACAATGCCCTCAACAAAAATAAGAACGATACCCAAACCAAAATGCCTTCAACTGAAAAGCATAGTCTGCAAACTAAAGAAGGGTGCCCTCAATACCCCACGCAGACTTCTCTCACTGGTTTGCAAAATTGACAATTTGCCACAAATTTGGGGCACACTTTTGTTTCTTTTCCACAAAGCATCCATTTCTTCAGCTCCACCCCCGTTCTTCCGCGCAGCAAACGGCCCAGCCTCGCCATGGAAGAAGTGGACCTCCGGGGGGTCCTCCAGCTGCCTGTGCCGGAGGGGTGTCCCCGCAGCTGCCCCCGTTTTCCCATCCACAGCCCCTGTTGGCGCACGGCATTTCAAAGGGACAAGGGAACACCGGGGCCATAGAAAATGTGGAGAAAGCCTTTTGTGTGGACGCCCTTTTTTTTGCTGGACGACCTTTGTGGCTGGGGTCCATGTTCAGCCCGAAACCAAGGATTCTTCAATCTGTTCTGATGCCCTTGTGTTGTACACGCTTCCATTCCAACTGGTTTTGGCACATGCCCATGCCAGCAAGCAAACAGCATGCCAATCATCAAGAAAACTAACACATGCGAAGAACGACTACTAGAAATGGGGTTGTCTCAAGATTGGAGGGGGCATCCCCCCGCGACGACCTAGAGACCTGCTGCGCCAGGTTTATGCCCTGCGAGCACGGTGAGTGCTAGCTTGCCCATCTGACAGCCACCCTACTTGCAAGCGTGGTGGGTTGGTGGGATTTGGGTGTTCATCACCCCTGCCTGCAAACAACATTATCTGCTTACTTCACGTAAGAAGTGGATTGGTGGCAACTCTTTATGACTGCTTTCACTGCGCAAACACGGCCCACGGCCTCGGCCAGCGGCTGCCCAGGAAGGAGCTCAAGACCAGCACTGTCTTCACCTCGCCCTTCAGAGCCGCCTGGTTGAAACTCGCCGATCCGGAGTGGTCCGCAAAAGTCACCAGACTGTTTGTTTGCCACTGAAATGGCAACCAAAAAGTGACTAAAGTCCAGAAACTAAAAAAACTCAAGTGAGACAGGGGGCTCCACAAAAAGAGATTTGGAACTGGAAACTGATGGCCTTACCTTGCCCCGGTGCCCTTCCAAGAACAAGCATTGAAGTGAACAGAAGATTCTTCTAAAAGAGAGTTCCTCTTGACGGGGTTGAATATGCACCAACACAGGAGCAGAAACCATCCCCGCCCAAAAACGGTGGTTGGACCTCTAAAAATCCGAGGCTGGAGCAGTAGGGGGAAGCAAGGAAAATGACATCTGGGAGAATTGCGACATCTGTCCCTTGCAAGTTTACTCCAAACACTTCTGCGATCACAGCAAGTTGAAGGGCCTGCGGTGCTTCTGGAACGTGTCTGATGCGCATGGAAAAGGCAGATGACGAGGCCACCTTCTTTCCCCTTAGGGTTACATTTAGCCCCGCCCAATATTCGAGTTGCTGGGCTCTCTGGTGGCGAAAGGGGGATGCGAACATCACGCTTTGAATTGAGCCATCCGCTTTGAGGCAGGGATGCCGAGCCATGAAAGTGCACGAGACCCTGTTGGCGCGCCTTCCTCTAAGGAGGGCCCCAGCTTGTTCAAGCCCGAGCCTTCGTGAGATCCGTGAGGCAAAAACAAAAAAGACGGGCGACATGTTGGACGAAACTTCGGGGCAAAGTGCGAAAGGCTCACAGAAACAAACAAAAGGTTGGGCATGCCCCCAAAAAAAGAACCTACAACCCCCCAAAAAAACCGGAACCAAAGACCACCACAAACCACAACGAACCCTCCCAACCATCGTTATTGCCAAATCTTCTTCACCCCTCAAGCTGGGAGTGGGAGGAGTCAAACCGTAAGAATCCAACATTCTCAACGACACGGTTGCAAACAGTGTTCCAAGCTGGGCGCAACTCGGTACACAAAACTAAACATGCTCTGATTCTTTCCGTATGTATGTGGCCAACCTCAAGAGGTGGGCATTATTGTTGTTTAAATAGGGCCCTTCTGGTGGACATCGAATTTGGGCTGGGGTTTGTGCCCACCAGCCACGTTTGGCTTCCCTATTGAGTTTCTCAATTCCCAAGTGGACTGACAGAAGCACAACTTTTTGATTACTTTGCGTGACTAAAGTCCGAAACGGAACTAAAAAACTCAGGGAGTGAGATTAGCCTAGCCACAGTTTTTCCATGACACTAGAACAATGTCCTACATCTTTGGCCTGTTGGGCAGTAGGCTACAAAGGGAAACCCTCCAAACATCAGGAAAAGGATCCTATCAGCTTACAGAACTTCCGGAAGCTCCGAAAAGCTCCCCCTTTAAAGGCAAATTTGGATGCCCTCAGCTAGGTCCAGTAGAGAGGTTCGAATAAGGGTACCAACTTTTTCTGTATTCTATTTTAGTAGGGGAACCCTCCCGACCAAAAAAGAATCGGGTGAGAAAGTTGGCACCTAGCTGGGGATCTAGTCAGCAAGTCCGGCTCCCTGTCAACCACCAGCTGGTATCATAGGCAAACCGTCCACGACCCCCGGCCTCCAGCACCACAGCGCCGCCCTGGGAGAAACCGGCCAGCACCACGCGGTCTGGAGGCACCCCCTTCTTCACTTCCTCCTGGACATAGCCAAGTGGGTGTGGGTCAAAATTAAACCACCGGGGGACCGCAAGTTTTAGTCCTTGGTTCCATTTACCAGGGTTCCACTTTGGGTACCTATTTTGACCCGCAGCTAAGTCACGGCTTTTGCAACCTTGCGAAACTTTCCAACCCCTGGAACGTGGTTAGTGGCAGCAAAAGGGGCGACACGCAACCACCACTGCAAAAAACAAAAACAACAACGCAAAAAAGTGCACTCTCCTACAGATTGGCCCTGGAACTGAAGAAAACGCTGGTTTCGAGGGACCTCGCTTTGAAGGTTCCGCGTGACTCGCCTCCCAACAGCTTTTTGCGCCCAAGAACCGGTCCTCCACCAAGGCGAGCACGTAGCGAGCGGACTGCTTCAGCCCCGGAGGGTTCAGCTGAAAGTTGTTGGGGTTCAGGGAGTTGATGTCGAACCAGCTGGGCATCCACATACCGCCGTTCACCGTCACAGGCCTCACCAAGCAAAACAAAACGCAAAAGTGAGGGGCTGAGGGGTGGGAGGTGGAGGGGCGAGGTGGGGCAGGTTGGCTGCTTCGCGACTTGTTCCCCACACTGGTCATACAAGAGCCTTCCTATGAACATACACAGTTCCCCTGAAAGGTGACTAGCAGCCAGCCTTTGAAAACCACTCCCTTCTGGCAGGCTTAATAGTACTCCGTCCGCACTTGGGTTCCAGTACGGTGAGGGCTTACCTTTGCAAATGGGGTTGATAGTGCAAACCGAGCAAAGTCATGATCATATAGGATAATCTTAGCAGTCACGCCAAAAGGAAAACCACAACGCATGGGGTCCGCAAAAAGCAAGACGCACCCATGTGAGCCACAATCAGAGCCCGGTAGTAAAATAGTCCGCCCATGACCATGCAAAGATTCTTTGAAGGCGGCTGCACCCATTTCTGGTTGGGATTTTCCTTACCCTTCATCCACCCTGGTGTTGATTGTGGCCCACATTGTTGTTCCCAAGCAACGCTTTGCGCCAAGTGGCTGCTCCGCAGCCGTGGGGAAGAGAAACCGTACCTGGATGCACGGCTTTCAAAGGCTCAATGCAAACGCCCACATATGGGTGCGTCTCCAAATTGGAGCCCCAGCTACAATGGCTGTCCTTTGGACTTTCCCTTAAAACTAACCAAAGAAGTCACACAGACACAACACATGCTGCAGCTGGAAACATCATTGGACAAATGAGGGGGGCAACCAGTGCTAAGTGAAACAGCTGCAATGGCCATGCAGACAATTCGGGAATGGCTGGGAGTTTCCGGAACGCAAATCAAGTGTTGCCGAAGATAGCGCATCCCGACGAGTGGTTTCCCGTTTGCCCTTTGAAATCCAAGTAGGGGGTTGGCGGTGACGCCAAATTATGCCTAACGTCCACTTCGGATTCATAAGAATCGTGGTGCTAGTCAGCTCGGCTTGAAAAGCAGATCAAGCCTATGAGAAAGCAAGCTAGAGTTGACTCCGGTTCGGCCTGCACGGATGGCACAATTCCCTTTCAGTCGAAAAGGAAGGTCCAGGCAATTCACGGACTCGGAGGAATAGCGCCTTGCTGGCCCCGGACTGTAATCAGCATGTCGGATGAACAGTGGAGTGTTCACTCCGAGAGTGATACCAATGGCAAATGAGCCGAACTTCTCGTCAATGCCTCTTCCCAGTCCAGCTATCCGTTCCGTAGAAAAGCAGATGGATTCCATGTTGAATGGGGGGCCCAAACCAAAATATACTTTATTTGGGGGCCAGCTGAACAACTGGCTCCAGGGTCTCCCCAATAGCTATCCTGTATCAGTCCATGGCCCGCATACGCTGCGGCTGGGGTTTCCCTTTGAACCAAAAGACCTCATAGAATGCCCGCTTCATTAAGCAAGCCAACGGCAAACCAGCCAAATTCTGCACATGGCGGCATCGGAGAAGATATGAGATACTGATTCGCAAAGCATTTCGGTATCCGAATCAGCGGCAAGCACATGCGGAACAAGGCCAGCATTCCTCGTTACAACTTTCTAGGGAAAATGTTGATTCCCAACCTTGACAAGTGCTAAAAGAGTGCCAAAAGAGTGGAAACCACGGTTGCTACCGCAAATATATATATATTATATACATGGGATCGCTGGCTGCTAATTAAATAGGTGTCTGGAAAAGCTAAACGAATATCAATATGTTTGGCTTCATTTGCGGAAAATGATAAAACGGTCCTATGCACATCTAAAAGCGGCGGCTGGAACAAATGGATGAACATAAACAGAAACCAACCAACCAACCAACAAACAAACAGGTAAGCAACCAAACTAAGCCAAACCAAGCCAAACAAACAAATAGACACGCAAACACACAAAATCACACAAACAAACGAGCAAAGAAGCAACCCCAAACATACAAACAAACAAACAATCAAACAATCAAACAAACAAACAAGCAAACAAGGGAGCAAGCAAACAGACAAACAAACAAGCAAGCGAACAAGCGAGCAAGCAAACAAACAAGCAAACAAACAAATACACAAACAAACAAGCAAGCGGGCAAGCAAACAAACAAGCAAGCAAACAAGCGAGCAAGCAAACAAACAACAAACAAACAAACAAACAATCAAACAAACAAGCAAACAAGCGAGCAAGCAAACAGACAAACAAACAAGCAAGCAAACAAGCGAGCAAGCAAACAAACAGACAAACAAACAAGCAAGCAAACAAGCGAGCAAGCAAACAAACAAGCAAACACACAAGCAAGCAAACAAGCGAGCAAGCAAACAAACAAGCAAGCAAACAAGCAAGCAAACAAGCGAGCAAGCAAACAAACAAGCAAACAATCAAACAATCAAACAAGCGAGCAAGCAAGCGAGCAAACAAACAAGCAAGCAAGCAGACACACAAGCAAGCAATCAAACAAACAAACAAGCAAGCAAACAAGCGAGCAAGCAAACAAACAAGCAAACAAAACAAGCAAACAAGCAAGCAAACAAGCGAGCAAGCAAACAAACAAGCAAACACACAAGCAAACAAGCGAGCAAGCAAGCAATCGAGCAAACAAACAAGCAAGCAAACAAGCGAGCAAGCAAACAAACAAGCAAACAATCAAACAACCAAACAAACAAGCAAGCAAGCAAACAACAAGCAAACAAACAAACAAGCAAACAAGCGAGCAAGCAAGCAAGCAAACAAGCGAGCAAGCAAACAAACAAGCAAACAATCAAACAAACAAAAGGAAGCAAGCGAGCAAACAAACAAGCACACAAGCAAACAAACAAGCAAGCAATCACACAATGAAACACTCAAACAAACAAGCAAGCAAACAAGCGAGTAAGCAAAACAAACAAGCAAACAAACAAACAAGCAAACAAGCGAGCAAGCAATCAAGCAAGCAAACAAACAAGCAAACAAGCGAGCAAGCAAACAAACAAGCAAACAAACAAGCAAGCAAACAAGCGAGCAAGCAAACAAACAAGCAAACAATCAAGCAATCAAATAATCAAACAAACAAACAAGCAAGCAAACAAGCAAGCTTGCTACAAAGAGAACAAACGAGCAAGCAGCAGGCAGGCAGGCAGGCAGGCAGGCAGGCAGGCAGGCAGGCAGGCAGGCAGGCAGGCAGGCAGGCAGGCAGGCAGGCAGGCAGGCAGGCAGGCAGGCAGGCAGGCAGGCAGGCAGGCAGGCAGGCAGGCAGGCAGGCAGGCAGGCAGGCAGGCAGGCAGGCAGGCAGGCAGGCAGGCAGGCAGGCAGGCAGGCAGGCAGGCAGGCAGGCAGGCAGGCAGACAAGACTTTGTGAAGTCCTAGGCAAACCGAATAAACATCCCGGCGCGTCCAAACCTGTTGCAACCCTAAGGACCTTCTGCAGCAAAAGCAATCCACAACCGGGTTTCTAAGGCTTGAAAGGAGGCCTCTGTTTGCCGCATAAAGAGGGCTGAAGCCATGATTCAGCTAGCTTACATTCAAATCTCACTCATCAAGTTCACACTTGCTATTTACCCCTAAACTGGCTTTCCCAAAACGACTACCTGCCATGTGCTTACGGAGCGGGTAGCTCCTGAGCTTCCTCAAGATGAAGTCAAATTGGATGCCCCAGCTCCCTGACAGCTCAATCACCAGTCACCGTCCAGCAAGATTGTTGGAACAAGGAAGCTCACTTGGCCAGTGGCCAGCCATGTTCACTTTTTGGGCAACCACTAGTGACAAGGAGAGCCACCAAGGAAAAAAGTGTACAGTGTGTCCACTGGCTAGGTGAGGAAAACATCTTATACCGCACCCTTCAATGCCCCCCTCCATCCAACTAGCAGTCCAGCAACTGAGGTCGATTCCCTTCTTCCATTTGGTTAAGACCCCTGGAAAAATAGAAACCACAATCCAGTAGGGATAGATTCCCTTTAAAACTGACAGGGGAAAATCCAAAATATGCATTTCAGAAAATGGAGGCATTTCTGTTGGGGTTCCCCATTTGTTGACACACCCAATCCAAATCCTTATGTGGTTCCTCACCCCGCCCCCCCCCAAAAAAAAAAGAAAAGAAAGAAGAAACACTTTGGCGCAAAGTTTCCCCACGCCGAACCGTTCCGCCGAAGCCGCCGAGGCGCCGAGGGCAGCCTCTGCTGCAGCTGCGGCCCCACGTCCGCCCAGCCCTCCCCGGTGTCCCCTAGGCCGTGGAGCCAAATCACCGTGGCGTCGTGCGGAGCCACCGCGTCCTACAAAAGGAATCGTCCAGCATCCGTGGCTTTTTCAGCATCCGCATCCTACAAGCTTGCATTTGTGGTTTTTCAACATCCATCCTGTGGATGGCTGCGAAATCCATTTCGCACCACGTTGAAACCATTGGAAACCAGTGTTTCTTGGTATTTACAGGGGAAGCATCACCCCAGGGATTTTTAGGTGGTGCGAAATGGATTTCGTCCGTCCACAGAACGAAACCAATCGTCCAGCTCAGTCTCCGCCAGGGTGACGGTAAAATCTTGGTTGCCGTTCACCCCTCTGCAAAAAGCCTAATTCACGGGTTTCTCATGGAACACCCTTGATGTCCCAAAAAGTGTTAAAGTCTCAAGATCCAACCCAACAGCAATTAAGACATGACCTTTTGGTTGCCAAGTGAATTCTGTTGAGGCTCCTAATTATTCTTCCCACCTGTACCGCCAACCAACCAAACGAACAAACAAGCAGGCAAACAAACAAACAAATGGACGGACGGACACACACACACACACAAACACACGAAAAACACGTGACACAACCAGCAACAAACCAACCAAACAAACAAACACACAAAACCACAAACACAAATCTCAAACAAAACTCAAACAAACAAACAAAAACAACCAAACCAGGAGGCAGGCAGGCAGGCAGGCAGGCAGGCAGGCAGGCAGGCAGGCAGGCAGACAGAACAAGGTACCAAACAAACACACAGACCAACAAACAAACAAAGAAGAAACAAAAACACAATACAAAGCAAATAGGCAAAGGAACCTGGCCCAAACAAACCCCAAACAAACATCCCACTTCCGATTTTTCGGCTGAATTCTGCGAGGCTCTACTGCGTAGAGGGGGCCAAACTCATAGCCGGCGGCTGGCCGAGCGATCCTTGGCCAGTTGCAGGATGGGCGCTGTGGTTTTCCGTTGGATGTGAAAGACAAAGTGGTGTAGAAGCGGGTGTAGAAGCGGCCGGGGGGCACCCAACATGACTGGTGGCCAACCATCCTGTCCATCAGTGAATTAGTCCTAGAACCACTGAATTGTGGATTGGAATGGCGATCTGAGCTCCGAGATCCGCCCAAGTTCCTCTTGAAAAACTGGAAGGTGCCCCTGAAATGTGGCTTGATTTGATTGCTTCCCCTCGCCAATGGGTTTGCTGTCGTTTTGATCATCCTCGGGGCAACCCGGACCTTGAAGCCTTGTCCGCTCAAAACCTGGGCCCGCGGCACCTGTGTTTTGACGCAGCCTGATTTTTCGGCACTTTGGGCGGCTCACCCTAGGATGAAACCACGTACCCTTGGATACCACTGGGCAAATGCCTGTAATTCACCAACCCGAACTAAGGGCCCTGCAAATTCACATGGGACCAAAAAACATGATTGCCCAAATGGAGATTCCTGTAGACGTACAGCAACGATGTTGATCGGAAGTTCATACAACCCGCAGTAGTACTGCAGCTCCGCGCACATCTACGAATCGTTGGACACATGCGGCACTTTAGGTTGTTCCGGGTACAGTTTGACACTTGGTGATGTTCTTTTTCTTCGGGGGAAAGACGGCGCCCTGTGGGGTGAGTTTTTCTAGGGGTGATGTTTGTAGGTTGGACACATGGGGAACCCAGTTACAGTCCCATTTCGGGAGAGGTTCTCAAGCTTAACGTGTGGTTGCTTCGGAGCCAGGTTTTCAGTGAGCATGTTTGGAGGTCTCATTGTTCTCACTTGTTCAAAGCCGACCTTTTGACCTTTTGGCTCCCCAATAATGATGGCCAATTTTTAGTTTCCAGCCTCTTTGGGCAATTGAACAGGGATCCTTACATTATACGCCTGAACATTGCCTCGTAAATGGTGGTTTCCCTTCATTTTGGTGGAATAAAACATGTTTCAAATGGGCAAAATGTATCTTTTAAGGAGCCCTGCTGAATCATATGTCATGTTCAACAGGAGGGGCCGACAAGCTGCGATCCAACCCTGCGGACTCACAGTGCATTCCTGGAAGACGCTTTTCCTTGCCGGGTTCCATGCAGAGCAGTCAAGTGGTCAAGCGCGGGCTCTTCTCGCTTGCCGAAAGGATCTGGAAATAAAAAGTGATCACCTTTTGAGACCTTTACTCAACATGGTCCGAATCAGGGAAACCAAAAGGTTCAAAGGTCAGCTTTGAGCAAGTGAGCCTTTGCCAAAGTATATATCCAATTTGTCACTTGAGCAAGTGGAACCCCGAATTTGAAGTCCGTGCCCGCCCGCCTGCCACATTCGCAGAAACCAAGGTGCAGCCATCCTCGCCACGGCATCGAGAAGGGGGCAAAGGAATACATCTGCGCAAAAACCCGCGATGGTAAATTCGAAAACCAAACGAAAGTGCTCAAGGTTTTATCGGGTGGTCTTTTGCCGCCCTTTCAACAAAATGCAAACTACTTGAAGTGTTCCGTGCATTCTTAAAACACGTCGCTTATTTGTGTTGTACTCTTTTACTGCCCTGCAGTGGCAGCAAGCCACAAAAAGGCAACGTCCAATCCGCATCAGGATTGCGGACAGCACGCTTCCTGCACAACAACCCAAGCCCCATACTCAAAAGGGGTCGTCCACGGTCTTCGTGGGCATAACCAGCACCACTCCTTGGCTCTCCTCCAGCGTGCCTGGGCGAAGGCTCTGGCCACAGGTTTGTATTTTGAAGCAATTGTTGCAAGACCCTCTGCCTGGTTTGCCTTGAAAGGGGCCAAATGTTTCCTTGGGTCAATTGAGATTGGCGTTTTCAGGAAATCCTCCTTGTTTTCGGCCGTGTTTGTCCCAAAATATGGGACCAACAAATACGGTGCTTTCCGTTTGGTTACTCTTCAAAACCAAACCAAACAAGGTTCCCTGAAAAGACCCTTTCAAACTTTCTGGGGCCGACGAGCCTTGGTTGGCTTTGTCCTATTGGGCGAGGCCTTTTGTCTTAGGTGGGCCTTTTGACCCTTTGCTGCTTCAGGAAATGCAGGGATGCCCTCCCTTGAAGTCAATAGTGGAGGATCAAGTGTATTTTTCCCAAGCAAAATCCAAAAGGCAAGCCAGTTTAAAACAACCGGAAAAAGGGGTACCATCAAAACAAAGACACTCCTATATAGCCATGCTTAAAGAATATTGGTTGGTGTGGTGCAATCTCAGGGCCGAGTCGGTTTTTCGGCCAAATTCCATGGACCGCTGAATTGGATTCCCCCAACTGTTTCCCCCCTCCAATTCAAACATATAAACACATTTACTTGTTTGACAACTATATTTACTGCACCTCACAAAGCTAAAAACAAAAACAAAATGCATGTCTCAGTTGCCCAGTTTGGACCCAGAAAAAAAAGAAAGCTGATCACCTCCTGGGGCCACCGATGTTTGTTGTTGTTGTTTTTTTCCAGTTGCCAAGCATGGGACACCAAAAATCGGTCAGAGCCGGTCGCTTCGCTTTGGGTGACGTTTGGCCCCGTTTCGCCCGTTTCGGTCCGCGCCTCGGACCCGAACACCTGGAAGCTGCGCGCGAAGGTCCCCGCCGAAAGGGCGAAGAGCGCTGGCAGCCCTCCTGGCCGCTGGTGGCTGGACGGAGGGGAAGCGCCGGAAAAGTGGCGCTGAGCCGCCTTGGGCTTGAGGTGTGTGGTTTGAGGTGTCTTTTGGTTGTTGCGTCGAAGCTTTCTCCAAGTCTGGCGCGGAGTATGGGTCGAAGGTTGGTCCCTTCGAAGAAAATGATTGAATTGGCAAAGGCAACCAACCCCGACTCATTCCCCTGGCCCAGCGGCAAAAGCGGTCAGTCCAGATTTCCCGGAGCAGCTCGCCGCTTGTCTGCTGGACGCCAAGGAAACGCATGCCACACGAGGTCAACAAACAAAATATAGAGTTGGAGCCGGCAAACGCCTGAGCACGAGCTCACTCAGCCCGCCCGGCGAACCCGAGTCGGTCCTCGCCAAGATGTCACCAGCCTCTTGGCCGGTTGATCTCCCGCAAAGCAAAGGGTGTTGCAAAGGCAACAAGTTTTAGCTACACTTGGCCGCTGGGGTGCAACACAAAATCTGTTCTGACTGTGCGCCATATTTTGCCAACCCCAAAATATACATAATTTCTGAGGAGACCGCAAGCACAGGGGGGAGCAAGCGGAAAGCTTGAACATTAAGCCATGTTGCCTGCGCAAACCACCAAACGACATTGCACCAAAGCTGCTCAAAGCCACTTGCCAGCAGCCCCAGACGCCTCCCAAAAAAGGACCTTTAGCCACCTTAGCCCTAGCGGTGCTGGAAGAGAAACTGCGGGTTCGAATTCCAACACGCTGATCCCTTGCAGGTGCCCTCGCAGCATAAATGACGTTCCTCTCAACGCGGTTTGTAGTTAGCAAGAAGCAAGAGGGATGGAAACGCTTATCAAAATAAGGAATCAGTCCAGGCGGTCCGCAAAAAAAAATCGGGCACCGCCGAAACAACCGGATTCCCCCAAAAAGGCTGCACGTCACACCCTTTGGCGTCACACCCCATCCTTCTTACAACGGTGCGTGACCCGGGCCCGCCGAGTCAGAGAGCGCCAACAGCTCATCGATTCAGCTACAGAAGTGGGGATTGGTGTTTGCGTAACTGGTTCAGTTTCAAACAAAAGTTCGGCCGGTTCGGACCCTTTCAATTTGTTCTTTGGCCCTGAAGCTGCGCTGTTCCTTGTTCTTCCCTTCGCTCAGCCGAACGTATTGCTCGGTGCCGCTGATGAGCAGTTGGCACGGCACCGAATCAGACCTGCTTGAGGCTGCTACAAAAGCCCCCATCTCCAGGCGGGATGGAGTGAAAGTCAAGCTGTATGTGGAAAGGCCTCCCATTATGCGATGTGAAAATGACTCTGTCAGGGATTATGAGCAAATGTGGTCTGTTCTTTTGCGTTTTTTTTTTTTCCTCTGGGATGTTTTCCCCGTTTTGTTGGGAATTTCTCCTGGATTTTCTGTCTTGGAACTGGCAGGTGCGATCTCCCTTGGTTCTGCTTGGTTTGACTCGTTTTGCACCAGCGCTGTCAACATCCCATCGGTTTAGCTCGGCAGCATCCTTTTCAACATCCTCAGCATGACGGGTTGGCTTTGTTAGGCTGGGTTTGGGATGGGTTCAAGGTCGGCTAGGGTGGGTTCAGGGTGGGTTCCAGGCTTGTTTAGGGTGGCTACGCTTTAGGTACTGGGATGGTTCAGTGCTGATTTATGGTGGGCGTCTTGGGGGCTGAGGGGGGGTTAGGGATTGGTTTTGGGGTTGCTTTAGGGTGGGTTTAGTGGGGGGTTAGGGTTGGTATAGGGTTTGCTTAGGTGGGCGTGGTTTAAGGCTTGTTTAGTGCGGACTTAGGGTTGGTTTCGGGTGGGGTTAGGGTGGGTTTAAGGATCGGCTTAGGGGGTTGGGGGTTTAGAGTTGGTTTAGGGCAGGTTTGGAGTTGGTTTAGGGATAGTCTATTGCTGGTTTAGAGTGGGTTTGTTTAGAAGATTCTTTACAAAGTCTTGCTGGTTTAAGGTTTCTTTAGGGACTGATTAGTACAGCTTTCAGAATTCATCTGAAGTTTCCCACACATTTTCTTATTCAATCTGAGCATCTGAAATAAGACATGGATCTGCCAGAAAAGGACCTCCAAAATCGGTGGAATGGCTCTCCCTCCCTGCCTCCGGCCGGAAGTGCGCGCACCGGCCATGGCGCGCGCGCTCAAAGCGTGCGGAGCGCGGGGATTCGGGATTGGCCCAGAGTTTGTGCCAAGCGCTTATCTCTAAAATGGCCTTCCCTCACAAAAGACTGCAACCCAAAAACCCTCAGATGCCTTGTCTTCCCCCCACACACGCCACCAACGCAAACATGTCCCGCGATCTGCAAACATCCGTGTTGCCACTTCCGTGCCTATACCAATGTGAACAGACACACACACGCACATATAGACATATCTGTAGCGAATTGATATACATAATATATATATATATATATATATGTCTATGCACAACATATGGTGAAATAATGGTCGCGCTGCCGCAGCAAACGACGATTCAGCAGTTGATTCCTCACCGTGTAGACGGCCCTATGTTCCGAGTCAGGCAACACAGGCGCTGGATGGATGAACAAAAAGCCTGAGATGGTTCGACGATCTTTTTGGTGGAAAAGCTAACGCCGTGGCTCAGACTCTGAGCACAGTCGCGGAAGCAAAAAAAACGGCGATAGCACAGACAGCACAGTTTGTTGCCAGGTTGCCAAAAAGCAACAGTAACAGCTGCAAAACAAATGGATGCGCAACGTGTGGGCGCTGACAAGATGGTGACCCCTGTCAAGCCAACAAAGGGTGTGCAGGTTTATCGTTTTGCTCTTCCAAAAGGCGGGTCCGTATGTTTCCCTTTTCCAAAACGCACCGAGAAGACAGCCCTATCCGGAGATTCACTGACTCGGAGACCGAGTTTGTTAGCACCCGCTCAGATTCCCAGATCCTTTGGCAGCTAATCAAAGAGAGTGTCATCACATCGTCCCTTTCATGGATATTTTGGCATGAAAGGAAAGCAGAGGAACTTTCAACCCTTGGTGCTTCGTCCCACAAGCTCACTTCCTCGAGTGGGCCAACTGAAAGTCCGAGTTGCTTGTTCGCCAAAGAAATGATCCCACAACAAAGTATGAATGTCAAAAAGTCCAGCACCTCTTGTGCTTGTGTCGGATTGGTCTGGCCAGTGCAGAAACTCTGCGAGTCAGGGACACGGACATTGAGAATGTCTCCCTAACCAGGCGACGCCTGCGCTGCCAGGTCGCTCGTGGGCGTCAGCCTAGCGAGCTTCCCTGGTGAGATGACTGGAAGTTGAAGCCCACCAACATACAGCTCAAAGTCTGGCCACTCAACAGGTAAGTTGCCACCCACTTGTTGGCTTTTGTCTGTTTGGGCACCTTTCACGTCATAGCAAGGATTCAACAGTCTTGAATGAATTTTGTCAAGACGAAACCCCCTTGTCGGCTGCTTGAACTGAAAACCCGAAGAAAATTGATCATCTTGGGGTTGGCCTGTTTTGAGACACACCCAAGCGGGCCCCATTTTGCATCCTCAGAAACCGGTAGGGTTGAGGAACAACATGGCGCCAGTTTCCGACCTTGATTCGAAGCCGGTTTCGGGCATGGGTTTTGGAGGTTTGGATGCCTATGTGCCACCAATACAAGCTTGTAACCCAGTAGTGCACACTTACTCATACAAGTGGTGTATATGCAAAACCCACCCTTGATTGCTACCGGATACCTCGGTAGAGAGCGAAAAGACCTAACATCAAGCCACATGACAGCTGCAAAGCCAAGAAGCGTGCGACATGACGAGCCAAAGGACAGACCCCAGTGGCCATAATGTTGACCCAGGATTAATAAACCCGTCCCATTATTAGGATTTATTAGGGGGGCGTTCCCTCCAAAAGTGATGAATCCCCACCAAAAGGGGACACCCCCGTATTAATCAACCAGGGGTTTATTAATCCAGGGTTAACACTAGACAAAACTGTACAGGTTTTCGAGTTGATAAATGGCACTTGTTTTTCCCAACAGCTGAAAGCTTGGGGGTCTCTGCCCAGAGAGGTTCTGGATAACACATAGCCCCTACTCCAAATACCCACTTTTGTGTAAGGTATATTTCCAAAAACCTGGGTTTCCATAGTCAATACCCTTCTTTTTAGTAGAGGGTCGACATGATACCCTTAAAAAAAGGTATTGGGGCGTAAGGGGTAGCCCCAAAGAGGTACCCTCAGAACACGCCGCGCGAGACACATCGCTTCACTGCCCCGAGGCCGCAGCACCACCCACGGCCGGCTTCCTCAAAAAAAAGAGACGCGCGGGCTTCGGGCATGTCCGAGCGCCAGGCGATGGCTTGGCTTCCCTTCCAGTTGGTTTGGATGTTGGTGGTTTGGAGGTGTTCCGGGGGTGGCTCCAAAGGCTCAAATCTCCCAAATCCCCAAAACCACCAATCGAAACCACCAACTAAGGGTAAAGATACCTTTGGATTAGCCCTGAAAAGCCCGCACCAATCACCAATCAGAATAATTTCTTTTTAGCAAGGAACCATCCTTGTTTCGTCTGATTCCAGACGATCTTTTTCTTGAGCCAGGCTTTCCAAGCTTCTCTCTCTCTACCGTTGCATCCAGCTTCAAGGTCCTCCATTTTCAGTCAGTTGACATCATGTGCAAGTGCGTGCTGGAATTTTCGGGACCCAGCCAACGGCTTGGAACGTATCCAGGGCCGCTTTCGGAGGGCCCTAAACCTTTGGGGCATGCTGGGAGGATAGCCCCTCAGGTATCGACCCGGTCAGCCGAGAAAGGGACCTTTCAGCCGACCCTCATATCTTTGAAAGTGATTTGCAACCAATCGGAAAGAATTGCAACAGGAGGCAATCATGACACAAACCAATCAGATGCGCTTCACGTTTTACGCGACCTGTCAAAAACGCACACACACACACAAACACACAAACACGCAAAAAACACAAAAAACACAAAAAACAAACACACAAACACAAAAAACAAACACAAAAAACACAAAAACACAAAAACACAACAACAAAAAAACACAAAAACACAAAAACGCAAAACACACACAACCACACACAAACACACAAACACACAAACACACAAACACACACACACACACACACACACACACACACACACACACACACACACACACACACACACACACACACACACACACACACACACACACACACACACACACACACACACACACACAAACACACACACACACACACAAACACACAAACACACAAACACACAAACACAAAAACACACAAACACACAAACACAAACACAACACAAACACAACACACACACACACACAGGCTTTGATTCTGTCCAAGTCAAAGACTAGCGGGCGAAGAATGCTACAACTCGACTTGACTCTCCTGGAAACCTGGCAAAACAAAAACAAGCCCAGGCCCGGTCACAAGTAGCTGAACCCAAACATGGTGTTGGCTTGGTGCACCTTCAGCCTGCAGAAGTGACTGATGGATCACTGCTGATTTGCTAAAAAAACAAACAAACAAAACAAAACAGGAACACCAGACCTTCAGTGGCCACTTATTGCTTCGTTTTTCTTGCAACAATGTGGGGGGCATGTCATAAGGCCGAGAATGGCGTCAGCAACTGGATAATTCACAAGACTTCAGGCTACATCCAAACCGCAACTCGTGCTGGGTTGCCCGGCTCTGCAGCGGGTTGGGCGCGTCCGGGTCTTCTATGGCCGCTTGCTTGGCTCGATCCTGGGCCAGGCGAGCCTCTTGTAATTCTTCCGGAGGAGTTCTTCCCCCAGGCTTACTTGGTTCACGTTGGAAGGGGAGCAAACATTTGAGTTTTAGCAGTTAACCGGGGATTTCCCACTAAACCACCATAAGCAAACACAATAAGATGTTTCCGATTTCCCACTAACCCACAATAAGCAAAAATGCAAAATGTTTCCCAACAACAACCACGCTTCGGCCTTCTGGCACCCCGGCTGCGTGACGCTGGGGCCTCTGGCGTGCAAGTGGTAAATGCGATTCACCAGCGGCAGCAGGTAGGCCTCGGGATCTTCACTCCCAACTCGCTCATCCGGCAGGCTGACGAAGTACTCCGGGGTCAACAAGAATTATCCGGGAGAATTGCTTGAAACCCCCAAGCTTCTGCAAGACTTGGAGCCTTAAGAATGGAATCCCCATGTCTGAACAAGATGCAGGGCGCAGTTCAGATGCGGCTGGTACCAGCTAGCCTTTGGAGCATGAACACGGAAAAGGGGTAGCACGACTTAGACCAGAGTTTTGGAGTGCTGTTACACCAAAATGAGTCATGATCATTAGAGTAAAAATGTAGTAGTAATTGTTTAGGCCCTTTGTTCATTCAGGACGCTCTGACCAAATAGTGCCCTTGCTTGCGGCCAATCAAGCCACTAGCCTTTGAGCGATCAGTGAGTAGTGAGTTGAAAGCGCGAGTCCAAAGCCTTTGGGATAGCTTCTTCGTCCGAGAAGCCTGTCGTGACCATTCCAAGTGCCCTGCGCAAAATGCAGGGGTGGCCAACCTGCAGAAAGACCATTGCACAGGGACCCCACGTAACCCAAGGAAAGGATTCAGGATTGCCCTTGACCAGCCCAGTCCTCAGCTTGAGCTTGCTTTAGCCTCCGCTCGCCAACAAAACTGCAAATCCTACGAATCCCGTGGTTCGGCTGCATTCGAAGAAACCAATAATCCTTGTGCCTGATGGCCCAACTTCCACAACATGTCCCTGCTTCGGTCGCCTTTGGCGGTTCCAATTTCAAAGCTCCAGGTGTATTGGTGCAAACCGCTGCTCAAGTGACAAGTGCACCAAAGACCGGAAAATCATTCAAATTTCACTGGGTGTTAAACAGGTCCGGAAAACCCCTCCTGTTTCGGTTCCTTTTCGGGAGCCAGGTTTCGGTTCTCTGAAAGCTCGAAGCCTGTCCCCGGGCCCCGGGCCAAGGTCTTGCCGGAGCCCGTCTCGGAGCCTGAAGCAGTGGGAGGGACAAGGGGGACGAGGGAACTTCACATGGGCCACTTTCGGTCTGAACCTCGGTCATTACAATGGTTATTGAGGATTATTGAGGATTCTTACTTGGGTGCGGTAGATCCCCCAGCAAAAAGTTGCTAACTTTTTGCTGGGTAAAAGGAAATATGAGGGGAGTCCAAAAAGTTAAAGTCTAAAGATCCAACCCAATAGCAGTAGAGCTTACTACCAGGCGGACCACCACCCTGGTCAACCCCAAGGGGTCTTTTGACCATGGCGCATCTACCCACGCCAGTGGGAGGCTCGCATGGATATGATAAATAGTATGTTGCACAAAAAGGTACTCCAAGAGGTGGCTGGTTATCCCTTCGGCTGACCTAAAAGCAAAGGGAGCATCCACCAAGCGGAGCAGCGCAGCAGTCTTCTGACAGGCCGGCATAGATCGGCATACTCATACTCGCTCATGGGTTTGTGTCCTTTTTTAGTGGATTGTGGCTCAGTGCCCTTTCGCTCGACAAACAAAGCCTTCTGTTCGACAAACAAATAAGATCGCTTGCTCACCTCTGATTAACCCCACCTCAAGGTCGGCAAGGTCCAGAAACCCGGTCTCCAGCGAGCTTTTGCTTTTTGCATTTGGGAAAAACAAGCCTTGAGATGATGGAAGTAGTACTGGCAAAAGTATTGGCCATAGCTTTTGCGATTGAGATTGTATTGTCTTTTCTTTCTTGGTTTTAAGTTCATTATGTTTATGTCAAGTTGTTTTTTTCTCGGTGGGGGGGGGGGAGGGGGGCGGCGGCTTTCTTTAAGCAAGGGAGCTTCTGGTGGGTGCCAGAAATGGATTGCTTTTGTTGCCAAATGTGGCGGGCCCCTTTGAAGTAGTATTGGCTCGCAGTCGGGTTGAAACAAGGTAGTCCTGAATGAGGGAAGCTTCATCAAGGGTCAACAATCAATCTTTGAACAATGACAAATCGCTTTTGCCACCAACTGGCAAAAAGGAGCTTTGTGACCTCTCAAAAAACATGTTTGTGTGTTTGGTTCATTTACATGCTAAGTTTCACTATGTAAGAACCGGAATCCCAACCGTCCAAAGCAGATCCTTTGAACTTGTGCTTCGTTTCCGTGTGTGGGCCCACTTTCGGTGTTGATCTCAGTCTAACCTTTCCAGGCTTTTGCGGCAATGCAGCAACATTGAAAACAAGGGAAATTGGCCAAGGAGCCGAGGAACAACGAACGGATTTCCGCTGTGATTTCCTGCTGGACTGCACCCCTCAGCAAAACATCCATCCTAATCTGTAATCCCGGTGGGGATGCCAGTGCAGCAAAGGAGGCCACAACCATACCAAATAATTTTGTGTCTCGTTTAAGTCGCCAGCAGGACTCCTTCAAACACAGAGAATATTGTCTTAATTTCGCCACAGGTCGTAGCAAGTACAAGTGACAGCTTCTTTTCGTGGGCGTGGGGGAGGGCTTTGGACACTCCATGTGCCGAGCCCAGGCATCTGTTCCTTTGCGCGACCAAGTGCCTTCTCCAAGCGCCTAAGGAGGAACTTCGGCCCCTTGAAAAACAATCTTTGGCCTTTCCTTGGGTATTTTGGGCCTTTCAAGGTTCTTCGGGCCCATCGGAAGGAACTTTGAGCTTTTCAAGGACCCCCTCCCAACGGCTCATGGGATGGGGCTCAGTTCACCGGTTTTGACCGATCCGAGTGCCAGGCGAAGGATCACATCCCTTCCTCGCACGATGGGGTTAAACGCCTGAGCTGGCAACCCCGTGCCGCAAGGTCTCGCACCCGAGACCAATGGGAACATGGATTGATGAACTTATCCGACTAGTAGGGGGAGAAGGTGTCACCCGCAAAAGGTGCGGTTTCCCACTGAAAGCAGGGGAATATTTGCCTGGGTTCGGATCGAGGACAAATGAGGCCAAATAAGTACCATGCGCTGAAATGCGGCCAACAGAGGCGTCCAAATGGGGACTTATTTGGCCACCCAAGGTAAATGTGTATTCAGGCATCTGCGAAACGAGACCTTCCTTCAGGCCGAGAAATGTCGAGAACTTTTTCTGCAACTCCCCAGCAAGTTGTTCTTGACATGTAACCCACAAATGTGTTTTTTTCTTCAAAAGCAGCTGCCTCCAAAAACTTGTGCCATCCGTTCTCCGTCTAGACCCATGGGGAATGTCTCTCAGGCTCCGTTCAAAGAAATCAGGCCCGCACGTCCGCCTGCACCTGGCCGGCTTGTCAGAGAACCACTGACCTGATTGCCTTGGGCGTCTCCCGGATGGAGGTACCATGTCTGAGGCAACCTGTCCAGGTCGGATCCAAGGCTGTCGGTTTGCTTCCAAGGCACAACCATTTTGAAGCCCCAAGCCCAACCCAAAACCCAAAGCCTAACCTCACACACACACATGAACACGCAAAAACGGCACGAAAACACGAAAACGCAACAACAATGCTCAAACACGAACACAGTAGTGCAAAACGTAAAAAGACAAAAACTGCGAGAACGCGAAAACCGCCAACGAAAACGAGCAGAACGAGAAAACGCAAGAACGCGGAAGCACGAAAACGCGAACAACCTGCCAAACAGACGCGCGAAAGCGCAAACGGCGAAAATGGTTCTCTCCATTTCTGTTTTTGTGTTTTTCCCATTTCTCAAGAATTCCAGACCGGACGCCAGGGCAACCATGCACGTTTCGGCGGCTTAGTGTTTTTTTTCAAACACCCCAACTTGTTCACAATCGTAGGTGGGATCTCCACTGGTCCTGGCTAAGCCTCGCGCATATCACTTCTCCGATCTAAGGTCAGCCAGCGGGGTACCAATTATGGGGTACCGTTGCCCTTCTAACAGCCTCCTGAAAATATGCTGGCCCCCGGAAAAACTTAGTAAGCCTAGGTAAATCAATGGGTCACCATCCCAATAAACCTCGGAATCTAAAAGACCTGAGCTCCCCCCACAGCTGAGACACAATCAAAGTCAAAGCGGGGCATGGAAGGCGTCTGTCCCCCAAATGGCAAAGAAACAAAAGGACATCCGCACAGATTTGTTGCCAGGGACGGAAAATCTGTTTCCTTCACCTTCCCATCTTTGGCATGTTAGTCAAAAACTTTGTTGTTCCTTTCTCATGCAAGTTATGTCCACCATCAAGTTCCGCAATGATGTCCACAGCCTTTTCCCAAGGAAATCTGGCAGGTCCTTGCTACCCAGCAAGGTAACCAGGGCCCAGACTTGACCTCCAAACCCCAAAGTAGCCCAAGCCCAGGCACTCCGAGGATCAACCCGTGCCCGCTCGTCACAACCCCCCCCCCCGGTCCCCAGTCCCCGGCCACCGTGGGGCGCAGGATGTCCTGCGCCGCAAGGCACCTCACCTCGAGAGCAAATCTGCGGTCACCCAAGGGAGCTTCTCACCACGGAAACCCCTGCGAATTGTCCCCTTAAGTCTCCCTGGCTTTCATTTTTTTGATGGTAGTGATAGAGCCCCTCTAAAACCAAGAGGCGCAAATAGAACAGTTTCTCACTCGAATTGAAGAGTTGTGTTTAAGTGGCATGACGTGGCATGTCAAATAGGAAATCTTTGCTATTTTCGGGGACCGATTCCTACTTTGAGAAACACCCACCCATGTCTCCCTTCTCAGCCCGTTTGAACATACCAGGGGTTCCTTGAAGCATAGATCCCAAAAACAGCAAGGATCCTCCAACTCAGCCAGATTCAGCCAGTAAAGGTGATGTTTTTGGGTTGGAACCTCACGCAAAGAAGCCTCACCTTTGGGCCAAAACAGTGCTAAAACCCGGTTATTCAGGAGCCGGTGAAATTGCCACTTTCAGATGAGTTTCCTCAGGTTGAGAGTATGGAAGCGATCTGAAAGAGGTGTTGCCTGGCATGGGGAAATACCTTGCCAAGTGGCCGTAGGGGTCATTGAGCCCAAAGAATGGAACTCTGAGATGTCATTGGGCCACTTGGTCCGCAACAGGGCTGAATCCGCCAAAAAGGGGCCCTGCAGGACCCAGTTGATGTGAGCCAAAGGACCCCCTTCAACACCAAGTCGCTTTTCAGGCTCCTTTTTAAAGTGCTCCGTCACTCCTGATGGAACTTACATCCAAGCATCCCAGCCTGCCGCGAGTACCAGAAGGTTTATTCACAACCAATATAGACTGCACCCAATTGAAATATTCCGGGGGGTTAAATTAAACCTCTACAAGAACCAGTGGTTCAAATCCAAATCCAAACCGACAAGGCAGTTCAGGTGGCTGTGCTGGATTCGGAAAACGGTTCCTAGTCCGCGGTAGACAGCCAGGCTGCGGTCGATTATTTGCGTGTACTGGCACATCATGCAAGCCATGCCTTCGTGTGCGGATTCGAGAATCTGCGAGGCGTGTATCACAAGCCATTTGAAGCGACAAGCTCCTGCAGCACTCTCTTCTTGGCTTTCACCATCGCCGGATCGCTGGGCTGGACATGGAGCTCACAGATTTGCGAGGCCTGCTAGGCAAAACAACCGAAAACCAGCCGAAGCAAGCCCCGCCGGCAGCGCAGCGAGATGTCCCCCTATAAAAGGTCCGCTGATGTTGGACTTCGGCTGGATTATTTTTCAGCAAAGAACTCGGGGTCATCATCCACCTTAGCTTTGCACTCCCCCACCCCCCACCCCCCTGAACAAAAACAACATGTTTGAGCCCCGCCCGTATTGTGACCAGCTGAGTTGACTGGCCAGAGACAGTGGAAGCTGTTTGGTCCTTGAATATGACGAAGCTTAGAGTTTACCATCTCAACGGGTGAGTGTTACCCTCCTGTCCACCTACATTGAACCTGCCGCTTCAGGGTCCTGGAAGACGATGTCCCCTTAAGAAAGAACCCATGTGGTGGTTTCCATGTTAGTGGACAGGAGGGCAACCCTCAAACATAAAATTGGGTTTGACTAACAAGATATAGGATTCAACTATTCAGGTTGCTATGTTCATGAAAACTTGCTGTGCATTTTGTTCAGCAAAGGCCTCAAAGAACTCCCAGTCACTCGGCTCAGCAGCGGGCCAGCGACGGGTGGACGCCCAGCGGCTCGAAGGCGGTGTTGGCCCAGAGCCCATCATAGCCTCAGAGCAGCCAAAAGCTGGCGAAGTGGCAAAGTGGCATCTGGGTGTGGCTCAAAATCAAGCCAGGGTTACTCAGACCGCAGGTTTTGGCAACCATGTTTCCACTTACCAGGGCAACCCATCTTGGTACCGGGTTTTTGGAGCCACAGCCATCTGTCAAAAGGTTTTTCTTGGACTCTCTGCTCTGCTTGCTACTGACACGGTCTCCAAAGGTCTGATTTTGGACTCTCTGTTCTGTTGTTTCCCCCTCAAAAGCTGGAAGTCCAGGACTTGGGCAAGTGAGTCATCAACAAGATAAAGCGCCGTACTGGAAACCCGCTGGGAATCAGAATTGTGCCATATCCACGCCACCTGTCTTTTCTTGGGGTGCACCTGAAGGGTTGCTCCGACTCTGTCTCGAAAGTTAGCCCCAAAACGAAATCACAACCCAATTCCGATACTTTGCTTTAATCAGCTTCGGAGCCCTGCGAAACCAGTGAAACAGCCTGTGCATGCAACTGGTATCCCTTCGCCACTTAAAGGGCAGAAATCCAATTTCTGGGGGAGGGGGGGGCAGTGGAAACAAGCGGTTTCGGTTGCTGAACGTGACCTTCGGTCTTAACCTCCCGAAAACAAAGCCTGAACCCCGCAACATTTCCAGCCCAGAGTGTTTAAAAAGGGGCGAAACCTGGTGAATTCCCCCCTTCATGGCTTGCTTCAAATTTTTGCAAAGTCATTTACTGGGGCACCACCTACTGCTCGCGGTGCGTTGCCCGTGCTGAATCCAGTTCCGGCTGTAAATCACGATCCGACCTGGTCGGAGGGTGGCCGAGTTACCTCTGCGCTCAGCCTGGATGGATTGCGGCTCAGCGCGAGCCAGGAACATGATGCGTAGCGAAATTATGGAATCAGCAGATTTCCGTCGTGGCATAGTTCTTGGGCAAGAACATGGGTGAGGATGAGCCAGGAATCAACCCTCAAACACTTGGCCATGGGTCAAAATCCAAATCGTACCCCCAGTGAACATCCCAGTCCCCACTAAAATAGGTTCTAAAATGGGTGCACCTACCCCAAAATGGGATCCCAGCACGGCTTTGACCACCACGGCCACTTAAAGCAGGGGAACGGTTTCGGGTATGAGGATCCGTGTGGGCTCTAAGGCAGAGGCTGCGACCGCCGGGCAGCCTCAGTGCCATTCCAATGGTCCGTACAGTTCTGCACGGTGCTTCCTACTTACAGCAGGCCGTGGGTCAAATCCCAATTCAGGCAGTTGTGATGTGAAAAGCGGGCAGGACCATTTTGCCACCCCAAAGGCCATGTTCTCCATGGAGCTGGGTTGCAGGTGGTTTTGGTGTTGGCGGGTTCCACGTCACTGGGTGGAAGGGTATCCTGTTTGGGCGGCCAGGTATTAAGCCGAGTGCCGGACCCAAGCAGCAACGAGAATTCGTTTAGCTGCTCGGCAAGGGCGGGGAGGGGGGGTGTTGGGGGGGGGGGAAAGGGGAGACGGGTGAACAATGTGCTGGTGTTCAGTGTACCGTCCAAGATTGAGCGCCGAGAAAAAATGGATCACACAAACTTCGGATGCCTTCGGCGGACCTGGAAGTGTGTTTGGGGGTATCTCCAGAAACACGATCGTCACTGTAGATATCGGGTTTTTCAGTGAAGGGTGCTCAAATAAACCAGGCAAAACCAACCCAGTAGGCATGCAAGTTACACATTTAAATTTATATTAGATACTTTATAAAACAATAACTATGCATCTATATACGTATGAAAATGACATACCATATCTCATTTTTCTACCCCTGGGTTTGCAGGCTTGTGACAAGCTGTTTGGTCTCCAGCCAGGACCACGCACCTGCGCTTTTTGCAATGCCCTGAAAGGCAATCCTAGGCCGCTGGATGGTTCGCTTCCCCTGGGGTCTAATCCGTGGACCCTATTCACAACCGGCCGAACAAATTCTTGGCACTCCTGAAAAACACCCATACCCCAGTGGGAAACCATCAACTGGAGGAATGGACAGGTCATGGCTGGGTGCCTCAAGCTGACTGTAATTAAAAATTGGACCATGCCTCCTGCCATCAGTTTAGAAAAAGGGCGGCTTCAAACCAATCCAAAGCAGTGCCTCGGCTTTTGTTTCTCTCCTCGCTCCTCGGCGCACTTTGGCGCAGCCCGGAAGATGCACCCGGACGGGTGTTGTTTGCGGGGGAGTCCTAGCTACTGATGGCCAAGGTCAAAGGTGGAATATAAGACGAACTTCCAGCGTAAACCCCTGGATATTGATCTGATGAATCAATCACTTGATTGGGAACCTAGTCCCCCCATGACGTTAAACGGGAAGGGTTCAAAAACTGGTGTACGCATTCAGCCTTCGACGAGGGAGGAAGCGCGAAACTCGTGAGACTCAGCTGAGCTAAATGATCAATGAAGGAAAGAGTTTGGCCAAGTTCATCCTACCGTGCTGGCTGAGGTGTGGCTCTTTTGTGACGCCTAAAAAAGTGAGCAACAAACACACCTCTGAAATCAGCAGGTTTAACCCCATCAAAGTCGGATCGCTGCTCAGCTGAGTTCATTGGCACGCAAGTCTTCTGCGCATCGCCGGCATCATTGGCCGGCGCAAGAAGCCACACAGCTTACCCGTCACCAGGTCGTGCAAATGAAGACCAGGCCTTGGACTAAATGCCACGAAGCGCTCACGCTTTTCATGCGGGTTCGGGTTCATCCTCTAAACAAATGAGTTACTGAATGAAAAAGTCTGCTATTCATTAAAAAAAAAACAAAAAACAAAAAACGCACCCTTTCGTTAGTGCTTGATTTCGAAGGAAACCTCCTTCCAAAATCAACTAAACAAGGAATTCTCGACTGGGCTGAGCTTTCAACAATTTCAGCGGTTTCCTTTTGGGCTGCTACTGCTACTACTACTACTACTACTACTGCTACCACATTGACTGGAAGGAAACACGGCACCACCGCTAAGTGCCCACAACAAAGAAAGCTGAGGGGCCCAGGAACGGGGCCCAGAGTGTTGCGATCGGCGCGCCGGCGGTGAGCACAAAGTCTCCGAAGGTCTTTGCAGGGATCTTCTCTTGGAAGTCCGGCACTGGGAACCTCACCGCCAAGTCGCAAGTTGCAAGCCGCAAGTCGCAGCCCCAAGAGCTTAAGGTATGGCTCCCAAGGTTTTGTTTCTTACGGCCAACGATAGAGAAAACACAAACAGACAGAGACACAGACGCAGACGCAGACACACACACACACACACACACACACACACACACACACACACACACACACACACACACACACACACACACACACACACACACACACACACACACACACACACGCACACGCACACGCACACGCAGCCACAGCAGCCCTACCAACCAAAACTCAACAAAGAGGGCTAAAACCACTCAAGGGGGAATATGGGTACGTCAGAATAGCGCCCCTAAGATGGTGGTCTTCCAATTGTTTTCCCGAAAAAGCGGCCTCAAGATGAAGGGTACCCTCAAAACACCCTGCGCCTGTCCTGAGGGGATTTCCACAAAGCGTCCCAAACACAGGGAAACAGGAGGACTGCTGTGAATTGGGACAGTTGGTCCTATACACACGAAAATTTGGGCGAATCTTTGGCGAAGAGCAGCTGACCCCTGCACCCCGGAAGGGAAGCCAAATAGCTGTTGGCATCCGTAGGCGGTTAGCCTCTCTGGCCCAAATTGGGTAAGACTCGTGAGGGAGCCCCACAAAATGCCAGCTCACAGAAGCCAAAATGGGAACTAGAAGGGCCAAAGACGAAATCAAGGGCCAAAAGCGAATTTGGGTGAATTTGTTAGGCAGACCCACAAAAAATGGCGGCGTCCTGTTCATGTCCCTGTGAGACAATCATCAACTTGAAAGTGAAAGGGGACCCTCAAAAACACAAACACTCATATTGTAACTCATGGGACCTTTGGAAAAATCAGAATCCACCAAATTAAGGACCAGAAAACAAGTGGTCGCCCAAAGATGCAGATGTGTTGTCCTCTAATCTGGAGATTTAATATTTCATCTAAGATAAGGGACCTCAAAAAAACACAATAAAACCCACGTGACCTCAATCAGTCTGGGAAAGCCAGGCAGCCGTCGACAAAAAACGTCTGTGGATCACAAGTGGACGTAAGCCCACGAGTTGGCGTTTGTCCCACGGAAGACAAGTAACTCCAACCGGGAATCCAAAAGGACTCGTCGAAATGTAGGGCTTCGCTTTTGCTTCTTGCTTCCGGGGCAAGGATGACTTAGTGCTCAAGCAGCCTGCCTCTTGGCCCTGTATCGATGGTGGCTCCCGCCCGTTCAACTGAATCCGAAAAGGGGCCACGTTTCCAATCTGAGTCCGCGTTTCCAAAGGGAAGGGCAACAATTGCAACTCGTTTTGCCTAGATCAACGTGTTCCAAAAGCTTAAAAGGTGTCTCCCCTGTCGGAATCTGCTCGCAAACTCATGGAACCCAAAAGGCCTGGGCCCCCTTTGAGGAATCCCAAATTTTGTTGGTTGCTGTTGACCCCTCTGCAAATTGTTCTTAACTTCTTGGAAAACCCCTTGATTTCCCGAAAAGTTAAAGTCGAAAAGTTAAAGTCTAAAGATCCAACCCAATAGCAGTCAAGATTAGGTCCTCCAGCAGAGAGGTTAGAATAAGGGTACCCTTTTTTCTTTTTGGTCTATTTTAGCAGTGGAGCCCTCCCAACCAAAAAGGACACCGTAAAAGGGCACTGGGGGACCTAGACCAAAAAATCCGCTGGCTCAGCAACCTGGAAACTAGAATTGGTGATCACCTTTTGGTGGCACCACTGGGGGACCCAGGGAAGGAATCTCCCAATTTGACTTGGGGCTCCCATGGATCCCAGGGATCTCGAGGAACATGCCCAGAACCCTGGCAAACCCTTGTCGGGGCGGGGCCCCGGGCGAGGTGATCACCGAGGGATCGCCTAGAACCGGTCCCAGAAAAACCGGACAGCTAGCGGCAGAAAGAAACAGAAACGCGAAAATAATAAAAATAATAATAATCATAATAATAATAATAATAAAACATAGGTTATGTTTGTTTAAGAAAATCGCATTGGGTCCCCCATGCATGTGTGTTTACCTGTTTGTTTGTTTGTTTTCGTTTTGTATTATTTATATTTTTCTTAAAAAGAACAATGCATGTGACATGTTCGCCAAAGTCCACTTGCGGGTTCCATGATCAAAAGTCACCGCTGTGCCCTTGAACCGATCTCGCCCACTTTAGGTTCCAAAAGGGACATGGAGGAAATCATGAGAATGGCTGATGTTGATTTGGGTATGGCTCAAAAAAATCAAGAGCTAGGGCTACGCACGTTTCAGTCTTTGTTGCCATTTACCAGGGTTCCATTTTGGGTACCCATTTTTGACCCATTTGTCTCTTGGCCGAAGGCGGCTCCAACGAAAGGAGAGTAACTTTTCCCGCTGGACGAGTATATGGCTGTGGGTCAAAAAGAGGTACCCAAAATCGGTTGCCCTGGTAAGTGGCAACATGGACCAAAACCTGCTGTCCCCTGGTGATTTTATCTTGACCCACACCCATATCTTGACCCGCGCTTGGTCCAGCAAGGTGGTTGCAAGTTGCTTCAACGCACGGGCTGAAACATGAAGTCTCCACTCAAACTGGAAACCGAGAAAGTCAAATCCGCATGGTTTCCCTTCAAAACAGCCCATGAGATGAAACAGGAGGGCAGGCACATATAACCATCCAAGAGTTTTGCCCGACTCCAGCTACTCTGCGAACTGTGGTGTTACTTTGTGCCACCAGTTCATCAGCCCAACCCAAACCGGTAGCAAAGATCTCAGGAGAATCCAAAGCAACACCTGCCACAAGCTTGTAGCTTTAGGTAGGTGCAACCGCTTGTCATTGACCCCATGGCGGTTGCTTGGAAGGGAGGACACCACACAATTTGTAGCATCTACCATCATGACAGCCAAAAGCCCGCTACTTGACCCAGGGCACAACTTTGCACGGAGGACGGTTGTGCGCACGATGACCTGTTTCCCTTGTTCAATTCTCCGCTTCGAATCCCTTGTACTAGGTTGCTCTACAGACACTGACACAAGGTTCGCTCCGAATGAGAATTCGAATGAAACCAAGGAATTCTACTTGTGTGATCCTCGGGTGGATCCGAAGCTCGAGCTGAAGATACAAGCCGCTGAAGACCCTGCAGGTGTATTCGCTGCACAGGTGGACCTGTCGAGGAGCTTTTTCAAAGAGGAGTCACCCACTGGGCTGTTCAAAATGGACCAATCATAAACCAAGATCAGAGGAAAGGATCTTGATCCCTCTTGGAAAGGATCTTGTGGATTGGACTGAACTGCCCGACATTCAGCCAGACCTCACAAATAACCCCCCCTCCCCGAAGCCCGCCGATTCTGAAAGGATGTCCGCACATCCCGCTGAGCCCCAGATTTCCCCTTCGCTTTGGCCCAAGGGCTCCATGTCCAGGCCTTTCCGGGGTTTCGCAAAGTTGATCAAGGCCCTCCCTCCAAACTCCTCTTCGTTTCCCAAACCTAGCCCAAACAGGTTATACCGTTATACCGCCCAAAAAAGACACACCCCAATACATCTATTGGGTACGAGAGAAGCGCATACAGGCATCTTTATCGATGCCGGGGCTACTTAGGACCATGTGAGAGCCATTCAAAACCCCTTAGGCAAGAAATCTTGGCTCTGGATTCGCTATTCACATTAGGGTGTTTGTAAAACACCAGTAGGACAGGCAACCTTCGCCCACAACAGCTCACCGGCCCAAAGGGCGCGAGGTGAACCTCTTTGGGACCTAGACCAAAAGTGATACAAAGCGAAACGCGCCACGGGTGGGCTTGCAAGAGCGGATTTTGGAGTTACCCTCCCAGGAGAGACCTGGAAGAGCGACCCTGCGCTCGCAGGACCCCTTTGCAGTGCAACGTACTGCCAAATGCGTAGAACAACGGTTCAAAGTAAGCCAAGGTTGTGCCCTGCAGGCCGTGCCCCCCACAACAACGAATAATTCTCCCCCTCCCCCCCCCCCCCCCGGAATGGTGGACACTTAGGATCTATTTTGCAACCTCCTTCTTTTACAGTGTCGTTTTGTTTGGTTCTTGGTTGCAAAATAGACTCTAGGTGTCCATGGCACCCCCCCAAAAAAAAGAAAAGACAATAGCCGGAGTGGGTGGCATAAGCCTTTAGGTTCAAGCCTTGGGCTTTGGAGCGGGTTAGGCCTAGTGATGGAGAGAGGGAGTGGGGGGCAGTGGGCCATGGCCCTGGGCCGTCACTGGAACCACCCTCCGCATAGGACTCCTTTTGGATGCAACGAATCTTTGCATGACCCGCCCCAACCGTTCAGGCCTTCGTTTGCTTCATTTTGCCCCAATGGGGCGGAGGAATTAAGCTGTTCTTCCAAAAAAGGTCTCACTTCGTGAGTGGATTTGTCAAAACAAAGTCCAGACTGTTTGTTTACTTCTACAATGGTCTTCCCAAGAAGTTTGAGTCCAACACTCAGAAATTCCCAGCGAATCAGCTAACAAACGAGCACCAAGCCCTTGTCAGGCCCCAAGCGCTCTTCGCTTCATGGGGTGCTGTTCAAAGCGGACCGAAGTGGAATGCTGGGCTGTTCAAAGTGGGGTGCTGGGCAAACCCTTACTGGACAAAGCGGACCAAATCCTTTCGTAGCCCAAGGTGATCTTGCGGATTGCCGGACTGAACAGCCCAGTCTTGCCCAAAGGACCTGGAATTAAAAGGTGATCACCTTCTCACTTCCTGAGTGGATTGGCCCAAAAAAAAGTATGGATCATGTTTGCTTACCACTAAAATGACTAAGATGATCTTCCCAAAAGCTTAAAGTCCACGAAAAAGACATGTTTACAGGGCCAAAACGGGGAAAACCCAAAGGTGAGATCCAGTCGATTCGCTTTGATTTGCAGAACTGAGAAAAACCATGGGCTGACTTGGGTGCGAGGTCCCGGACAGCCAAACGCACTGGAGAAATGTCAGAAAGTCCGAGTCCCCTCCAAATCTCTGCTTTGGGATGATGTTTCTTTCGAGCTCTGGGTCTCCTAAAGCAGTTTTTACCTGTAGATGGGGAGGAATGGGTACATTGTCACTTTGTCACTTTGGGGTGTCCCAGTTTCATCTCTGGCTCTACCTTCTTTCATCTCGGCAACGCCAAGTTGCATACCACTCCGAGTTGATCGGCGGATTGATCGGCAGAATGACCGGAAACCGCCTGAGTCGGAAGGGTCAGGGGCACCCTTTGAGAGAACCTGGCTACGCTATCATAAGTTGGCACGTGGACCGTCCTGGTCACCGTGGTAGCTGATTACTTTATGTTTTGCCGGCCCAGAAGCTTGGTTGCCAGTAGCAGCTACTCATCTACCTACGCCACGTCCTGAATGGGACAGAAAACAACAACAACAACAACGACCTAACCATGGTACATTGCCAACCCTCGAAACAGTGACTTAGAACAACTTTTTAAGACAAACACGGACCTGGCCTTGCATCTTGCAATTACCCGAAACTCGGTTGCTTTTTGCTCTGACGGCTTTGACCGCTGCGTGAGCGAGACGCCACTGGAAGTTCCCAGAGGACACCGTCGTGGGCTCCACATAGATCCGGACCTGGTCCAGAACCCTGTAGACGCGCGCGCTTGCAGATTCTGTAGGAAGTTGGCCAACCCAACGGAAAAATGGGCTTGGGGCTAACTTTTGGTGGAATTTCCTGTAGCTGGTTTTTCAGCTCACCCATGAGACGCCTTTGAGGACCTTTCATGGATTCTGAGCAGGGGGGCTTTGCTAGTTTCCCTAGCCATGATGTGGAAAATGTGCCTCCCTATTGCACTAACTGAAAGAAGAAGAGCTCGAAAGATTGAACCAGTCAGCCTCCGTGATGCCGAGCTGGGTCCTTCGACTTTGGCACTTGGTGTCATCGCAAAATGGAGTCCCGATGGCCAATTTCAAGCTCTGGACAACTGGTGATCCTCAAGATGAAAATGCTATTCAATCAGGGCTCCCGGGCTCCACGCAGGAAAAGGGGAACCCTCCAACATCAGAATTCGGGGACCTTGTCAACCTTGAGGGGGTGGGGGGGGGCGGCGGGTATGAATCATGTGCCAATAGTATGCTCAAAGGCTGCGGCTCTGATGGGAAACCAGGAGCACACCCGTTGTCGGTAGCGGGTACTTTCTGCGGGGGATCCAGATCGTCGGGGGATGTCCCCATATTCATCCGCCGAGTCTAAGCCAATCCAGCGGAGAGTCCGCTCTTGTTGGATTCTCTGTGGTTTCCCTGGTTTGCCATCCCGCTGTTTTGGAGCCCAAGACGGCTCCAACACCCCTCAACAACAACACTAAGTTGCACCACCCTCTTGGTACATAGTATTGTCCAAATGCTGGTGATGGGCCCAGACGCCTGCAGTCTCAAATTTATGTACTGCTGCTCAAGCAGCAAGCATACATGCACTCTGGGCGTTGCCGCAAAGAAGTTTGCCTTCTCTAAAAGGCACGGTGCAGGACCACCAGAATTGTGCAGAATGGCCGGATTTGCTGCTTCTGCTCAAACTCATCGTTGGGACAGAACAGTCACGGTGCAAGCCTGCACCCATGGTGGAAATAGATCATTACTCCTCTGAACAGCACGTGGGTGACACACTTTCGGCTTTCCAGGAACGAAGTAGTCACATCGATGGCGATCACCAAGAGCTCAAAGTGCAATATTCTAGGGTTTGATTCCCCATTCTTTTCAACCATCGTTCTTTTCCAAAACCGGGTGTTTCCCTTGGGTTTATTGAGGTTTTTAGAAAGAAGGATCCCTGGAAAGCATGGGGAAGGTACCCCTAGATATATGCCCTGGAGAGTCATCTGGGAGCGATCCTGCATCCCACGTTCTCAAACGCGTTCCAAAACCCAACAACAACAAAACAAGCTTGCCAAACCAACCAAGAAGTGACCTTGACAAGTTATGATCTGAACTGAGTGAACAATTAGAAACTAATTTGATATGAAAATGGGATCCCAAGAAAACTACACCTGACCTGTCCAGTTCTTCAGAATCAAAGTTTGAACTTTGTGCCCCCTATTTATGTGTTTCATTGTTTGTTCTTGAAAAACACTTGTGCTAACTCGGCAGGCACCCCGACACGGCGCCACGCAAGTTCGCATGCTTCGCTCGGCTCCGCACATACCGCAGGTTGTCGAAGTCCCGCCAGTCTCGCTCGATGGCGACCTACGTGGAAGTTGGCAGAAAGATCAGCTGAACAAAACTGGGACTTATCCACCCTCCCGTCCACCCACATGGAACCTGACTGAGGGTTCCTGGCATACAATGTTCCTTTAAAGGGGACCCACTAGTCGGAAAGCTGTTATAAAAGTCGCCCAATCTTGGCGCGTCGTTTTCCGGGATCTAAGAAACGAGGCTGATGAGTTGTCCGAAAAATGGGATCCAAGCAGGTGTCTTTCCTGAAGGTGTAGCAAACGCCGCCAAAAACCGAGACTGGTTGCACGAAGGGTCTTTTGTTTGCTTGCTAGCCTCTTGCATTCTGCCCAGATAGATGTGGACCCCTGAAATCCCGAGAGATCATGCCCATCGGGCGCCGCATCGAGTGGCAGCATGCGGGCCAAGCGGGCATATCTGGGTGCTAAATAGCACACAATTTCCTGGCTTCCCCTAAAGAAATGGTCAATTCTTCAATGTTGGCCCCCATGTCCAAAATGGGGCCTGCATACGCTGTCCCTGCCAGGCAGCGCCTAGGGAAGGAAGAAGGGGGGGGGGTTAGATCCTGACCTTTTGCATGCACCCGTGCCGCTCTTGGCAAAACGCGCTTTTCTCATGCGTTTTTGTTTCCCATCATAGCCCGGTAGCCCAACCGCCCAATAGCCCAACAGCGCGAACGGGCTGAGGCGAAGGCAGGGAAGTTCTTGTTGATGTTCGCCAGCCTGAGGCTCACCATCGGCAGACCAATTTAAGCGAGAACGTTGAGTTGCGCCTTTGAGGAAAGACATCCCTAGTGACTTGCCAAGTTGACCCCTTTTGCAACAGTCATGCAAGGTGACAGGGGTCCTCTTCAAGGGCACTCTGGTCTTCCAAACCCTGTCAGCGTCCATGAGCCTTGCAGAAAGGGAAGCAAACTGAATACCAGCTGATTGTTTATCACGATGCACACCTATGAAGAGAATACTTGCCCTGAATAAAGCTAAACAACAACGAAAAACAATCCACTGCCTGCTTGTAAAGCTAAGGGTTGGTTGCCCCTCAATCATTTGATTGCACCCCAGCCTTAGTTTTCGAGCCAGTCCAGCCCTGTCAACGCGGCTGGACCCACACACAAAAACCCAGGCGCCCTGATTCCAAAGCTTCACTTTGAGAAGCCAGGCGGAAATCGATGGGGTCCATTCTCATGATACTTTCCCCATGAAAACCTTTTTCAAAACGTATCGCCAAGGGTACCCGATGCGGCAAACAGATGCACAGACCCGAAAACGAATGAGGTCGGAAGTAGTATGCATCGCCCCTTTTAAAGTTGCAGTGCCAAACTTCCTGAAAGCTGATCGAATAATAACAATCATCACCACAACAATAAGATAATTCAAGTTGATTGCCAAACACTTTAGGACTTGAAGGGCATACAAAGCCGACAAAAACACAAAACTGATTCAACAGCAGCATCGCCACATTCCTAGTATTGCCAGACTCCTGAACTCGGTCGTAAGTGTGAATCTGGCTATCAGTCCGGTGCACTTTTTCTGCGCACCTTGAGTCAAAAGCGGCTTCAGGGTCCGCCCTAATCAACTGTTTTGGAAAACCTGCACTCCTCCCCTTTGTGTCCGGGAGGACTCAAATGACAAAAGTCGGCAGTCTGTGCTGCCTTGCGAGCCTCTCACGTCATCCGAAGAACGCGTTCAGCTCAAGCCGCTCATAGATTTCCACGCGGGAATCTGCCCGCATCCCTCATCATCTCCTCGTTGTCCTGTGTGATTCCTCCCTGACAGAATCTGCACGGCTGCAAGGGTCGAAGTGGTGCCTGTCCAATGCCGGCGCAGTGAATGGTGCCGTGCAAGAAGCCGTCATCCCCTCTCCAGGACCTGGCCCCACGAGCTCGCTGCCGATCTCCTCCCAACCAGCATCTGGAACAAGGCAAAACTGCCCGCATCCCACGGACTGTTGCGTTCCGCAACCCGTAACAGTTGCGGCGCCAGTGTATCTTGTCACCCATTCCGGTCAGGTGATATACCTCGACTGCTTCAGGCTCAGGTTGCAGCTCCCGCCATCGAAGCTGCTCCATCACCCGCAACTCCTCCCGCCAGCGTGCATTCAAGCGTTCGTCCTCCGCATCCGGTTCCACTGGACTAGGCGGAGGTTGCTCTGCCACTGGCTCTTCTGCCCGATCAACATCTCCCCCTCGGCGCCTCCTCAATGAACTTGCCCTCGAGGGATTCCCGCTTCCCGAGCTGGAAGACCTGGCCGCCGAAGTGCTCTGTGTTCTCGGCACCTCCACGACTTCATCCTCACTCTCCGTCTGGGTGCACTGCTCCACACCTCTCACTCTCAATCTCCTCACCTTCAGACAGATGTCCGACGCCACCTCGTGAACCAAGCGATACACCACGATCGACACCACCGCGATCACCAGGACCACCACCGCGAGGTCAACCTTCTCCTCCTCTGGCTGTTGACCTCCTTGCGCCTTGCATCCTGTGATCATAATCAAGATCACTAGCAGCTTGATCCACTTGTCCACCTCTGGCGGCGCCACCGCGGCCTTGTTCAGCCTGCTTTGTTCAGCCTCTTCTCGCATGGCCTTCAGATTCCACAAGGCACACAGCTCCTTGATCCTCGCTGGACCCAGTGGCTTTGTGCCAAGATCGGCCAACATCTGTTGTCCAGGGCAATGGCGCAACTCCCAATCTCCGGCTCTGATTCGCCACCGAAGGTGAAACGCTCGAAGTCGTAGATGCCGCGTTCGCCAGGATCCCGTCACATCTGTGGCAATCGCCACAGCTGCCGCGTTGTCAGACAGCAGCATCTTCTTGAAGTCGTCCAACCCCAAGGTGTCGGTGATCAGCGCCTCAACACTGTCCCCAAGGATCACGCTGTCGATGGCTTCGATCAGCTCACATTCCGCCGTGGATAAGGCCGGAAACGCTTGCTTCCCTGCTTTCCACGCGATGACCGTGCCATTCCATGACACCAGGGAGCATCCTTGGCTTCTTTCTCCAAGTGGGGCGAAGGAGGCATCAGCGTATGCCTGAAGCCCTGCTGCTCCATGACCGCTCCAATGCCGTCCAGATTCTCCCGAAACCCACAGCCCCCAGTCCTTCGTTGAGTCCAGGTAGCCCAGGATGTAGCCTGCTGCCCTGACGACCCATTTCGGGTTCTTCGACACCATACTGCATAGTCGGCTCATGCTGTAGAGGAGGTCTGGCCGTGTTCTCGTCATCAACCATAAGATCTCGCCCGTCACCTTCTGTGCCTTCGCGAGATCCGTCATCGTGTGGTTGCCGACCGTCTCCTCAGCTTCGTCCGCCATTTCCTTGGACATGGGCGCCTTTGCTTTCTTCACCTCGTCCTTGTGCCGGGTCAGCAGTTCCTCCACGTAGTCCTGCTGGTGTAGGAAAATTCCATCCTCCTCCTGTTTCAAGTTCATTCCCAGAAATCGGATCTGGTTCCCGGTCTTCAGCACCTCCGGCACACTCGTCTCCCATTTCTCCGCGATGATGGCCTCAAACCTTTCTCGCACGGCCTCCTCCGCCGCTGTGAGGACATCATCAACGTAGATGGTGACCAGTCCCGCTAGGATCTCCTCCGCGCCTCGGATTTCCAGGATGCGCCACAAATTCTGTTCTGCAGCACACTGATCCAACTTGTAGTAGGCGCCGTTGACCTCCCACTGGACCGTCACGAGCTCCGCGTCTCGGTGGTCTGACCACCTTCTCGGGCTTTGGCGAAGCCCATACATGGCCTTGTCTATCAGCCATAGCTCTCCGGGTTCTGCATAGCCCATTCTGACCATGATCGCCGGCGGTCGCATCGCCACCAGGTTCTCCGGCTCCTTCTCACCATGAAGATCGGCATTGAGGAATGCAGACTTGATGTCCAATGCGGACATCGTCCATTTCCTTTCCATAGCGACCTTCACCTGCAAGCGGATCGCCGTAATGTCCGTACCACCTGCAAAGGTGTCTCCTTCCGCCTCCGAATTCTGGGTGACATAGTTTCCGCACACCACCAACCGGGCTTTCCGCCGCGAACTTCCCGCCTTCACGCTGAAGATCGCCTTGCCCGGGACCACCGTCAGCTTATTGCCCTTCTCCTTGATCAGCTTCGCGGCTTCCCCAGGAGCCAATCGCCGCAACGCCTTCTTCTCTGTCATGAGCGAGTCTAGCTCCATCTTGATCGACGTTGCCCAGGCTTCCTTGTCCGCAATCACCTCGTTCGTGGAGACCATCTTTGTGTGCAAGACCTTCTCTGCCTCCTTGTGGTCCGGCACGGTCTGCTTCAAGTTCTCCTCTTCTTCCTTCAGCTTCCTCACCATCTTGAAGGTGACCTCCGCTGCGTCCTCTCCATCTTCCAACATCCTTTCTTCCTCCTCCATAATGAGGTTCCGCAACAATCGAATCCGCTCCGCAACTTGTTCACCTCCTCCATCGTCCATCCTCCTCGGATCGCTCGTCTTCATCCTCAGTCGCCTTCTCACCCGCAGAGCTTCATCGAATAGAGCTTCCCCATCAGGATTCTCTTCCTCCTCTTGTCCTTCTGCTCTCGGGGCTTCCCCTTCTCGCAAGCCTGAGAGAACCTTCGACACCGCCACCACCTTATTGTCACAGTCCAGCTTCACCGCATGACCGTGGGTGATGTCATAAAGCGGGGCCAGGTACTTGCCTCGCTGATTCTTTGCCTCGAAGGATTTCTGCTTCCAAGCTCTCTTTGGCACCACCACCTCCTCTCCAAACTGGTACTTCGGGTGGTCTCCGTTCTGGTCGAACCTGAAGCGCACCTCTGAGACGTAGCGGGCGATGCAGGGCCACCACTTTGGTTCCCATCGTGATGCAATGAGCACCCTCCTGATCATGGATTTCACGACCCCAACTGCGGCCTCTGCCCTACCGTTCTCCTGCATCTGGTCCGGTGTCCGGGTGGACTTCCTGATGTCTCTCAATCGGCACCAGTTTGCTAGTTCCTTGCTCATGAACTCGCCTCCTTTGTCTGAATGCAGTCTCAGCACCAGGTGGCCCTCTCTCCTCAATCTGATGTAGACCTCCTGGATCGCCGCTAAGACCTCCCGCTTGTCCTTGGATTTCAGCGGGACCGTCATGTACAACGTCTTCAACGGATGTGGTTCCTTCTGGATTTCCGGAATCACCGGCTGCTCCTCCTCTTCTCGGGCTCCTTCTACGTTGAAGCCTTCTTCTTCCTCCTGCTCCTCCTGGTCTTCCTGTTCCGCCACCGGTAGTAGGTCTTCTCCCTCACCTGGTTCTGCGGCAGGAAGCTCCTCACCTTCTTCGGTGTGGATCTGCGGCCATGTGAACGCAGCCACGAGCAGATACCTTCGGTCTTGGGCGCCGTCCACATCGATACCCTTGATGAACGGCCCACTCAAATCCACCGAAAGTACATTCCCAGCTGGATGTCGTACCCTTCGATGCGGACGGTCCTTGGCTGAGGCTTCCTGACAAACTCGGCAGTCCCGCCGAAACGGCAGGTGCCCCAACCTCACGTGCTCCTCCCACGACAGCGCTTTCACTTTCGTCCTCGACTCACCGTCCACCTCCTGTCGCAGGCACCTTGCGAGCTCCCGCATCATCCCAGGTGCCCATCGTGCCAATGCCTTCGAGGAGCTGAGCTTCTCCTCATCCGTCATCATCCACCTTGGCTTGTCCATCTCCTGTTCTTGCCCTTGATGACCTCCGTGATGTAGCTTGCAGATGCCTTTCTCGGGGCCCCTGAAATCCATGGTGGTCCCGATCGTCGTAGGCTTCGCCGCTCGCCCACCCCAGTCACCCTGCAAGAACGTCACCTTCTTGAGCTCGTGGAGCTTCTCCAGGGCTTCCCACTCCGGCGTCCGCCACCACGATGCACACCTCGGCTCCGTTTGTGGCTCTGCCGGTTGCTCCAGGAAGAACTCCACCGCACCCCCGTGTTCCTCTCTGGCCTTTGCCGTGAGGTCCGCCAACAAGTAGACCAGGATGAAGCGAAACATGAGCACGTCATCCTCGTACACAATGGCTTCTTCTCCTTGATCCATTCCCGGCAGTCCCCAGGGATGTTCCATCGTTCTCACCGGTCGCAGTTTGGCCCGGTTGAGCAATGGGAAGAACCGCAGCACTGACCGCGTCCTGCAATTCGGGCCCCCCACCACTGCCTTGATTCGATCATCCAAAGCCAGCCGCACCAAGCCACCCATGAGCTCGTCATCCATGAGGTCGTGGCTTTCGTCCCGGAGGATGTCATACTCCAAGATGTCCCTTGGATCACCTCCTTGCTCCTTGTAAGCCCGTGACAGATCAAATCCCTCCTCCGGGCCTGCAAACAAGTGCACAACCGCACCTCCCTTTCTCTCAAGCCTTCTCCTCCGGCTCCGATTCAATCCGAGTGATTTCCAGTCCTCCGCCGGCCTGACCATCAACTTCTCCTTGATCGCCTCCGGCACACCGTCGAACACCGGGTGCGTCTCCACCACCTTTTTGATGAAGTCCGCCTCATCCTGCTTCGACAGCGCCTTGACCCTGTAGCGGTTCACCCCCTCAAGCTCCTGGATCAAGCTGAGGGCCAGCTCTCTCGGCAACTCCGGGCAGCCTTGACTCATCACCACCGGTAGACGTCCTCGTCCAGGATGCACCACCGCACATGTCTTCCCGCTCCATTTGACCTGGCAATTCAAGTCCTTCGTGAGCATTCCCATGGGGATGATCGGCTGTATCCGTTCGTCCTCCGCAACCAGGGTTCCTCCCAAGGTGACCTTCAGGCGGTAAGTCTCTCCAGCCGCCAGCTCCACGGTCTTCTCCTCATAGTCCGAGGTGTCCTCGCCCTTCATCATGGGTCTCAGCGGGTGCGTTGCTCCTGAATCCACCAGCCCGCGCATCCCACCGATCTCCATCTTTGACAACCTCACCTGTCGAACCCGCATCTTTTCTCGCATGCCATCCAGCTGCTTCTGCAAGTCCATCAACTTCTTCTCATCGTCTTCCGGTCCCTTCTTGCCGGTCTTGACATTCATGCTCCTGAGCATTTTGGTCGCCTCCTGGAGCACGTCCTTCATTGCGTCTGTCTCCTTATCGCCCGATGCCGAACTCGCCGTTCCCGGTGAATCCTCCTGCATCGCCGCCGAGGAAGTCGCCCTTGGAGTTGTGACCTTCTGGCTCTCCGTCACGACCTCCTTCTTTGCTTCCTCCTCCGCGCTAACCTTCGCCGCCTTGGGCTTTCGGTCCGTGTTGTTCTTGACCGCCACAGGGCAGTCCTTCCTCATGTGCTCGCTAGCCCCGCATGACCAGCACCTCATGCGTTCATCCTTCTGGTCATGGCTCCAGCGGCAACCACGTCCTCTCCTGCAGCCCTTTTCTGTGAGAAAGAACTTGCAGGGTTTCCCACCTTCTCCAGCGTTCTTCACCTCATTCTTGGAGTCCACGGCCTCTGCCTTCTTGATGCGGGTGTCCGTGACCTGTGTCTTCCCCGCGGGGGCCTTGACCTCCTTCTCCAAGTGGGCGATCGCTTCCACCTCCGACAAAACGTGCTCCGCATACTTCTCCACTGCCTCGTGCGAGGGGATGGAGTCCAACTGGAGCGAATTCCTCGCCAGGGCCATCTTGAACGAAAGCTCCGGCTGCATCTCCACCACTTTCTTCACCATCTTGCTGAGTGAGCGGGCCAGTACCGTGGGGTCCGGGATGGTCACCCCAAGTTCCTGTGCCCTTTGCTTCCACCTCATCCACTTCCTCAACCCCACCACCAGCGAGGCCAGGGAGTCCACCTCCGGGGGACTTTCCAGGTTCTTCAGGATGACCGATTTCTCCACCAGTCCTCCCGGCTGGTAGCTCGCCATGAGCTTGCATAGTATCGCGTAGCACGTCATGGACTTCGTTGCCACCATCTCCTCCCGAGCTCCATCAGGAAGGGCGCGAAGAAGTAGCCCTACAGCCCGCCTCTCCAACCTCCGCCATTTTGGTTCTTGAAGATCCGGAGGGTCCTTCGGCTGCAGCTTGAGTCTTTCCAGCGGCGGCGTGGTCTGATACTTCCCGTACCACTTCCTCGCCGATTCCACCACCTGCTGCCACCATTGCTGTGACGATTCACTCAGGTCCGCCATGATCGGCTCCAGGACGCAAATCCAGTCTCCCAGGTCGATGGGAGCACTCTCGGGCTTATACTCCACAAGCTTCGGCAAATCCACCGTGACATTCTTCACCGTCTCGCTTGCGTCGTCACCGTGGTCCCCCTTCTTCTTGGTGTCCAACATCTGCTGCTGCATGTTCTGCATGCCCTGCACAATCTTCAGCATGATGTCCAATGACTTGTCCTTCGGGCCCGTCGGCTCGTCCTCACGCAGCTCCGAGGATTCTTCCTCAGGATCAGCAGGTTCACCTCGAGCTCCACGGCCATCAGGGGTTCCATGTTCCTCGGGCGTGGCAAACCTGTCACTCTGATCACCTCCTCGAGTGGCTTCCACCTCCGGCGGTTTCCAGTTCTGCTGCATGTCCTGGACTTGGCTGAGACATTGCCCCACCTCCTGGTGTAGCCTCCGGTTATCCGCCAGGATCTGTGCCATGTAATAGCGCATCTCCAGCATCGGATCTGGCCATTGAGCATGCCGTCCTGGTTCAGGTAGTCCCGGCTGTTGCAACGATCCCTGATCTTGCCATTGAGCAAGCCGTGGACCTTCAAGATGTCCACCAGGTCCAAGAAGCACCAACTGTGGCCCCAGTTCTTGCCGTTGAGCAGGCCGTGGGCCTTCAGGATCTCCCGCTGGTCCCGGTAGAGCAAGCTGTTGTGCTGCCAGCACCAACTGCCTTTCCGCCTGCATGCCCTCGTTGGACCGCTGGATGTAGCCCTCAAAGCCCCCGTTGCCTGCTGCTGCTCCCGTCGCGTGAATGAGCGGAGCCTCGGCTGTCCACTCTTCCAACCTCCTCATCTGCTCCGGAGTGAACAGTTCGTTCTCTGCCGGCCCAGGCTGAATCGACGATGGCTCCCCCTGCGGCCCTCCAGGCCATTGGGTCGAAGCTGCCGCCTCAATCAACCCATCCGGCCTGGCTATCAGGGCAGGTTCCTCCACCTCCTCCACCACTGGGCCTTCTCGGCCTCCGTTGCCCTTTCCGCTGTTCTCCAGGGTGGTCCTTCTCCGGGTCCTCCCTGTGACGGTGCCATCCATGGCGCCAGTGTCACACCGCGTGACTTGGGCTCATAACCTGTGAATCTGGCTATCAGTCCGGTGCACTTTTTCTGCGCACCTTGAGTCAAAAGCGGCTTCAGGGTCCGCCCTAATCAACTGTTTTGGAAAACCTGCATAAGAACCTAAGAGGGCGCTTGAGAGAGCAAAGATACGGATGATGGAACCCAGTGGTCTCCCCCCTTGGGATCGGACTCCGACCGAGGTCAAGCGTGCTCAAGAGAGGTACGGGCTCTTCAATCCTTCATTGTCACTGACAAGGGAAAATCCAGGCAACCCAAAAGGGCAAACAGGCAAACCTTTAAAACAACAATCCTCTGACCATGTTAGACCCTGATACGGCTGATTTTCACCCGTTAGACCGCTAAGTTGGGGTTTACGAGTTGAGTCCCTCCACCTCTTGGTGTTTCTGGCCGCGTGGCTGGTTCCGATGCTGGATGTCATGGCGATATCCCTCGGGCATCAAGAAGACCTGAGCGAGTCGGTCTCGCGAAGTCGGTGGAAAGGGATTGGAGGGGAACCAGGTAGCGGAAAAAGAAGAAAAACAACGAGAAATCGGCCAAGTGGCGTTTCGGCACCGTCCTGGCATTAAAACAAAGGAGTCCTGAGAACCTGAGATAAGAATTGGACCCCCCCGAAGAAAACGGCACCTGCGTCGTGGCTGTTGCTTGTTTCACCTCCAAGTCGCTGAGCTCGCCCGGGCTGGTTCCTTTTGCACATCTCTTTCATAAAACTCCATGTGCAAAGGCGAAAATTCGGGCATCTGGCATGCGCTGGCTGCAACGGCTCCAGAGCCATCCCGGCTGTTTTCAGCGTCGGGAAAACCATCCAAAAGATCTCCCCAAAGAACACCACACAGTTGGTCACTTACACAAGCCTCTCAGAAGCCGGATCTACCAGGGAAAGGCTTGTTGAGATGAGCACCTTTTAGAGGGTCAAGTGGAGCGGCACCTGAGGGTGCACCAAAGGTAGGCACAACTGCCTGCCTGTCAGGTAAGAAACCAGGATAAACTTGCTGGTTCTCAGCAGGGAATGAGGGAATGACCCTATGGTTTCCTGTAAGGCAATCCCCAGGTTCATTCCCAAAACCCGGAAGGTCATTCCCTACTGAGCAACGGCAAGTAAAGCAGGCAAGGGGAAGCAGGAATCCAAACAGGAGAAGAATTGGGGCATCTTCTCTCACCCGACTGAAGTTCCCCAAGGGCGTTGGGTTTTTCCGGGCGCCGCGCGAGCATGCGCAGGAAGCGGACGCGGCGGTTGATCACAACCTCACGGTCAACAGCGATCCGGCGGGATGTAAAAGAAGATGTTTTTCCCCAAGCCTGCCAGTTCTTCAGTCAAGAGAGGCAGTTTTGAGGATTCTGGTTCTCCAACAAAGCGAACGATGGTTCCTCCACCAACTGCAGCAGTCAGTGCACAAATGGACACACCTATGGATGTTACGCATAAGATTGAGAACAAAAAACGGCACGGAAGTCGCGTGTTGGACTTGGTGCCCTTATTAGGGGCCCACATAGGGAAACCCCCTTTTCAGGTTTTCAAGGAAGCCAAGGCAAACCCACCCATGCAAAATGGTTCCTGTTACGCACATATCTTAACTTGTGGCTCCAGTATGCTCATGCTCAGAACACCTTTCGAAAGGCAAGGGTTCGGAAACACTCTCTCTGTATCACGTAGATAGGGGTTGCTGCTCGGGGAAGCCAACCCCTCCTGAACTTCTCCACTTCCGTTTTGGGGAACCCACCCACCCACCCACCCACCCACCCACCCACCCATCCAGTACTGCCAGAATATGATGAGGGCTTACTAAGCCTTATTTGGAGGAAACAAGGTTGGGGGAAAAGGGGGGTTGGATCCGAGAAGAACTGTTGCTGGGGAACCCATGCGCTGTAGCAAAATATTGACATTCTGAACAGCAGTCAAATCAGCAACATGTCCACACCACCCACCGGAAAGATAGGCGCTGGAAATTGCAGACAAACCAAGAAAGATTTGAGTGCCATGCACCAGCAAGACTAGGCTGGATTTCTTGGAAACCCAAAAGGCCCACAAATCGATTCAAGGGTACCCTCTTGCCAAGAGCCGACGCCCAAGTTTCAAGGCGCATGCATGCTCTGGACAATTCAATGGCCATGTCCATGATGTCCATGCTAATGTTCACCCCCTCTAAGTAACGTAAAAAGTGATATTTTTTCCTGGCGGAAAAAGGCCGTATAATCTTTCATCGCAGTGCATTTGCCGCCGCCATCTGGGCAAGTGTGAAGTTCTGTTTCTTGGAAAGAACAAAGAAACGACCCCCCTTGAATTGCCCTAAAAGGACACCCCATGGAAACCTAATCAGTTCACTACTCGCCGATTTCAGAGGCACTGCATATGAATCCCTCAACCCTCAAGCAGAGCTCCGGGAACATATGTTGTAGGGGGTGCAATACGGACCCAAAAAAAGAGGAGTATGTCTTGTTGCTTTTTTCCCCTATTGCCTTGTAACCAACTCATACAAGCTCCACAAAAAAACAAACGCTGGATATCTGGAAGCTGGGTTTTATTGCTTTGAACCAATTCATGCAAGCTCCAACCAAGAAACAAAGCAAATATTCACGCTGGAGGGTTTTGGGGGGACCCCAAATTCACCCCACACACCCCCGGCACAAGTCGGGGGCCCCCCCCCACCCCAGGAGCCGCCTGGATCTGCACGGTGGCCGCTTCCCCGCGCTGGGGCACCGTGAGCCAGGTGAGGCTCGGGTTCTCCGCTTGCAGCTCCGCCCTCGGTGACTCCGACTCTCCGACTCCGCCCATCGGCCCACGGCTCGCTTGCCCGGTGACGACTGTTTGTGCTTTTTCTTCGGGGGTGGCTGGGAAACATGACAAGAACAAATTATCCATCTCCTGCCACCCTCCGACTACTGCCCAAGGGGCAAAAGATTGAATTTCCAAAAAAAAGACCGTAGTTAGACAACTGTTAATAAATTGATTTGCGGGATGCCCAGCAATCTATTGCTTACATTTACAACAGGGAGATGCCATAGCGGGGTGGTAGCAAGCAAGCAGCAAGTCCAGCAAGCGCCACTCAGCGTGTCACGTGTCACATGCCGTGTCACCCCGTGTCACCCCGTGTCACCCTCTTGTCACCCTGTGTCAACCCGTGCCACCCCGTGTCGACCCCGTGTCACCTGTATGTCGCTACCGTGTCGCCTGCGTGTCGCCTGCGTGTCGCGTGCGTGTCACTTGCATGTGACCCCGTGGGCTTGGGAAGGGGTAGGGATATAAAATACAAGCTTGTTGTTTACTAGATCGGGGATCTACTGGATTTTATTTTATTAGCGGAACTACTTCTAAATAGACGGTAGTTACGAAAATACAATGAAAGCAGTAGTCGGAGGGTGCTGGTGATGATTTTCTTTTTTACCATCAACTTGGGGGTTACTTAACACACGTAGCACCCAGTTCCCAGATTCTGCACGCATGAACGTCCTTGGGCCCCAGCGATGGGAACCCCTTCGTTAGAATCAAAGGAGGCCAAGCCGAATCGGCGAAGCTTGGGGGAGGCGTTTTGCAGAGTGCCCATCCGGTGAGGCGGTTGCTCAAGAGGGAAAGCGGCGGATCGGTACCCTGGGCGAAAGTGCCAGCTACGGCCAGCTAAGTGATCCTCTCTCTACATGGTGGGATAAAGAGAAAGAATAGGTCCCCTGTGAAGTTGAGAATCCGTCATTGGAAACGCCTTTGGTTTTCCAATCTTGGCATTTTCGCGTGTTACCGCCTTTGGCACCAGCTTTGCAAACATCCATCTCAGGGCAACTGTTCCGGGTGCTCCTGTTTAAACCAACCCCGAGGGGTACCAAAAAATCGAACAACACGCCGTGCCGAGGTGCAAAGGAGTGGAGGGGATGTCCAAGGAGGAGTCCACCACAGTGAAGACCTGCGAGACGATTGATTTCACCCCTGGCGACCGCTGCGACTAGAAGTCTACTTGAACCTGCTGGGCGGACACCCATGTTTTTATGGACCTACCTTAGGTAAACCACCGAAGGCACGCCTACAAGATTGGACAGGTTCTTAAAAAGTGTTGCTAGAACGGGGTTCTTAGAACGGTTCTGGCTATAAAAACCATTTTGGTGGGTAGGGCGGCCTCAATGATCAGGGCCATTCTGCTGTGCTCCTCCCAGCAAAGTCAGCAAAGAACAGGGTGGCCCTTGAAAAGGGGAACGCAAGGACACAAGTCTTGCTGTTCTCTGTGGCTTGGTCCTTCCAAATTTCTGGGTTGCTCTTGACGCCTCTGCAAAAAGTGTTAATTGATGTGGGCCCTTGAAGGTGGTGGTTTCAGGGTTTGTGGAAAGCAGCGTTGCCAATGAATAACTAATTTAATCCACAATATTGAGGCCCCCTTTCAGTGGGCAAAGGAGCTTCTGTATGTTGGAGGGGGTTCCTTGGAGAAGTATCTGAGAAAAGCTACTACATGATTCCCAGCAAGGAACCCTTCCATTCCAGGAGCTTCATCATCAGTAAGCTTGCTTGCCTGGTGAGTTCGTGCTAACTTGCCTGGAGTTCTTGATAAGTACGATCTACATGTACCATGTTTGTGTTTCTCCCCAAGGTGACATCCCACTGAGTACATGGCAAAATCATTTCAGTATTTAGGGGCCCCCGAAAAGTAAATGGGTTCCTGTAGGCCCAAGAGAACGAGATCCGGCACTTTTGCGAGAAAAAAAAAATACATGCCATCTACATCATACATGAAATCGCTTCGTAAATTAAAGGGAAGCTTCGTCTTCAGTGAGGGCTAGCTACCTCCAGAGCACCGGGAAAGTAATTTCAAAGGCGGCACAAACCACTGAGTGCACACATTTTTTACAATACCGCCAGAATCGAAATAGACTCCTGAAGAGAGCATCATAGCAATTCACATAGACAAATATCAAAGTGACATGTGGGAAATAGGCTAGCGCAATGTCCTTGTGACCCTGTTCTACCCCGTTCTCGGACCACAGAATTCAGTCAAGGCGCGCATCCCTCGAGCAATGCTCTAGACAGAATACGTACGTGCGGCGCTCTTTGTCCTGCATTGTTTGCCTCTGTATGAAGTGTGTGGGTGCGTGTGAGTGTGTTGCATCGTGACGTCCACAAGTATTTTGAATCACTTGGCACCAGAATGGCTTCGCGGAACATCACGGACACCGAAGGAGCTGCACCCAAGTGGGCTGAACATGCAGCATGTAAAAACCCATGGGGCCAAATCCTGTCGCAGCCCAACGAAAGGACCTAGACTTCCTTCCCCGGATGGCACAGAAGAACCTCCGAACCCTTTGTCTGGCTTTCTTCCACCCACCAAACCAACAGGAATTGGGAGGATGGTCCTCCCAAAGCCCGGGGAGCGCGCCTGGTCAAGAACTCTCAACTCCCATGATTGCAGGCTCGTCAAAATTGCCGGGGTCGTAATGGTCAACCTCGGGCTCAGCCGAAGCCCACCCGCGGGTTGAAAAAACACTACACGAGATTAAAATACATATTTGGAGGTGTGCTTGCTTGATGCTCGGCTGCTTTGAAGCGAAAGGGCAACAATAACAATCCGTTTCAGGCCCCCGAAATTAAACGGCAGTCCACTTGGCCCATGCTCCTCCAAGCTTGCTATAATGGCTTATATTGGCTTCCTCTATCTTGGGGCACGCAACCCTGTCAGCTCTTGCTTGGCAATCAACTGTTGCTGTTTTTGCAATAACGAACTGCACCAGCAGTCAAAATCAACATATAGGGCCCAAACCAAAAGTCGTTACCATCAACCCGGTTCCAAGGGGATTCCCACTCTACCAGCAACTTGAGAAGCAACTCCGAAGCCCCAGCTGAGATACAAGCGATCATCGGCAGGGTTGGCTGACAAGGGGGGCAAGCACGATGGTTCAAACGGCTGTCTCCCTCTGAGTCCAACTGCCATGAGGGCACAGACAACTAGAATCTAACTAGAATGGCACAGCTGACCAGTTTCGGCCCACGCACACGCTTGCCCACGATACCCTTCCTCCGACAATCATTGCAGATGGGGGCTTGTCTGTTCGCTCGTGTTTGTTTTTTGCTTGTGTGTTGCCTTTTTGCTTGTTTGTTTGTTTGCTTGCTTGCTTTGTTTGTTCCTGCGTTTGTTTGTTTGCGTGGTTGTGTGTTTAGGTTCTTGGGTGCTTGCTTGTTTAACTGTTTGTGTGGCTGTGTGCGTCTGTGTTTGACGGCACCCTTTTTCGGGGTGGGAAACTGAAAGCGAACCCATCCATTTCAGGGTCCTTGTATTTAGACACATGTCCATCGACTTGTATGACTTGTACTGGCGCCAGCATTTTACCATTGACAAAGCCTCCTCTCTTTTTGACTAGGTCCTCCAGTAGAGGGGTTAGAATGAGGGTACCCGATTTTTTGGGGAACCCTCCCAACCAAAAAAGGGGTGTGAGGTCGGGCACCTAGCTGGGGGACCTAGTTGAGACCCCTGAAAACAATCATGATCTGGGCAAAGCGCTGCAGCTTCGCAAGCTTTCACTAAGGACCTCCAGCTTAAAGAGAACCCTCACCATGAGATCTCGTTTTACCACCAAAGTGGTGAGATATTTTGTATATCGCCTCTCCGGAAAGAACGGATCCAGTTGCGGGGTTCCAGTTTGGTTTCGAATCTACTTTCAGATCAAACACATGAACACTGCCTCGCAGCAATTTCCAGAAAAATACCCCCCCCCCTCCATGGAAGGTCACAGGGCACCCATCTGACTTTGATCGCGATGGGTTCTCAAACCTGGGGTCCCCTATGGTTGGATGCCTCTCCGCCCTTCACGTAGCAACCAAAAGCTATCGAATTGCCCGAGAAAAGGCCAAAGGCCTTTCGGCAACGCCAGGTGCGTAACTTTCCTGGCAATGTGTGACGAAAGAGTTCGACCAACACCCCAAAACACCAGCATGGCCTCATGTGCAACTAACCCCCTTGTCAAGCCTCCTGTCAACAAAGCATCTGGCCAGCCTGGCCTTATTTGCACTTCGCCCTTCTTGGATATGGCTGTCCGCTGTATCCCGGTGTATTCCCTGTGCTTGTTGGTGGCAGCCTGAAACAAGGTACGGCCAAGCAAACATGCGCACACAAATTCACTCCTTATTTTTTTCCACGGGCAAGAACAAGACCTCGTGCAACTCCCACATAGCCTCCTAAACAGCCATACTTCTAGGGGGAAACTTCCCCATTCTTTCCAGGGATCCTTCTAGAAAACCACCAAAAACCCTGAGGAAATGGCAATGTCTTTTTTTGAAAGGAACGATGGCTGAAAAGAATGGGAAAGGAATCAACCCCCAGGAAAAGCACACCAGTGTCTTTGTTTGTGGTCGATTTTAGGGGAACCCTCCCCAAGAAAGGGTGAAAGGGCACTACTCGGGACCCATGGCTCGATTCGGTACGTTTGAGCTCAGAAAGCCCAGCGGCATCATGGTGTAGACCTGGTCCTCGCCCTCCGCATTGCCCGCTGCCATGGTGATGTTCAACTCGGCAGCGAGGCAGCAATGGATGTAGCCGGGGTCCCCGCCCGGCTGGGGTCCACTGGAAGGATTCATCCAACAAAAGTCCAAGGCTGACAAGGGTTGAGATCCTATCTGGCATTGACCTTTTGAATGGCCCAAATACAAATTCTGCAAGGCACCCTGCAGTTGTTTTGATGGATGGAACACATTAAAATGGTGAAGTGCTCCCCAAACAGTGATGCGCTCTCCCCCTTAAATCGGAGGGAACCGCTTTAGCAGCCAGGCGAAAAAAAACCATGAAGTTGCCTTTTGCCAGATCAGTGAAATTGAAGATGCTCAAAGCAAACAGGGAACAATGCATGTACCTAGGATATTGTTCTTGTGTCCTCAAGCAAGGGTAGCATGTGGATGGGGCCCGAATTCAAAGAACACCGCACGTGGGTATGCATTAAAACAAGTTGGTTCGTAGGGGGAATTGGGGGCTCTCTAGCCCCTACTGAATAGGGAGTTTTATCATTTCTGGCTTGTGTACACCAGGGCGAAGTAGATTGCACACCGTTGTGAGGGCAAGTAAACCTCTAAGCAAGGGGTGCGCAGCCTACCTATGATCTGCAAGCACCCGTGAGCGACCAAGGGGCAGCTCCAAAAAACAGGTTGACCCATCTATATACGTAGAACCTGGTGGAGCAAGGCGGGGGTTCCCTCAGTCCGGATTCCTCGCTGAAGGGAAGATACTCGCTTGCGCAGCCGGTCAAACAGGGGGTTCTTCACAGACCCTGTTCTGAGGGCAAACATTTCAACTTGATGGAAAGACAACATTTACCGATTGCATGGTTGGGGCACCATCCCATATGTGTTGACGCCCATGAATCACAGATTCCACGAACACACGATCTGCACCAAATCCTACTAGCCACTGTGCCTGAGCCAAGGAATCTGCGTGAGGGAGCTCGCCATAGCTTGATCATGAGGCTTCCTTCGAAAAGCTGCCCTCCAAACTCGCTTGTTCCAAGGGGATGCTCAACATCAACGGGTAAGCGTGATATGGCAAAGCGGGCTTTCTTGATCACGGGTTGTCACAAGGGTAAAAACGTTGCCCGTGGACAAGAAAGAAATTGGAAGAGCCAAGCGCCATTTGGAAGAACCAAGTACCATTGCTCTACCTTTGTGCTTTGATGATCTGCGAAGGCTCGGAACCCTCTTAACATCACTCTTCTCCGTTGCCCAGTGACCTGGTGAAACAACAGAATAAACGGAAGCCCGGCTCTGTTTGGAGATGACCATGTTCACTCTGCCACAAAACAAAAAATGCAACTGGGCCGATATGGCCATGGTATGGATCATTCACAAAATCCTAAAACAACCTTCATGGGTTGGCTGTTTCTAACCCGAAGCCTCTCTGGGTGCGCCCCACTGCGATGGACAAGAAACCCCTGCGATGAGCTTAGGTGTTTCTCAAAATGAAGGTCCCCCGAAGTGTGGGTGCCTACCAAACGGACACCCACCCCCTGAAAGTTCGACTTTTTCCCGTGCTTGTCAGCCCCTCCCCCTCGTTGAGGGGACGCAAGCAAAACACACAACAGGAACCCTCTTAGCCTCTAGTAGGCCTTTGTTCACCATGATGCCCGCCCATGTTGGAAAACCTCCCGAATTGCGTCTCGAGCGACAATCGGAACTTTGAGAAGCGCCCCTTTGATTTGGCCGAATGGCGGTCTGCAACACGGGCAAGGCCAGTATCTCAATCGGCATGCCAGCAGCTGGCCTAGGGTTCCGCAAAGCAGCCCCAGAGAAGTGCGAGGTTTAACACCAGGCCCCTGAGCATTTTTGGTTAAAGCATCTTGGTTTGTGCGCCTGTCTAAGCACCGCAAGATGAAGACTTGGCTTCTGAGGCATCTGGCCCGCCAAAGAGGGGGGACATGAGCGGATCCAAAGGCGGCAACCAAAAAAAGCGCGAGCAAAAGCAGGAGCCACAGGTGTCCTTCTTGGTGGAAGATAGATGGCCATGGTAGTTGATTGACCAGGTAAACCAGGAATTGCCCGACATATTCTTAAACCAAATCAACCAAAAATGACACCTACGGCAGGAGCTTGAACCTTGATGTTGGACACAGATTCTATCCTGAAGCCCTTGGCAAGTCTGGCACTGAGTAGTTTGTTCCCACTTCGGGTGGCCAGCCGGCCACGATCAACTGGATGGGACTAGAGGGTGCAACCCTGGCATACCTGGAAACCGGCAGGTTCCAAATGGGGGATCCCATCCTGAATCAGTAATCCGTTCTGGCGGGAAAGCCACTACCATCTGGCACAAGGAAGGATTTATGTTGAACAATTCTGGATAACATGTTCCAAAATGACTGACATAACAGTGTCGCCCTCCAGCCCAAACATCCACAATGTTGTCTCTTCGAGATGACTGTCGCCTCTCCAAGCTATGCCGCCCCCCCCCTTGCCTCTCTCCAGCAAACTGGCCCAGCGTTTTTAAAACTAATGCAAAACCAACACGCCTCGCTTACAGAGACAATGTGTCCGGCGACATGACACCTGTAGACTGAGTGCAGCTACTTGGTGACTTCCGAGGAACTTGCGGAGACTTGCAATCGCAGTCATCAGAAAGTAAACCGCGAGTCATGAAAACTCCCTGCAGATGTTCAGGGGCAGAATTCATGCATCTCCTTAGCGGGGCTTGCTTCCAAATCGCTTTTTAACTCTGTTGTTCAGTGACCCTGGAGAAGAAAAAAAGGGAACTCTTTTTGGGGAAGACCATTTTTTAGTGGGGCAAACCAAAAAAATGAAAAAACATGGTGCCACTGAATTGAGTTAACGCCCAGAGAGGGTGGACCCCAGAGCGTAACCACCCAACACATGCAGCGCGAAGTCGCTTGAAGGCTTCGCAGGGCTGCATCCCCTGAAAGCACATCTCGGTTGTTTTCTGCTTTTTGCTGCCAAAAGTGAAACACTTGTGGTGGTTTAATTCGGAAAACCCATTAGTTGGCAAAAAGTTAAAGTCCCAACATCCCTTGGCAACATGCGCTAAAGCGTAGGCGTGTCTGCCAAAAGTTGTCGCAGACCCTCCAATAAGATCCTGGGTTTGGTCGCGGCCGGGCACTCCCGAACAACTCGGCATGCGCCGCCGGACGAAAAGCCCATCCAACTTCCTGATGAGGTCAATGCGGGAAAAAACGCAAACATCAACAAGTGGGTATGTCTTTTTGAGGTTTGGTCGGTTTAGAAGGGAACCAAAACGAAAACCACCCATTGGGGGGTCCCGATCCAACTGCAGAAAGCGATGGGACAAGTCTTCGGGGCAAGGGCCTGGGATTCTTCCAAGCGCAAAGCCTTTGGTCTGCCTGGGGCGCCCTAGCGGGCCTTCCCAGTCCATGCCCCCATGGAGTTCAGGGAACGGCCTTCCATCCACATGGGAGGGTCATGGGAGTGGTGCAAAATGGGGATACCTAGCCCGTAGTGGGAGCGCACACGCCATGTTTCACAACAAAAATGGATTGATTTTGGAAAACCCAGAAGCCAACGCGACGCCTCACACAATTTCCACAGCCAAAGGCGAACTTGCCATCAAAGGACCGAGGAAAAAGTTATCGCCTGACTGGAAATAGACCGAAACTTACAGAACATACATCTTCAACAGGGTTGTCAAACAAGGGGGTCACTAACATTCGCCCATGACATGTCCATAGTTGCTAGGGACAATGAAGGCAATCCCTTCGAAGGCGAAATGTGACAATGGCACCCTGCCCGCGCGACACATGCGATCGCATCTGTGGACACCTGGGCGATCCGTTTTCTCTAGCTGTCAGATACCATGTTGGGGTGAGTAAGCCTTTTGCGGCGGGTTTCTTTCAGGGCCGTTGTTTCTTTTTTGGTTAAGAGGGGTTGTGGGGTAAGTTAAATCCATATTCGGTCATGATTCTGGTGGTAAAAGTCATAATTGATTATTCCGCCCCATATTCTGAGGGTGGATTCCCCATTCTCGCCACCCATCCCTTCTTTTCATGAACCACCCGTTTCCCCCAGGGTTTTGAGCAATTTGTCGAATCGAATGCTATGGCTGGACCAGTGAGACCCCTCGGGCTACCCTTTATGAATATAGGCGTGTTCCCCTCCAGAAGTGATGATCCACTAAAACCAGGGACGCCCTCATGTCAATAAGTAGGGGAACCCAGTGTAGGGGAACCCAGGATGAATATATGACATATATATATATATATATACACCATGAGGGAAACCCCCGAATTTCTAAACCATCCTGCGGATGGACGAAATCCTGCACCAGTTGGTAGGTGGCCTATCCCATCATCTTTCGCCCACCTACAGCATCAGGTGTCTCAATCCAGTGCTCCCATCAAACCCATTCACGCGCCAAATTCGACAAATTCTGCGCGCCTGGCCGGGCGGGCACTGGGCGCGAAACTCCGGGGGGGCAGTGAAGAGGGCGAAGCGACCCATCACCACAGAGGGTGTCTGCGCGGAAGGGGTGTGATGTTCAGGGCAAACAAATGGATTCTACCAAACGGTTTGTCCTTTGGTGCAAGCTGGAATGCGTTTATTAGAGCCAGGTTGCGACCAGTATCTATTCTTGAAGGAAGCCACCAGGAAAAACACAATCTAAGAAAGTCATGCGGGGTCCCCTGAAAGAAGACACAACCATATAAATGAAAAGGGAGTTCTGGATGCTTCAGCTAGTTTTCCATCAAACCTCATCGACACTCGGGGAGTCAGCCGCGTTTCAATTGAAATGTCTCCAAAATCAGGGAGCCCCCAAAACAAAGCTGTTGCTTGTTCTTTGGCTTCCCTTTACTGGGCTGCCCTCAGACCCCCCGCTAAAAGTTTCACTTTTTGGTGGGTCAAATGGAAACTACCACTGAACACTAATAAGCTAAAAGGCTAAGGAACCGGATGGCTGGGAACCACCATTTATAGCCACTCCCAAAGGGTTCATGATCATAGGTGTCCTTTCTGGCAAAATACATGGCCCTAGTAGTTGATTGAACCACCAGGTACACCAGGGCCCGACATATGTTTAAACCAAATCAACCAAAAAGGACACCTATGTTCATGATCTTCCACTCAAAACGTGTCATTTCGTCCATCCGCTCCATCCGTTCCTTTGTCGGATGGGCATCACACACCCAGCCTTGAAGGTGAGGGCGAGCCAGCCGGTGTAGGAGGGCAATGCCCCATACCTGGCGAAACCAAAACGCAAATTTCTGGCTGAAATTTAACATTCTGGGTGAATTTCTGGGTGAATTTCTGGGTGAATTTCTATGGGTTTCCTGGACAAAAACTCCGGTAGTGATAGATGCCCGGAGAAAAACCCATACCTGGCGAAACAAAAACGCTAATATTTTGCCTGCCTGAAACTCGCGGTGGTTGGGGGGACCTATTCCCCCACATAAACCACCATTTGGGGGAAATTCGGTCGTGTGAGGTCGTTACAACTCACCCAAACCAATGGTTTCTTCTATTTGCTCAGGTCCCCTGGACAAAAACTCCGGTAGTGATATACACTATATTCTTGAAGCAAATGGAAGGTTTCATTACACCCTGTGTCTGGCACAGACACCGGCCCCGCTGTCTTGGTGATTGTAGATATCAAAAGGGGTCCACTGTAGGAAGCGCCCACCGCCAAACGGTCAACTTACCATTTTGCCAGATGGATCCGCCCCCAAAAGTGAACTTGTTAGCAGGAAATGTAAAGGAAGACTCAAAGTCCAAAAGGGCCAGGTGAGTCTTAAGTCTGGCAACCAGACCCCGCTGTGCCTTTAGGGGTCTTCTCTGCAGGGTTTGAGCTGTGGGGGAAACCATTGAAACCAGGCTCAATTGATCATGCCACCACGAGAGAACCAAATTCGAAGGCACGGACAATCAGCCCCGATTTCACCTAGCCGTAGCTTGAGAAAGGCCTGCAGTTCACGGAAATGGCCCGTGGCAAGTCTTCCCCAACTGTAAATTGACGACCTATGGCAAGTCAACCTCCGGGCCCCGCGTCTGCTATGTGGCGCATGGCTCCAAATCAGCGTCATGAAAAAGGGCCGAATCATAGGCCGAAAGTATACGCCCCTTTGTCATGCGAACCCAGGCACATGTTGGATGGTAGCTGACCTGCCAAACTGTCGCAATACCCAATGGTTCGCCAGCTACGGGGTTAATCCACCTGTTCAGTTTTCTGGGGCCGATTTTTCCAGGGACCCAATTGCCACAGGTGGTGTTCCTTGGGCTTTGGGCTTCAACGAAGCAAACCAAACACTGGGCACCCTGAAAAACAAAACTGGAGTCTCCTTCTGACCCTTCAAAAAATGGGTCCATGACCCCATTATTTTGGGTAATGACCAACAATTTTCAAAGGGTCAGAAGGAGACTCCAAACACCCGCGCCGGATATGGATGTGATACAATCTGGCAGGAGCATTAGGACTTCTCAGGCCAGGGCGTTTCTTCGGCAAACGGCTTCGGCCGAAGCTAGGTTTCCTACCCCCAAAGAAAAAGATCCAAGGTCCGAAAACAAATTGGTTTACCTGCGTTTTGGGGCTGAACCCTCATCGCGCCCCCCTTAAACATCACCCCCAATGGAAACCAGCTTCAACATAGCCCCCAAATAAGGGTGAGGCTTAAACACACCCAAAAGGCATATTGGGAAGGCCTCCATGTTTGCGCCATGGTTGGCTTCCCTAAAAAAGGGGGACCTGGGTCTATATACGTATTTGTCCATCTTTGTATGGCACCGTGGTCGGTTTCTCTAAAATAGGGGACCTGGGTTTATGTAAGTATGTTGCACCGTGGTTGGTTTCAAAAGAAGTCGACCTGGGTGCCAGGTCCTCCAGTAGAAAGGTAAGAATAAGGGCACCAACTTGTTTCTGTCTATTTTAGTAGGGGAACCCTCCCAACCAAAAAAGGGGTGAAAGAAAGGGCACCTAGCTGGGGGACCTAGCAAAGCTTCTCCTGTTTGAAAACCCCTGAAAGTCACGACAATCCGGGCAAACTGCAGGTTCTCAAGCTGGTCAAACACCGCACCGCCTAAAACCCCCTCCCTCGCACTCTCCCCATTTCCCCCGCCTTGCGAAGGCCGGGCAGGGCGCGATGTCGAAGCCGGGCGCGGAGCCCCAGCCCACGACGCGGTCCATGACCTCGCCGGTGATCTCCTTGGAGTTGCCGTAGAATTGTCCCATCGGCTTTTGGATATTACAACCAACGGTTTTGTTCTTGGGAGTTGCTTTTGCAACCGATATTTTGCCGTAGTCTAACCATCCCAGAAAATGGTCCGGTTTCCAATAGTTTTTTTGTAACCATCCCGGAAAATGTTCCGGCTTCCAAAAGCTTAATTTCTTTGCAACCATTCCAGAAAATGGTATATAGTATTAGAGGGTATCCAAACGGTTTTGCTTTTTTGCAACCATCCCAAAAAATGTCCCTGTTTTTTGGCCCAAATGGTCCGAAACTGCGCATCTGGGACTTCCGGTCACAGGAAAAATGGAACTGTGTCCCCCACTGCAGCCAGCTGGTCGGGGGAGAAGGACCACCCCAACAAGGCTCCGAGGATGCCTCCCACCAGCTGCTCCGCTCATTGAAGCGCTCGAAGCGCGTAGCTCGCTCAAAGCGCAGCTCTGAGAGAGGCCGGGGAGTAGACACAAAGCCATAGGCACGGGGAACGGGGGTACCTAACTCCGCTGGAGTTAAGTGGAGCTTGCTCAAATTGGCCCAAGCACATCTGGGAAGGGATCGTGCCAAAGTCATGGGAAACTTGAGCACGAATGGTGACTGGGGGCATGCGCAGCCGACAAGGCGATGCCCATCGTCAAGCACTATGGAACATGAAGGTTCGTTTAGGAGTGTAGAGCACGGCTTCGCTGGTGCCCCGAGTATGTTTTCCCACTCAAGGTCAAAAGGCTCAAGCCAAGCCAGGCCCAAATCAGCTGAAGGCTACAATGAAGCCAAATAAGGCCAAAAGGAAAATTGGTTCGTTCGAAAAAGCAACGGGCCTTCCCAGATCCGTTGCCGCCGCCAAGAAGCTAGCCTAGGCATCCCTGTATCAGCCCCCAGCAATGGACTACAAACATTGGAGCAAAGCAGATTGCTTCATCAGTTTCTCGGAGAAATCCTGAGGGAACGCCCCTGCACAGTCACGATATAAGCATGGCAGCATAGTGCCTGCAGGGCAGGCTCGACTAGGTCGAAATCATGAATACGTGAACAAGACGAAGTCAAACACTCTCTATGCCGACTGGTCCTGGGTGTGTCTCAACATGGAGGGGGACCCACGAATGCATGGCTTGCCTGCGGCTTCCCTTCGAATACCCCCCAAAAACAACAATCAAACCAAAGCATGCCGTCAGTGCATACCTGTAGGGGGACACCACAAATTGTGGTTTTCCCTTGGGTTCCGTTCGAAACCAACCCCAAAGACGGTACTTTCAGGGAACTGTCCATTGATGTTGGCAATTGAAGCCTCAGCTTGAGCTCCCCATTTACTGACCCGTCCAGGAATGAGAAAGCAACATGATCCCGAGCCTCACGAATAATAACTAAACCAATACCAAGCAAATCCTGAACCAGCAAAACCAACTGAGAAACAGCCAAATTCTTTTTGACACTCTTTGCTAAAACAGCCGCCCACAGGGAAGGTGCAGGGAAGCCCCGAAAAGCTAGTAATCATCAATGGCTAACCGGGTGAAATAGATAAAACGCAAAGACTACTGAAGCAGTAATTAGCCTGGAATACTACACCAATTCTAAACAGTACTGGGCCAGCTCAAGCGAATACAAAACAAATCTACACCCGAACTACGCAGTGCTTACTGAAAAACACAACAACGACAAAAGTCGGACCGAGCATTCTCACAGAAGAGATTGTGAAGATCCCTCGAGAAGCAAAAACTACTGCGGGAACAAGCGGCGTAAATTCGCTTGTCTGACTTGTAAAAGCACAAATCATAAGACCAAACGTTCTTGAGCTTGCATTGCTTTGCAAGTTCGAGAATGTACTTGTGACTTGTCACGTGGGCTTGTTTGCCCTGTCTTTTGCGATCTTGATTTGCAGTGTATTTCACCCAAGTCTGTCAGTTTGAACCTGTCTTTAAGATCTTGTCTGATCTTGCTCAACTTCTGACCCCCAATTTCTTAGGTTTTCCCTTCTTGACCTCCCCGATTTCGTTGAGGGTGAGGCCCTTCACTGAGCGCTGGCCAGCATCCGACCAACCCAAACGCAACCCCCCAGGGATCCTTACATTATGCACCTGAACATTGCTTGCAAATGGTGGTTTCCAACTCTTTTTTGGTGTTGACAAAGAAACATGTTTTAAATGGTTTCAAATGTATCTTTTAAGGAGCCCTGCCCAAGAGCCCAGCAGTCGCGTTCTTGGCGCCAGGGTGCGTCCACCGACTCTTTCCGGGCCAGCACGAACCACCGGGGGTCCAGGTTCGTCCGCCGCGGCATGATCCTCACCCGAAAGCTAAAAAAAAGCGGAGAAGAACCCTGCACAAACCAGCTGCAGGAAATTCCACAGGACATCATACAGCACATTCTGCAAGAAATCCTTGTTTTTGGTGGGTGCTTGGTCTTCCTGTAGATTTGTTTCTTCCTGTAGGTGGCTCTGACATCAGTACAACCAGTCTTTGATTCAAAAGTCCTACGTACATACCCTTGGGCAACCCCAATGAGATCGGTGGCTCTGAATAGGGTATATGGGGGGCACAAGGGCCATCCACAGGGTTGTCCCACAAAACACACTAATATGCATCCGGGACATGTAGGGGGCTCTGTGATCATCCATACCTTGCCCCAAGAGGACATGGACAAGTAGGAACTCGTCTCTCATGCCCCACCCCCCACATGAGACATAGACTGGCCATGTTGCTTTTTCGTTTCTTGAGGATACCATTGTTGGGGTTGGCTTCAAAGAAGCGCTGACCACTTCTTCTTCTTCTTCTTCGTCTTCTTCTTCTTCGTCTTCTTCTTCTTCTTCCTTTTTTTCCTCTTGGGGCGGGGGGGGCGGGTTCTATGAGACACGCGGGTGAAGTTGACCAAAGCTCATCGATGACGGGCCGCATCCGCAGCTGGTAGGACATCTCTGCGAAGTCTTGGCCCAAGGGCAGCTCGAGGATCGCACGGGCGTTCGCCCTGGGCTGTGAGGTTCAACGCTTCAGGGCTCTGCCCAAGAGGGGGTGGCGGTGCGGTAAAAATGGAGGCGCGCGAATCAAGCGAGGAACATGTCTTTGATCGTTTGATTAAACCAACCCCAACACCCATCTTTACAGGATTTGGAGCCTCTAGGCTAGTGAAGGTGATTTGTTTCCTGTCCCAAATGCATCCTTTCAGGGACGGCCCCTGTTGGCAAATTTGGCCAAATGGCCAAGGGCCATGCAAAAAGTGAAGCTCTGCTGGCTGCGGGGCCAGAAAGGTTTGGCAATGTGTCCGGCAGACATTCCCACCGGCTTCTTGGATAGAACTCATCTGCGCAATCAGGTTGTTTTTCCCCAAAGCTCTATGAAGAACTGCGTCAAAGGGATAGTTCTTCATTGTTGGGGCGTGTTTTACCGCCTCTGATGTCCTAATGACACACCCCGAATGGGCGTAAGGGTGTGCGCCAAAGCTGACAGGGCTCCCTGCATTTCCTCCTTAAACATCACCCCTTGGAGGAAACTCACTTGACCATGAACCTCGTGGGAACCCTATGGTCTTACCTAAAAGCCACGCAAAGAATCCAAAGAGAGGATTTGTGGACGGGACTGTCCGATACTGACCCTCACTTGAACCCCCGACTTCTTAATTGGGGGGGATCCCCTGAAGAAAGGATTGCCCACAAAACCGGCCAACCCAAAAGCCGTGAGAGCGAGCCAAGTGTCGGAGGCGTGACCCCGAGCGGCGCGAAGCCGTAGGGAGGAAGGATCACCAGCCTCTCCAGCGAAACGAACGGGTCCTCTCGCTATCAGCTGTTGCGTTCAGTATTTGGGGTGGGGTGGGGGTTGGGGTGGGACCCCACTTTGAAAGTTGGACACCTCAGCAAGTTGGACTGTCAGGGTTGATCCAGAAACCCTGGAGCAAAGGGTACAAGTGTGGGCCAGACAAATCGAAACCGGTTGGCGGGGAACATGTTCCCCCATGTGGCTTCCTTGCCTGTTCGACGTGAAAAAGGCGCACCCATGTGAGAAAGCCAACTAACAAACAGAGGCACCGATAAAGCCCACTCGACACCCCCAAAGGCTCATATTCTTTCCACCTTGCTCTCATAAGCTATTTGCGGCCTGCAAAATGTCATGCCAGACTACACCAATGATAACATAGTTTGGTTTGGTGTGACCATGTGAAAAGCGCGCAAAAACTTGAACATAGGTGAACACAAGCTTGGCTAAACGAACTCGACCGCCCCGACATCACCAGCATGCCCGTCCCAGCTTGAGGCCTCGTTTGCCCTTTTTTGCAATATGCTTTCCAGTCTCCTCAACCGATGAACAAAGCATCAGAGCCAAAAATGATCGACTCAGACAAAATTACAAAACAGAAACCACACACATGTGAAGCAGCTCCAAAAGTGGTACATCCCCACTAAAACCAGAGACACCCCCATACAAGTAGGAGCTTGAATCATCCTGGGTCAACAGTACGGAGCCGTCAAAACACATCCCAACTAAGTCCTCCCGTAGAGAGGTTGGAATAAGTGTACCCACTTTTTCCTCTTTGTCTATATTTTTGCCACGGGGAACCCTCCCAACCAAAAAGGGGTGAGAGGTCGGGCGCCAATTGCTGGACGACCTACGGGGATTCCGTCGCCTGGAGAAGGCGACCTCGATGGGTGCAGCGTTGATGGTCACCGTGACGTAGACGGCCTGGAAAACAAAAACACGGCTGCTTCGGGTTCTGAAACCAAATCGGGCGCCCTGCAGTGGCTGGCGGTTCCGAAAATGAGCCCCGAAAATGGGGAAGCCTCGAAAAAAGAAAAGAAAAAAAGGAAAGCAATTTCGGCAAGTTTGAACAGTTAACCCAATAATTATTTCAATCCGCCCTGCAATCCCGCATGGCCTTTGCCGTTTGTCTATCCGTTTAGCTTTCAAAATGCAACATCCAAAACCTAGCCCGAACACGGCCGGATTTGCCCGTGCAGAAAACACATGCCCCGAATCTAATCCACAAAATGGGAAGAGAGTACAACGGGTCTGCAAATTCCAATGGTCCACCTGCAAATTGATAAAGAAAGAGCCCAACAAGAGGGCCCAAAATGTTGAATGAAAGAGTCCGTTGCACACAACGATGGGTGTGCGAAGGAGTATTCACAGAGTACTAACAAATGATATTAAAACTGCGAATCGTTTTCAAGAGACCATACCTGCCAAGTGACTGTGAGAAAAAGCGTTTGCCTGTGTTTCTGGTCGTTTCCATGGAGTTTCCCACCACATAAAGGAAAACGGCGGCGCTGACCCTTCTTGGACGGCTGGAGAAACACATCCACTCTGCGGCCAAAATTGCGCTTTTTCCTGGTCTCCCCTTAAAACCAACCTAAAAAGGGTATCTTCGAGCAGAACGCAAACCGCCGTCACTTTGGACGGCCCCCATCTCCATTCCATGCGGCAAGAAGCCAGCCAATGCGTTCCAAGCCACCGCAAGCGGTGGACGTCGTGAGACCTGGGCAGGGACCGAGCCAAAGTTGCTTTGTTTGGATTTGCTGAACAACCTGGGATTGGGTACGGGGTGTTGCCGCATGCTGCCACCTTCTTCAGCACCAAGTTCCAGCACAAATGCTCGAGGTGGTTGGATCTTGTACACCACCAATACCAGTGCGGATGTGTGCCCAGGAAGCAGCAAACAACGTTCATTGCGCCAAATCCATCTGAACATTCCGTGGAATTGTGGTTGCCATGTTTATGCGAAACCTCGTTGTGTTGGACCATTCTCAGTGTTAAATGGAAAACCTGTTGGATTCCGGGAAGGAACCAGAATACAAGCGCAGCTGTCCAAACGAGGGAGCACCGGAATGAAGCACATTCCAGAAATGAGTAACTCGGTTGGCAACAAGGGCGTGGGGTTAGATGCAGGAGTAGTGATAGACCATGGCATTTCCTCTCAGGATTGGCCAAGCAAAAAGCGCAAGTGTTTTTCCATCACTAAAACTAGGTCCTCCCGGGTCCTCCAGTAGAGAGGTTAGAATAAGGGTACCCTTTTTTCTGCCGTCTAGTTTAGTAGGGCACCCTCCCCCCCCCCAAAACAGGGTAAAAGGGCACTACTGGGGGACCTAGAAAATGATCTTCCACAAAAGTATAAGTAAAAGACACTTGGGAAGTGAGGCGGTATACACCAATTACAGAGTGGGCTTGTAAGGCAAAGGGCCGAGGAACAAGGGGGTACACTCTCACCCAAAAAGGAGGTCAGCCAAGGGAGGCCCCCTCAATAGCTCCCAGCCACAGTTGGCTCCAGTAAAGTGACATCCTCAAAGTAACCCTCCCAATGGTGGTCATAAGCGAAACCACGACGCACAAGTAACTTGAGAACACGCCACCCCTAAAGACTTGACAACAGTCACGGAGATTCCTGTAAACCAAGGTGTCCCATCGCGAAAAGTAATCAAATGAGAACCCCTCAAAATGGAACCCCTTTAACTTGGCTACTGCCCTCTGCGCAAAAAGGTCTGAACTGTTGCTCCTGTTCGCTGATTAGCGGGGAAATGCACATTTGGTGTGCCTTCTTTCGGGGACCCCCCTTCCGCCCGCGCCAGAAAAGAAGACTGTCCTGTTGGTTCCATTTTACATCCAGCAAAACGGGCACCCTCCAACAAAGACACACCCATTTGCTCCAAGAGAAAACGGTGTGGGTCAAAAATAGGTACCCCAAATGGAATGCTGGCAAATGGACACATGGACTAACACCTGCGGCCCCCTGGTGGTTTAATTTTGACCCATCCCCACATAGGTCCCTTCCAAGGCCCAGCTCCTGAGACGACCCTCTGAGTGTCCGCCTGGAGCTCTGGGGCTGGCACTGCGGTGGTCACGGACAGGAACATCTCCGCCACGGCCGTGGGGGCGAAGGTCTCCGCGTCGTTGGTGTTGGTCAAATACCTGGGGCGTGGCTTTCCACCGGTTCCATTTGGGTGTGTCTCTTTTTCAGGGGACCCCAGAATCATCCCAAAATCAGCTTCCCCCGAAATACGTTGTTTTCCACCAGTTGGTCGGTTGGATTGGTGGTTTGCTGCTTTGGTGGTTAGGGTACATTTCAGTGTGGCACCCAAAAAAAAGGCTTCCCCCTGGATTGTTTTTTTAGATTTCTGGGTCAAAACCCTGTACCCCTGATCCAAAATGGAGGCATATGTTATGACCCAGTTCCATTTGGGTGTGTCTTTTTTGAGACCCCAAAATCAGCTTCCCCTTTGATTGTATTTTTTTGTATTTGTGGATTGGTGGATTGGTTTTGGTGGTTGGGGGCTAAACCCTCCACAAGAACCAGGGCTTCACACCTGAAATCTTGTGGACCACGTCTCCACTTGCTGCAAAGGACGAAATCGCAGGCAAAGGACTTCTTGATTCGTGCAACCCAAGTCCTTGAAGAGGGTTTGGAGACAGCTATGGGTGGCTCGTCATTTTTTTTGGCGGGTGCCCCTGGGTTTGCTGCTTTCAAGGGAAACAAAAAGGAACACTTCCATTTTGGTGGGCCCCCCCAAAAAACAACACACACACACACACCTTTTTGGACTACAAGGCAGATTTACACCCAGTTCCCATGTTGGCAAATCAGCCTGGGATTAAACCCCGATGTCCACACCCCCAGATCAACCGGGACTCAGAGTAGGACTGGTTGTCTATCCATTTCTCATAGAGGCTGCAGAAGTAAGCGCGTATCTGCACCCGGGTTTGCGGCTTAAAATATGGGCCTTCTCAAATGGTTGGTTTCTCTTCATGGAGCCCATGAAAAGGCGGGGAATTGAAGTTGGCCTACATGGAAACAAGAAGGAGCACCATTGTTTGTTGGGGTTCCCGTACTTCAACACATACCGATTCATTTTGCTGGGATTAAATACTTGGATAAAGCCGTAGATGGGGCAACTCCATGGGTGGATTGCTTTCGAAGCCATAGATCGGCCCTGAATTGGTGGCCTGAGGCTCTCGATAAAAGCCAGACAAGAGAAACCACGTCACCTCCAACTACTGCTCCAAACCACCAGATAAGGACAGCTGAATAGCGAGGACCTTTCTATTACGATGCTGGAACCCCTTCTGTGAAGTGATCAGTTCACGGTAGGGACGAGAGTCCCTCTGTGGCATGGGTTTATCCAAAGCCATGTTCGACCAGGCTCAAGAAGTGAACACCGTGAGACGGATCCCCTGGCGCAAAAAAAACGGGTGCGGATATATATTATTATTTGTTTATTATTTGTTTCCTCCCCCCCCCCCCCCCGGATTTTGTTTGATGTGTTTTTCGTTTTTCGTCCGGGCCAGTAATTTTACAGCATTTTCTCGCGAAATTGACGCATTTTACACTAGCCCGGCTAGCCCGTCAATATCCCCAGCATCGAGTTCAACATCCCCCGCATGTCCGACCAACATTTAGCATCACCAACAAATCGTGGGTAACAAAATCGAACCCTGTAAAAAGTCACTAAAAAGTAGCGGGGGGGCGGCAGCCCCCCCCATGATGTTCGCAGAAGTGATGATTCGAATAGGGGTGCAATTCAATCTCTGCAAAAAGTCTAAAAAGTAGGGGGGGTTGGGGGGGCGGCAGCCTTTCCCATGATGTTGGAAGAAGTGATGATTCAAGTAGGGGTGCAATGATTCAAGAAAGGGTGCGATAGAATTTACAAGGCAGCGGGAGGGTTGGCGGGGGTGGCTTCCCCTATGATGTTCGAAGAAGTGCATACATACAGAAATACATGGATTACACAGATTACCTAAAACATCGCATGTTGCAGCATTTTCTCGCGAAATTGGACGATCGAAAAAGTGATGATTCAAATAGGGGTGCAATTCAATCTCTGCAAGAAATCTAAAAAGTAGCGCGGGGGTTGGGGGGGGTGGCAGCCCCCCCATGATGTTTGAAGAAGTGTTGATTCAAATAGGGGCGCAATTACTCTGCAAACAATCTAAACAGTAGCGGGTGGGTTGGGGGGGGGCTTCCCCCCCATGATGTTCGAAGAAGTGATGATTCAAATAGGGCGGAACTGGTGATGCTGATGATGCGGGAAGCCAAATCCAAAAGGGTGCAAACGCCAAAAAGCCCAGAGAGGAAGAGGATGCGAAAAGCCAAAGCGGCCAAAAGCCGCATAAACGCAAAAGCCAAAACGCCACCTGCCGAAGAGGAACTGGGAATGCAGAGGATGCGAAAAGCCAAAGCCAAAAGGCCCAGAAGCCGAGAAGCCAAAAAGCCAAGAAGCCGAGAAGCCAAAAAGCCAAGAAGCCAAGAAAAGCCAAGAAGCCAAGAAGCCAAAAAGCCAAGAAGCCAAGAAGCCAAGAAGCCAAAAGCAAAAAAACATCCTTAGAACAAGAAAAAACAACTAAAATAAATACCCAGAATCTGTTGAATGCCAAAGCGCGAGAAGGGGCGGGGGGAGGCTTTCTGGTGGGTTCCATGGTCAGCAAGGGGGGGGAGGATCGCTTGGGTTGCCGAAACGGGTACACTTGGTCGGTTGGTGGGTTGGTCGGTTGGCCGGCTGGCAAACAAGCAAACTGCCAAAGAGACAAACAAACGGGCAGACAAAGAAGCAAAGAAGCAGCGAAACTCGCACAACTCCATGGCCCTCCCCGAATGCCAACTCCTTCCTTCTCGGACTCTTTGCTTCAGGTGGCGTGGGCTCCATGTGCCCCGTGCTGATGGACCACTGAGTCCTGAGACAACCGGCCACATCCGGGTCAACCGTTTGGCGTAGCTCGATTCTTCATGAATGAGTATGGATATGATGCACTATGGAATGGATAAAGCAAATGCTTTCGGATATGATACCTTATGGATATAATACATTATCGATATGGATAGGATGCATTCTGAGTATAGATGTGATATGATACATTATGGAATAAGGCCGATGTTTATGGTACAATCCAATTTCTATGCAACACGCATACGGAGGGCTAGGTAGGTTTTGGTACGATCATCCGAGACACATGTGATATGAGCAATTGTGGGATTTCGCACCCAATTGATACGACTTTGCTTCTTAGTAAGACTCAAGACCCCAGTCACTCGGTTTGTTTCCAGGAAGCATGTCTGGGAATCTGTTGCTCGAACTTCCGAGCTGCGAACCGGAGGAACCGGAGGGTACGGGTGCCAGTCACTTCGGGTTGATTCCATATGCCTGGGCGTGGCTCCAGGCGTTGGTTTTTCCTTACCACCAGCCTTCATGCACACCTTGATTTGTGGTTTGGATTGGCGGCTTGGTTTGAACCCCGGTTTCTTTAAAACCAAATGGGGGAGCAGCCCCTACTCGCTTGGAAGGTCCTTAGGGCAATATGTTGAATGTATGTATTTGTGGAAATAGGGGGGGTCATTAAACAAAAAATGGAATGAGCTCCCGCGTTGCAATGAACCGGAGGTCCCTAGTTTGGTTGCCAGTTTCCATCCATGGCTAAACAGGAGCGTGTGTGTACCAAGAAGGTATTTTGAGCCTCTTCCCCATTAAACAAAGCACATCCAAGTACCAAGAAGCTCTTCTGGACCAAGCGAACTCATTTCTAAATTTCACAAAGAAGGATGGTCAAAATCAAGAGCAGCCGAAAGGAAAACCGCCCGGGCGGTTCCTTAAAACTATTTGTCTGTTATTTTGTTAGGGGGCCACCCCCCGCACCCAAAGCAAACAAACAAACAAGCAAACAAACGAACGAACCAACGAACAAACAAACCAACCAACACACCTCTTGGCTTCCCTTTAACACCACAACCAAACCAGGAAAACCGCCCATTTCTTGGGGGCCCGTGGGCATGTCTTTTGAGGAAGCCCCCCCAAAAAAAAACACACACACACACACACAAAATGTGGCTCTCCTCCTGGTTTCCCGTTAAAACTACTACCAAACCCGGGTACCTTAAAAACAAAAAACAAAACACCCGCATATAGGATGCGGTTTCTGGGCTGCTCTCAGATTCCCCGCTAAAAGCTTAACTTTCAGTGGGTTAAATGGAAACTACCACTAAGAATTAAAAAGCTAAAAGGCTAATGAACCAGATGGCTGGGAGCCACCCAGGTGGTTTCCCGTTAAAAGTACCTGCAAAAAAAAACACGACCACACACACCCCTTTGGGATGTTTTTTCGCTTGGACCGAGGCTCGCAATGGAGGTGGGCAGAATCCAGAGCCGCAGCCGGTAGTTCCGGTTCGCCTCCATGGCCAAGGCGCCACTGCCGTCCGTTATCCAGGCGATCCTCGGCAAAGCGGAGACGTCTTGGAATGCTCGTCCCTCCCCCGCCCCCCCCCCCCCACCTCCGCGAAGCCGAGTCAAAGGGGTGGCCTTTCTGTTTTTTTGTTTCCTGCGTTTTTGTTTTTGTTGGTTTCGTAGGTGTCCTTTGTGGAAAATAGATGGCCCTGATACTTCAGGAAACATTCTGAACCCCGCGCCCTCCAAAAGGGGCCTGGTCCTCAGATTGGCTGGGGTCCACGAAAAACCTTGAGAGTAAAGCGAACCCAAACGAGAAAGTGCCATTGGTTTTTGCAGCCCGTCTTTTCCTGCGAGCCACCTATTTTGGTGTCACTCCGTCTTGATGGGCCAAAACAAAGCCCAAACTTGTTGTTGACCACCAACAAAAACTAAATTGTCTGACCAAACAGCCACAAAAGTCCGAAAACTGTGGGAGTCAGCTTCCTTTTCCCTGAGCCTCTCTTCGAGGCACTGATCCTTGGCCGCTTGGTCTGTGACGTAGACGTCCGCTTTGGGCAACAGCCGGGTGCTGAAGCCGTCCAAAATGTCAAAGTTGTTCCGAGAGAAAACGATCCTGAAGCGAAAGTCTATTAAAGCGGCAAGGGAAGCTCTCCAGGATTTGTTTGGGGGTTTGGTGGGTCTTGCACCCCTCGTGTTCTACCACAAATTTCGGTGGATTCTCCCATGCAACCCTTTTGAGGCATTGTAAAGGGAACCGAAGCCAACTAGTCAAGCCCCTCTGAAAGTTCCAGGCTGTCTTCAGGGACTCAAAATGCTAAGCGTTGCCAATGTTGTTGCGCCCCGCAGATCACCCATTCATGCTGTCACAAACGCAACGCCCTCCTTTCAACAAGCAGGGAAAGGGCCCAAGAGGAAGCATTGCCACTACCCTTTTTGCTGTAGTCTACTTTAGTAGGGGAACCCTCCCAAAAAAAAGAAGGTAAAAGGGCACTACTGGGGGACCTAGCCACCTTTTGAAGATCGACCCGTGCTCTTTTTCACAGCTGCCAACCAGTGCTTCCTGAGAATCGCTTCCGACGTCGAGTGGGGCACCTCGCCCCTTTTCGGCTTTGGTCGACCTTCAACCATACATTTAGGATTTTGAGTTCCTTCCGCCATCATCAGTTTTGAAAAGGGCAAAGATATGGGCGTGCCATTTGTAAGGGGACCCACACACTGGCGGTTCTTTTTTTGGGCCTCCCTCTAAAACACACCTCAAAAAACGACAGACCCATATGCTACCAAACGTTGATCCAAAATTCAGGGGTCTTCCTGGGGGGGGCTCTGCTTTTTGGGCGGGGCACTGAGAAACAATCTTTCTTGGGGCACCGAATCCAATAACCATTGCCATCAAAAGAAGCTGTGGGTCCTCTGGTGTTGGTCGTCCATTTCCTGGGTCCTCGACGTCCCTCCCGACTGGATAATTTTGACTTTACTCGCAATCAACCCGCCGAATTTTGTGCCGCCGAAAGACGCTGAGTGATTGACAGGAAGCACCCGGTCGCATTGCCACAGGGTGGTATTCTCCTCCCGGCCTGCCGAAAGCAACATCTGAGAAGGGCCCTGGGAGCCGAGTGGCTTGGAAGCGTCCCTGTTTCTGTGCTAGAAGGGGACCGTGAAAGCAAGACAGTTTCTAAAAATGGTGGAACCCACCGCATCCCACACGCTTCCTCGACATTGGTTAGCCATGGAACCCAGAAGCTGACCAATTTTCGGGGTCGGAATCTCCGGGGAAGCACCCTCAAAGATCGGAACGTTGCATGGAGCTCCCTAAGTTCCCCTTGCAAACATCATCCCCAGAAAGGACACTCAATTTAAGTTGGCACAAGCCCGTCCTAATGCCAATGGCAATACCAAGGCGAACACGAAAAACGAGGAGTAACTATTGCAAACGCGCCGCTGCTGCTCTGCGGCGGCGGTGGCGGCGGCGGAACACATGCCAAGAATACCCCGGACCCCCGGCATTCCAACTTGCCTCCATCCGCACCGGCGCAGAACTCCAACAACGGCTCATAACCCTCCTCGCTTACCAGCTCCTAAGAAACCGGCGGGAGCACCCGAGCTCGTAAATTAAAAGGCACACACACACACACACACACACACGCACTCAGTGACTAATGTTCAAATGGACGGACCGTGGGTGTAAAAAAAACGGAGCCTGCAAAAAACAGGGTCTGAGACAAAGTTGATGTTTAAGTCCCCCCTGAGGGACATGCACGTATTAACCGCTGCTCCAAAGCGCCCGAGGCACGTGCAGTCGCTCGGGTTGTGGAGACAAGTTTTTCAGCACGAAGATTTCCCCGGCCATGGCGTACTGGGACAGCTGAAAGAAGATCTCCTGAGGTACAGTTGCCAACAGGGCAACCAGGTCTTGGCCCAAATCTGTAGTCTGTAGACCACAAATTTATTCAAACTCTGGTTGATGTGGGAAGGGTTGTCAAAATGAGTGCTGCCTTTGAAAGGGGATAGCAAAAGGGGTCCCATATGTTTGACAACCCCTCCATACTTAGCCTATCTGAACAGAGAAAATCCGCCGACCCCTTTGCAAAAGCCAAGTTAGTCTCTGCAAAGGGGCTGTTCTAAGTGGTGATTACGGGGAGTCTGAGGGGGGGAGGGGGGTTCCCGCGGCGGATTTTTGACACGCCTAACCTCTAACCCGAACCTCTAACCCTAACCTAACCCTAACCTCTAACCTCTAACCTCTAAACGTGAGGATGGATGATGATGATGATGATGATGATGATGATGGAAGACTACGGAAGACTATGGGAAGGTGACGGAAGACTATGGGAAGATGACGGAAGACTACGGGAAGCTGACGGAAGACTACGGGAAGATGACGGAAGACTACGGGAAGATGACGGGAAAATGACGGAAGATGACAGAAGACTACGGGAAGATGACGGGAGACTGCGGGAAGATGACGGGAAAATGACGGAAGACTACGGGAAGATGACGGAAGACTATGGGAAGATGACAGAAGACTACGGGAAGATGACGGAAGACTATGGGAAGATAACGGGAAGATGACGGAAGACTACGGGAAGATGACCTTAACCTCTAACCCTAACCTCTAGCCCTAACCTCTAACCCTAACCTCCAACCTTTCCCTCTAACCCGCCCCAACCTCTAACCCTAACCTCTAACCTAACCTCCAGCCCTAACCTCTAACCTTAACCTCTAACCGTGAGGATGGATGATGATCATGAAAGACTACGGGAAGATGACGGAAGACTATGGGAGGCTGACGGAAGACTACGGGAAGATGACGGAAGACTACGGGAAGATGACCTTAACCTCTAACCCTAACCTCTTACCCTGACCTCTAACCCTAACCTCAAACCCTAACCTCTAACCCTAACCTCAACCTTAACCTCTAACCCTAACATCTAACCCTAACCTCTAACCTGGCCTCTAACCCTAACCTCTAACCCTAACCTCTAACCTTTAACCTCTGACCGTGAGGATGGACGAGGATGATGAAAGACTACGGGAAGATGACGGAAGACTATGGGAAGCTGGCGGAAGACTATGGGAAGATGACGGAAGACTACGGGAAGCTGACTGAAGAGTCCGGGAAGATGACGGAAGACTACGGCAAAATGACGGAAGCTGACAGAAGACTACGCGAAGATGACGGAAGACTACGGGAAGATGACGGAAGACTACGGGAAGATGACGGAGGAAGACTAACACGGGAAGATGACGGAAGACTACGGGAAGATGACGGAAGACTATGGGAAGCTGACGGAGGACTACGGGAAGATGACGGGAAGATGACGGAAGACTGCGGGAAGATGACGGAAGACTACGGAAGATGACGGAAGACTACGGAGGTCGTCAACCAAAAAACTCCCGCAAAAGGACAAGTCTCTTGAGGGCATTGCGTTTTTGGTCTCGGCAACCGGGGAAAAAAGGCGGCGGTTGCATCCCCAGCTTCACCAGCATCATCCTGCCGGTCTGTAGCGTGATGCTAGGGATGCTGGGGATGCAAGACCTGCCTTTTTTGTCTTGGACAACCGGGAAAAAAGGCAGCTTTTGCATCCCCAGCTTTGCCAGCATCATCTCGCAAATGCCTTCGATGATGCCTAGCGTGCTGGGGATGCAGAAGCTACTTTTTGGTCTGCCACGACCGGGGAAAAAGACAGCTTTTGCATCCCCATCTTTGCTAGCATCATCCTGCTGAGGAGGATGCTGATGCTGATGCTGATGCTGAGGATGATGATGACAGTGATGACGATGATGATAATGATGTTACGGGGGTCGGCGGCATCAGGCGTCAGCCTGCTAAATCCGGCTACGCCTCCTTGGGGTAGCATGTCGCCGCTAGGCAATTAGCCTGCTAGCTTTAGCTATAGGGGGTGCACCCTGGTGCCGCCGACCCTCGCCACTTGGTCGTGATGCGCTGCCTAAATCCGGCACCTCTGCATCACCAGCTCCGGCTTGCGGTTTTGCTTGCCTGTGGGAAACCCTCGCAAAACGTCGCGTATATGCAGGGTTTAGGCCATGTGGCTGACATCGTCAGGGTCTGGGGTTGGGCCTGGGCGATGCTTCAGCGGGGCTTGGCCTGCATCATCAAGACTTTCTTTTAAAAAGCCTCTCAACCCAAAAAGCACTGTTTTTAAGAAGGTATCGGAGGGGTATAAGCGAGGCTCATTTTTGCGCATTTTGGCGGCAAGCGCTGCCGGGCATGCCGGTGATGCTGGGTCCTCGCTCTCCAAAACGCTGTAAATACCGCAAAAAAACTGTTGCGCTGAGCGTTGGGCTGTTGTTCTGTCCGCTTTGCTCTTGCTGTGGCTGGCTCGCGCGCTGCGCAGTCCTTGCTTTTTTCCTGTTGGTTTTCGGGCTTTTTGGCGCGCGCGCGCGACCCCAGCCACAAAACGCTGCTATTTACGGTGTTTTGTTGCGTTTGCGTTTCCGGGCTGGCTTGCGGGCTGCTCTTTTTCGGCTGCTTTTTTTGGGTCCTCTGGCGCGCGCGGGGCCCGGCTGGGGCCCAGAAAGCCGGCATCCCCGGCATTTTCTGGGGTTAAGGTGAGCAACATAGCCATATCATAGCACAGGATACGTTTCTCATGCACAAAACATGACATGACGTGGTATAACTTCAAAGAGGCGTAGCCGGCTAGAGGCCGCAGGCCCAGAAATAATGGTGGGGGAGGCCCTTCTGGGTCCGGTTTCCCAGGCCAGTCCCTCGCCAGGTGGTCCAGGGGTTCTCTGCAATAACCCAGAGAATCACACAAAAGAACACCCACAAGAAAAGTTGCGCCAAAACACCTTGACTTTTGGTTCTCCTGACAAAGTCTAGGTGTGAATCAAAAGGCCGATCAGGCCACACGAGCTATTCATTGGGTCCTCCTTTGACATGGTGCCCCATGTCATGCATGACAGTAAGATCTTTGACCGTGGAAGCCTGGGTCGAACCTCCCCCAAATTACAGCGAGGTCGCTGTCAAATTTCTGGCCAGATTGTGTCCAAAGCGTTTGGCCGGGAGTGACGGCCCTGCCTTCCTTTGGAAAATCCACTGATTCGGAGAGCCCAAAAAAGCGAATCACATTTCAAAAGGAGATACCACCGCGGTTGCCATGGAATTTAGGGGAACCCGATCAGCGGAACATGTAGGAAGTCATTGTTTGGTTGTCCTTCTGGTTCCCCCTCAGAAAAATAGAAACAATATGCATTTCTCATCATTTCTCCAAACCCGAAGCTTCACGCAAGGAGCCCGGTTGCAATTAGGTTAAGCAAACCGTGAACTGCGGTGGGTGGTAAATGGGGTCTAACAGCGGGGGTATTGACAAAATGGATTGATTCAGCATCGCCAAGTAGATCGGAGAAGTGCCTCAAAGCTACCTTTGCACTTGCAAAAATAATGTCCGCCAAAAAGCCGCGCTCTCTGTCTACCACTGAATTGACTTTGCCAAAGCACACGGAGTCCACAAACTGTGAGGGCACAGTACGAACAACACGCCCAGTTGCGATTGCTGCACTGATTGCCCCTCCCCGACTGGAAGCTTCAGGGGGCCCGAGCTGGTTTCACCAAGATGTCGCTGGAAAGAACCACCTCTTCACCAAACAGGGCTCCCCATATTTCCTCAAAAAACATGTCCCCACACAAAGGCAACTCACAAGTTCGCCCCCCAAAGCAGGCTGCTCCAAAGACCGGAGTTCTGGAGCACACCAAAATCTCTGTTCAGATCCTGCTTCATTTTTGCTCGGCCTAACTTTTCAAATTAGTTTTGGAGGGCACTCCCCCAGAAAGGAATCTGTACTATTCTGTACTATGGGTATGGGTCAAAATAAACCACTAGAGAACCGCAGGTTTTAGTCCATGTTTCCATTTACCAGGGCAAGCCATTTTAGGTACATATTTTTGACTCACAGCCATATAGGAAGCCCGGATCTGAGGCGTTTTTTTCTCCCAAGGGAGGCCATGCGCACGCCGTGCGTCGATGCGCGCCCGCTGCTTGGCAAAGCACGGCAGCAGCGGCAGCACCGAGTCATAGGCGTCACCTGCGATGCCACAGTCGAGGCTGGGACTGGTCGGGGGGGCCCCCCAGAAAAAACCGATCTATCCAACAATCATGGAAGTGGACTTGGGGGCTTCCAAAGGGAAAGTAGTCTTCCAAAACCCTCCGGTCAGCTTCCATGATTGAAGGGAGGGTGGAGACGCATCCAAATGGAAGGGTGGAGTGATCTGACAAGAGGACACCCCCCCTCGTAGTATTGATAAACCAGGCCTCACTAATCCGAGGTCAACATTAAGCTGAGAAAAAAGCTGCGTTAGTTGCTCTCTAATCTGAAAAAGGCCTTTGGTGCCATCCTAGACCTCCAAATGTGGCAGTCAGATCTGCATCGGCATTTTGGCCAAAGAAGCGGGATTTGGAGGGCGCCACTGAACAAGTGCGTGAGTGTTGATCCCGGATCTAAGTAGCAGCTGCTAAGTAGCACAGTGCCCCTCTGAGTTGGGACACGCCATCAAAACCAACCGGGAGCTTCTGAATCCTAAAATGGCTCCCCCACAGCCGCCGAAATTTCACGGCCACATCGAGGGTATCCAGAAAACTCATCATTTGCAGAAAGCCGAAAGAGGGTTCCCGAGCAAAAAGATAACCCCAAATACACTCCCTCAGACTACCGTGGAAGCTCTCAGAAGGCCTCTGTAAATGGAACCGAGTCTTCCAAAGTGGCCTAGGGATTCCATGTTCGCCTGGGGGTGGGGCTTGAGAATCCCATTCCCTAACCCTGACTGTCCTGGTACTTTCGTGTTGCCTGATTTAAAGCCTTTGGTTGGGGTAGCTTTTGGGATCTCAGACCCCTTCTCCCCCTGCCTTCGTAGTGTTCCGTCACATCTTCAGACAGCAGCTGCTGAGAGTCGATCTGCAGGGCCCCGGGCTGCACAAAGCCCTGGAAGAAGTTCCGGCGCCTGAAATTGGGTCGGGGGGTTGGTGGGTGAGGTTGGGGGAGGTGGTTGGGGTGGTGGCTGGCTAAAACGTGTCAGTATATGAGGCTTGGATGAAAATTAGTACGGTGGTTGATTTGGGAGGCACATAGGGTGGACTCGCAAAGTTTCCGGCAAAACCTCATGATTCATACATCCATCAAGCAAATGGCAATGCCTTGCCACGGAAAGACCTTCTAAAGAAGCATGTACCTGCAACTGCTCATGGAATACACTTGTCACTGTTGTTAGCATTTGCTTAGTGTGTACTTTCTTTAAATGTCGGAAGGTTTTGGGGCTTCTACAACACGCTTCTTTGGTAGTTGCATGGCTTGGGAACAAAAGGGCACGCAATTCTCTGTCAGTTCTCAACTTGGCTTTTGGCCAAGCCCGAATGAGGAAGAAACCTGCTGCCTGGTTGCTGTAACGACCTTTCTGCCACAAAAGCTTCACCTTTTGTGGGTCCAAATGGAAAGTCCGATCTGTTACCAAGAAGCCAACGTCCGAAGATGCAGCCAAACAGTCGTTTGCAGACTGGGTGTCTGAAACATTTGATTCACTGAATCTTCCATTTGGCTAAGGCCCCAGGAACAAATAAACATATGTCCAGTAGTGATGAATTCCGTTTCAAACGAGCAAGGGAATATTACATAAATAAATAAATGAACTAAAAAGTAAATAAGTCAATAAATCAAAATATATATAAATATATATATATATATATATATATTATTCTTAAGCAAATGCAAGTTTCTCTCAAGGATGTGGTTTTGGGATGACCTATGCTCCGCCTGTCCGCCGGGTCGAGGACGCGCGCGCGCCGGCGCGCGCGCGTGCCTGGCAACCTCTTGCTCCATCCTGGCGTCCGCGAAGAGCTGCATGCCTCGAATTTTGCGGACCCAGTGACCCAGGAACCTCTTCGGCTTCCCTCAACTGTGCGGGCTTTGATTGTTGGCTAGGGCCAGGGCCGTTTTTTTTCAAGCTTTCTGCAGAGCCTAGGCCCTCCAGTAGAGTTGGTACCCGTTTTCTTTTTTTCTGTTTCGTCTATTTTAGTAGGGGAACCCTACCCCAAAAAGGGTAAAGGGCACTACTTACTCCAAATACCCGGTCTCTTTTCAGGGTATCATGTCGACCCTCTACGAAAAAATGAGGTATTATGAGGTATTTACCATGGAAAACCAGGCTTTCCTAAAACATACCCTGAAAAAAGCGGGTATTTTGAGTAGGGGGGAGGCTTGCTTTGTGCGGTTTCCCATTAAGGTCCAGAAGAACTGGGGGGTTCAAACTCCAGTATGGCTGCGACACCTCACTTTCTGGGTTTTGGGCCAGTTTCTCCACGACCGGCCAAAAGAGGGTACCATTTTAAGCCCAAACCGGAGCTCCAGTTTGCAGCCGGCTTGGGTAGTTGTTCCGCAGCGCCCAAGAAATCCCTTCTTCTCCCAATTCAAGATGGACTCGACCCCCAAAACGACGGGTTCCCGCTTTTCTGCCAGGGTCACTGTTCGCAACTGGGTCCCTAGGTGCCATCAGCCACTGAACTCTGAAAGTAGTCAAGTGCGTCTCTTGACGATTCTTTCTGTGAGGGGAGCCAGATGCATCGGGCCACGTTTGGGAGCTGCCTTTTTGTTGTGCTGTTTTTCTTCCAGGCGAAACAAGAAGCTGAAGTCAACAGAACAACTTGGGCCCACATGTTGGGCCACATCTGAGGCACGCGAAAAATCATTTGCGGATTCTTTGTCATATAGCTTTAGCCGACCCAAAATCCAACGTGGAGGGGAACCCCAGAAATTCGGCAACGTCTTGCAAAATCATTACCCGTTCACACGAATTGGGAAAGCAGAGGGTCTCCCAGCTTACCTGCGGCTTGAGTTTTCATGACCCCGTTAGCGGGTGGGTCCATCAATTCCACTTACCCTACAGCTGTAATTGTTTGCTTCAATTCCGTCATGGCCCCTACACAAAGGAGATAGACAGTTTTCACATTTACCCAGTCTAGCCCCAAAGGGCGAAGCGACTAGATGATTGCATATGTGAAATTGGTCTCTGATGACTGCGACTTTCACTCTCTGAAGCTGCGACACCATTGCAACACGTGCACGGGCCCAGGCCCGTGCCCTTTGTGGAGTGTACCCTGTTTGGGGATGGAGCCCAAGAGGAAACCGCCTATTTAAGGGGCCTCCCGATTTTGAGAACCCACAAAACATGTCCACCCACATTCTCGAGGATTTACCTGAATCGCATTTCCGACAACCATTTTTAAGAACTTGCATCATCCCAAACTCCGCGATCTAGAGCCCCAAAACCAAAATGAGAAACTTCTTCGCCTCTGAAGTGTGCAAGATGTCATATCGAATCAGTTTTCCACAATGCGTGTGGGGCAGCAATCCACTTCAGAACCAGATGCGACGTCCATTCCAACCTGGCTTCCAATAAGCCTTCCACAAGGCCATGGCTCGCTGAAGGTCTTGGACTGTTTCCTTCTGCAGGGCAGGCAGCATCCTGCTTGCCGCCCAAGGCCGGCCCACAGTCCACTTCTCATTCGCCGAAACCTTCTCCGTGTCCTTCCCACCCCGCCACTCCCGACTCCCGAGGCGCGTCACGGCGTTCTTCCTCTTCTCTGCCCACAGCACACGCGGCTGCCGGAAGCAAAAGCGCATCTAGGACCGACCCCCAACCGGCTTCCAAGACCCGCGCTGTCATATCCAACACCAAGAGTTCAAATGCTTGAAACCACATTGTGCTTCTAGGTCCTCCAGTAGGCAAGTTAGAAAAAGGGCCCACGTTTCTTTTTTTTCCCCGACTATTTTAGTAGGGGAGCACTACAGTACTGGGGGCCATCTCCAGTTTTCCAACCAACCAATGATGAAACCCCCTATGCCCTGCCCCCAACACATACTTTACACTCAACCCGGAACCCCCTCTGGGGCATCTGGCTGATGCGTGTAGGGCCACCAGAACCCAGCATCACTTCTCCCAGAAAGACCTCGAGTCCGACATCCGAAATCCGAAGGATCTTCCAATGGCTCGGGCGGGTGAATAAGGGTCGGCCTCCTTCAACAGTTCATCGGTTTACTGAGGGAGAAACCGGAAAGCGAAAGGAGAAGAGCGCTTCCACGTCCATCGTGCTGTCACTCCATCTCTCATCATCTATCTTCACAGCCTGATAATGCATTTGGAGGATGCACATATTTTCATCTTGGATCTTCATGGATAGACCGTACGTAGGAAGGGAAAGACATGGATTGGTGGGTTTTCCGTACCTATAGCGCAAAGGGAACCAACAACTTGTCCAGGTCCTTAAGGTGTGCTTTCACATGAACAAGTGGCCAGAAAGTGTCCGGACCTGTTCTATGTGAATCCGAAATGGATGGTACTGGATTGCCCTGGAACTGATTCGTAGGCTGGCTCAGGGCCCAGGTACCTTTTGATGGCCTTGGGGTAAAGAGGGGTCTGCCTTCGAAGCTACTTGGATTTGGGTACGGGTGAAAATTCGGACTCTGATCCCTGTGCAGGAAGCCAGAAATAAATGAATCAGTGGATTCGCCCGGCCTTGGATTCATGAACATACAACCTGAAGGTTTTTGGGAGGCCCAAGAAAGGAGCTTTCA
>CAUJNA010002258.1:286283-306283 GCA_963377175.1 Effrenium voratum | reverse complement strand
ACAGGGGACACGCATCGTTACCACCTGGTGCAACCTTGGCCACCTGTACAGCCTAGTCCGGCAACTTTCGGACAAGTTGCACCACCTGTGATTCCTGCTCCGCTCGCTTCGCACGCGCAGTCCTCAGCGGCCTTGAACTTTTCAAGCAGCTGCCCTGCATCGCCGATGCCAGGACCGCATTACGAAGCTCCTCCGCCTCTGCCTCCGCCTGGTCTGGGTGTATCACCCTATCAGCAGACTCCGTGGCCGCCAATGTGCAGTCACCGCCCACCTCCTGTACCATGTCCGAGAATTCAGCCCGGTCCGCCGCCTCGAACACCTCCGCCCGTGCATGCAAATTCGAGACCAGCGGAGCCTGCGCACCCGCCGGCACGACCAACACGCCAGACATCTGGCAATCCAGACTCTCGAGGCCCGCATGGACCGTGTCAGGCAGTCCCCAATTTGATGGATGCCCGGGCTGAAACGCCGCCTCCCTACCCCGGAGCAGCTGCCTCTCCACGCACGGTCTCTCTCGCGCTTGCTCCTCCGGCCAGTGTACAGGCGACAGCATCTCAGGATCAGCATCCTCGAGATGACACTCCGTCCAATAGCCGCCTCCATAAGACATCAGCCAACGATGCTTCAGGAGGACGCACCGATGCTTTGACAACAAGTACAGCCCTCGCCAAGTTGACCACCCGAGACTTGTACAGCGCCTTAGAGGAGCAAACCCGGGGGTCCGAATTTCGGATTCCACCTCCGCATCAAACTGCGACAGCTGCAGGCCGCACCGAATGGCTCCAGCCAGAGGTGGCCCTCACTCGCTTTTGCGCCGCTCCGCCATTTGTCGAATGTTTAAATTGGGTGATGTGTCATTTGGACTTCACCCTTACGGAGTTCCCGCAGTCCCCCGCGGTCATGCAGAATTTAGTGATCGCACTGACCGCCAGCGGTATTGATTACCAACGCCGCATCCGCACACCAATTCCTGCTTGGATTGATTCCGAAGAGACCATCATTTGGAGACTGTCATTCAGTGACATGCCAGGTCCTGTGTCCATTCAAGCCACGGGCGACACTCACGTTCGCTGGTACCATGGCACCACCCTTTTGTCGGCTATCGGAATTTTGAAAACGGGCAAAGTCATGAGGAGCACACGTGAAGGACTCAACATGCCTGACACTCATGACTGCTATGGCTTTTTTGCGAGGGCCCACCTTGCGGGCGGTACCGCGGCCGAATTGGCTGCATTTGCTGGGCAATGCGCATATCATACCAAGAACGCGAGCGGCCTAGTTTTCTCTGGCGGGTGCCGAGGGAAATCCACTAAGCCCACGTCTGCGGACACGTGGCGGGAACAAGAACTCGCACGAAGGTACGAGATTGTCCACTCCGCTAGTAAAGACAAGCGATGGTGTATTAGGGAGTCGGCAGCTTGCTTGACAGATTTATTTGTCGTTACAGTAAAGGAGGATCAGCAGTGGGGATCCTGGGGACAGGCGACAGGCCCCGAAATGCTGAACATCCTCGCCGGGTGAGGGCCCACTTGTTAAATCTGTTATTCCCAATCAAGGTGCGGTTTTGAGTGCGAATCCGGCTCAGACAAGTCTCACCCCACTTGACTTCGCATCTCGAAAAAAGTCCGCTTCTCAACCGTGCATTGTCATTACCTTTTGATGACCTTTCTCGCATTGCCTCTGGGACCGAATTGAACACTGCTTGATCCCTTGCAGCTGTTTTGATTCCCCCGGAACGGCCCGTTGTTGATTACCCCAATGAGCTGGAGTAAGCCCGTCTCGTCTGACAAGTCTTGGGACCACCGCTCGTGGAAGTCCCGCACTACATGGCAAGACGATCAATGGAATTCTTCTTCGTGGAACCCTGGTTGGCAGGATGCCAGTCAACCTGTTTCATCGGGAAAATGGCCCAACAAGTCATGGCAGGATTCTTGGGAACACAAGCCTTCGCCCGACTCCCACGGCCCAGCCACCCCGGATAAGAGGACTCCCATGCGGAACCCCGACCTTAAGTACAGCCCCTCGGGAAAGCCCAGCGGCGCTCCTACCAGTTTTCCGGGTTCGTGGACCACGGACGCCCACCATCATGACACCAAGCCGATATTTGGGCGCACCCTCCCCAACAAAGTGGTGGAAACGGCGTGGAGCCGCCGCAACAACCTTGCTGGTTTGGACCCCTTGCAGGTTCCAGTGTCCCTCTTATGCTATAAAGGCATCGAGAACGTGTCATTGCGTTGGCTCGCAGCCGGCGACTTTGTGTCGGTCATATTTGGCAGATCGATCAAGGAAACCGTTTTATGCGAAAAGCTGATGCAAGAACTTCGATCCCTTGGCATGGATATTGACACCCTCGCCCAGAACCTTTGGCAGAACTCCCATCCCACGCAGGCCCTTGCCCTCAATTCCCAAGAGGCCCGCGCCGAGCTGTTGGCCTTCGTTGCCAAAGAATTGGTCGCCCCCCTACGCAGTCAAGTGACCACTGATCTCATCAAGGCCCAGGAAACCATCAAGAAGTTGGAAATGCAGATTGCTTCTACTGAAGCCGGTAAGGATGCGCCCAACTCATTACCTGTGGCGGCCCCCCCCAGCAAGAAGCGTAGAACTGTTGAGGGTGCCCCTGCGGCGGTTGTCTCCGACCTTGATGGTTTTGACTCCCAACGTCCGTTCCACATGGACTATGTTGTGGCAAACCGCACATTGCACCAGTCGGCCCCCAATGGTCACACCCCCGCGGTCGTCACCAAGTGGCTTAAGAACCTACGCCTTCCGGATGGTGTCGCCTCGGCGTTCAAAGATGCCATGACCTGCTCTGCCGATTCCGCCAAGGATTTAAGCCCGGAACAGAGGTCAAACCTCAAAGACCGCGCCGCGGAATTCGGATTGCCGGTATCCCGTGCAGTGAACATGAAGGATCATGAGCTGTATCGCTGCATTTTGGTGGCATACGCTCTAACCTTCGCTTGACGCGAACCATCGGGTTCTGCAGTGATGAGCGCCAACATGCCTTTGGTTATTTTGCTTTTCTCCCTAGATGTTGACTTCTGGATGGACGAAAACAGTGCGAGCCTTGAACCGTTTTGTTCATTTGCACTTTTGTTGTTCGCACTCTTTGAGTTGCACGCGCAACATGGTTTCTCACACGGTGCTTAGCCATGGTTGCTCACAGGTTCGTCGCCCTCTTCGTGTACAGACCGCGATGGATCCCCTGCGCATATTCGACACACACTCCGACATGCTGACCGACATTTTCACACAGATTTCCAAACTAACTCCCGAAGACTTGCGTGTTTCACAACCTATTCCGATTCCCATCAACACCTTCTTTGCCGACCTCGAGGATGTTTTCAGACTCTTATTTCTCATTATCCAATGGCTTTACGAATGGATCAGCAGAGGTCATCAACCGGCCAAAATGATGCGACAGTACGCCAACCTCATTGACCTTATTTTCCGTTTTTCTACCATTACGCTGCAGTATTTACCCAAGTATATGCCCATACATGTTTCAAATGCTCTTTTGCTTATCCGAGCCAAGCTTGCTTGGCTTATATTGTTTCACTGGGCCCCTAACTCCGCTGCCATTACCCAGTGGAGACGTCGATTAACATGCTTTGACTACTCATGGCAATCCCTTTCTTGGAGCTTGATGGACTCCCCCTATGCTGTATATCTGATGTTGGCAATGGATACACGACAACCTCACAGATTTGCCAAGAAGGCCCGGCTCTTCTACATCGGCAGTACCCGGAAGACTGTTTTTGGTCGGTTTCACTCTCGTTTACGCAAACTCCATCAGTTACAGCAGCATAAGCTTGTCAAAGCCGAGCTGGCTTTGCACTATTGGGTCCGCACGTCCTCATTTTTTGATTTCGTTTTGTTGCCAGTGGTGACTGCCGATGCAGAACACGAGGTACGCCTGTTGGAACTTAATCTCATCAGCCGATGGCAGCCACCCCTGAATTACCCTTTTTGCAATCGTATTCAACTCCGGGCTTCAGGGATCAAACATCAACGACTACCGACTCGACATCACCAGTCTATAGCCAGTTCCCGATTGCACAAGAAGATTCGCCGACGACTTTCTGCTGTTCATTGCCCTTTCTCCCTCCTTACTTCCTTCAGTGACTCCGTTCAGTCTTTGTGGCAGACCCTTTTGATGCTCGCAGGTGACAACTTGACAAGTTTTCGAGCCCAGGCTTTTCTTCGCCGACACAGTGTTCATCAACTTCACTTGTATGCCCTACTCCGTTTGAGTAACAACCTCGAACAACCCTGGCGCAGCAGAGTCAAGTCGCACATTGCCAAGATCTTTCGGGTCAAGAATCTTGCTTTGCCGGGTACTAACAGCCCTTTTCGCACTTGCCCCCTGTCGCATCCTGAATTTCAATACAATGTACGCCAATTTTTGCTGCAAATAATTCGCAAGAGTGAACACCGACTCCTCCCACTTCATGTTCCTTCCCGGTCCATATTGTTTCGGGCTCACGTCTCGTTACACGAACGACTGTTCAATTTCCAGGAGACCATGCGTGAATTCTCCTTGAACCCAGGGAGAGTCCCTTCGTGCCCCTGCAAATCATTCTTGCCTAGACACCCCCATTTGGAAATGCATAATGGGCACATTGCTTCCCCAGCCGAGTTCTTGTCGATATCTCCGCAGCTTAAAGCCATACTTCAGTACAGCGCAGCCTCGCAAATTTTACCCTCCAAGCGCACATATTCAGAAGAATTCCGCAAAGATGTCGCCCGCTGGGCTGACAAGCACTGTTTAAACATGGATGATGCTGCCACCCACGACTTCTTGGAAGGTCAGTGGCCACTGCACTTGAACACCGTACATGAGGACTGCATCACTTGGCAGGCTGTTTCATCTTTGCGACAACAGCTACAGGGCTTGACTATTCATTGTCAGGATCATCAACCTTTTCGTACTATGCTGTATTGCCCGTTACTATATTACAATGCAGTGAAGGCCACTTTCACTGAGACCACGATTTTTGAACGCGTGTCTATCCCGCCAAGCAAAGCTCAGGATCTTCTGCACACCCTCATTCCCGATTCTTTGCTTCAGCGATACCCTTGGCCTTTCGATTGGATTTGGACCTACCACGAGGATATACCTTGCTCAAGCACAAGAAATCTTTTGCTATTGGCCGTTCTATTGTTGCTTACAGGAACACTCCCCTTGCCGCTGCCCTTAAAGCCTGTGCTTTCGTCGTTCAAGCTGTTTCACGTATTGCTTTTCCTGCATCATTGGACCCCGGCCAAAATGTGGACATTTGGAGCAGCATCCGTCATTTCTTTGAGTCCATCTCGGATGACGCCCGCATCGTTCTACGCAATGATGACATCATCGGATTCTTCAATTCTCTTCCACAAAGCCGAGTGTTAGCATCCTGGCGCGAAGCCAAGCAACGCTATTTGAGACAACACGCCGGACCCCCTGACCTCACGTTTTCAATTGACTTGTCCACAACTCACTCGCAGTTTCGCATGTATAGGGGCAAAGGCCTCCTTCGAACAATTCGCCTTGATGATATCGACCTTTTCATTTCCACTGCTTTTACAGCTAGCATTTTCCTCACCCTGGGACAGGTTTATCGGCAGACTAGAGGAGCCACAATTGGCAATCAGCTTTCTCCTGCATTGTGTGCCCTAGCGATTGCCCATCGGGAGCAGATTTGGACTGATTCTTTTCAGCAGTTTTTGCATAGCCAACGACACCTTTTCTGTTTTACCCGATACGTCGACAACAGAATGCTATTGATTCACGCCGACATTGCCAACTCGCCCCCTTTCCAATTTCTATTCCGGGACACTTTTTACATACCTCCTGTTTTGATCGAGCCCGTGAACGATGATCACTATTTGGGTTTCCGCATACTCCATCGTCTTCGACAGGTCAGATTCATCATGCCGCATGCCAAATGGCAGGTTCGTCACCCATATAGCACGGCTACACGAGCCAACAGATTTTCCGGTTATCTATCTCGTGTTGCGCTGATTCGCAAGTATACTTTCCCTCGGTCCTTCATTACCACGGACATTGCTGTGTTGCAGGATTTTTACCAATCCCATGGTTTCACCCTTCGCGAGTTACAGGCTGCGACCTCTCGTCGGTCTACTTTTTAGGTCAACCCTGCGACGCTGGTCAAAATAGATTTCTCACTTACTGCACGTCGCTCATTGTTCATTGTTCTGTGACTTCTTGATTCTTCGGCCATTTAGGCTCATGTTTTGAGTAATCCACTTCCCCCGCCGTCCGCCCCCCCCCTCCCCCCCCCTGACCGCCAAGTTAATACATCTGAGACGGGTTTGCTGCAACTCTGCCAGCAGCTCAGCCTAATTCGAGACGCCGCCTCCGCAAACATTGCCGTGCTGGACCAAATGTTTTAACAACCCGTTCTCGAGATGAACCCTCGCTGAAATTCGATCAGCCCTCGCCCAAATTCGAAGAGCCCGATCTGCCCACTGTGGCATCCGCAGTACAAACCACCTGCAGAACCAGGTTTGTCAAAATCCGTGGAATTCATGCACGCCAGCAGTGAACGGGTTTGCGGCGGTTGCCCCAGACCAGGTGGCTTTCAGCTACGTTTGTCGTGAACGGCGTTACTGACCTATCGGTTCACAGCGGACATCAGTGGACGCATTCGCCTGACGCACAGAGGTTTGCGGCGGTTGCCCCAGACCAAGAAGCTTTCAGCTACGTTCGTGTATGTACCCCGATTTGTCAAATCCGTGCAATTCGTGCATGCCGGCAGGGGGCAGCCGGAAGAGTATGTGGGCGGCTGCCAACGAAGACCCCACATACTTTTCGTGAAACGTACCTGCCTGAGAGCTGCTCCTGGGTCCCGTCGCGGGCAGCTGGAGGGCTCACCCCTAACAATCGCCCTTAAGGCCACTGACTTTGCACGGTTCAGTGCTAACTTGCAACATTTCATCTCATGTTTACGTGTTTGAACGTTTGGTGTTTGACTGCCGACGTGGCATTCCCAGTGTGTGTGTGTGTGTGTGTGTGTGTGTGTGTGTGTGTGTGTGTGTGTGTGTGTGTGTGTGTGTGTGTGTGTGTGTGTGTGTGTGTGTGTGTGTGTGTGTGTGTGTGTGTGTGTGTGTGTGTGTGTGTGTGTGTGTGTGTGTGTGTGTGTGTGTGTGTGTGTGTGTGTGTGTGTGTGTGTGTGTGTGTGTGCGTGTGTGCGTGTGTGTGCGTGTGTGCGTGTGTGCGTGTGTGCGTGTGTGCGTTTGTGCGTGTGTGCGTGTGTGTGCGTGTGTGGGTGTGTGGGTGTGTGGGTGTGTGGGTGTGTGGGTGCGTGGGTGCGTGTGTGCGTGTGTGCGTGTGTGCGTGTGCGTGTGTGTGTGTGGGTGGGTGGGTGGGTGGGTGGGTGGGTGGGTGGGTGTGTGTGCGGCGCTGGGCAACGATGGACCCCGCTGCTCAATGGCACCTGTTCAACTTCTTGGGGACGCACTGTTTGGCACGGCGGTCCAAAGAATTCAATCATGATCTGATACCCCCACAAACCTTCTGACAAAATAGAAAATAAGCTCATGGGCCAACCTGCTGCGATAGCAAGGACGTGACCACCATGCGGGGGAACAACTAAAACCCATTCAATAAGCTGCAACTTTCCATTCTTGCAGCAAATAAGCCACACACCCACCAAAACACAGAGGAAATAGCCCAAAACTGTTCTTCGCTTGGCGTGTGCCTTCACATAAAAGCCGTGCAGCTTTCGGGCCACTTCATGCATAAGGCATGAGCGCATCTCGATGCGTCTTGTTGCAGTATTCGGCCAAGACCTCGAGTAGCGCTCCGTTTTCCATGTTTTGGGTGAGAGGGTTCACATTTAAAATCAACTACCAAAAGAAAGGGAAGCTCATGTTAGCTATGGCTTGGGCTGCCTTGATGCCCGAGCCCGTGCTCATTCCGTGCTCTTTGCACACCTGTGGGGGGTCAACATTTGGGATTATTTTTCCTAGGTCCTCCAGTAGAGAGCTTAGAATAAGGGGTACCATTTTTCTGTAGTCTATTTTAGTAGGGGAGCCCTCCCCCAAAAAAGGGTAAAAGGGCAGTACTGGGGGACCGAGTGAGGCCCTCCCTGAAAAAGTTCCTGGGGCCGCCCAGCCGCCCCGCCGAGGCCGAAGCGGCGCCTCACCGTGGAGAAGTCGAAGCCCGGCGGCTCGTGGAAGACGAGGTCCACGGCGCTGGCCCACAGCGTCGGGGTGAAGAGCAGCGTGATGTCGCTCTGCGACCCCGCGCGCTGCCTGGCGCGTGTGTGGCGCGTTTGTGCGCAACCGTTTGGCAGGTTTTGGGCGGGCAGGCGGGCTTGAAGGGGGGCCAAAAGGCGAAAACAAAAGAAAGAAGTCCATTTCGGGGGGGCGCCCTACTTTGAGATATGTGGCGCAGGAAGCAAATTAAAAGAACAGCAACAATGTAACAACTTTGTGGGGAGACAAACTTCGGAAACGAGGGAAGCAAACACTGCTTTGTTGTGGGAGACTACGGAAACTTGGGAAAACATGTGTTGGGATTGAACAGCGACTCAAGTTGTTCAAACCCCCGGGCCCGCAAGCGATACCCTCCTGAGGAGGTTTTGGGAATGAACCTAGGGATCCCTCGAAGGAAGCCCACAAGTGATAGTTAATATGGACCATCCCTTCCCCTGCTAAGAACCAGCAAGAATAGACTTCCATTCTGCGCAGAATGGTAGATTTGAGATGGCGCTAACTAGTACTGTGAGAACCCAATGGGCCCAGGCTTCCGAACGAATCCGGACTAAAGGCTTGGCTGCAACCGTTTGACTGCAATGGTCATGACATTTTCCGTGATAGGGACAAGAGGCTGCGTCCCCCAGTTTCTGGTAGAATTATGAACAGAGACCCGTCCAAACAATCAAACAACCTATGAATAAAGGAGAAGCTGGGCAACTGGCGTCGACTCAGCCGATTCTAATTCAGCTCAGGCAATTTCGGTGCGTGGTTGATGGCCAATTGCTCGCGGACCCTAGTAGAAGCATGGAACATGTGTTTGTCTTTTGTTGTGTTGGCGGGGTTGACCACGTTAAGGGAATCGCACCCACCGAACAACAAGGGGAAAAAGAGTGCCGCCCTCAGAAAGAATCCTTTAACCCAAAGGAAACCACTAATTACGCCTAAAGGAAACTCGATGCATGCAAGTATCTATATATATATATATATGCATATATATATACACAAATATCGTTGTTTTGCAGTTGTATCCCAGAGTGGCGGTTGGGGAGAGTGGAACCCATCATAAAAGCTCCTTTCCCTTCTCTTCCCGCAAATTCTCGGTCCATTCAGATCCGTGGTCTCCTGCGTATTCAGCTGTGTGCTGGCTTGCCCTCTACGCCTCTAGGCATGCTGCTCCCTGCGGAATCCTTGGAGTGAGCCGCGAGTTGTTGAATACACATATTATACATGTATGCCTACATACAAATATGCGCAGTATACATCTATTGATGCATGGGCTCTCTTGTCTAGTTCAGTTTAAATGCTACATGTGAAACCTATCCGAATAGCCCAGCATCCCTTCAAGTGCCAACAAAGGCAATGCCTTTGTTGCTTCTGGGTGTCCTAGAAGCGTCTGAACGTCACGGCAAGTTTATTCAACTTTAAAGCATCCTTCCGTCCACAAACGTGGAACTCGCCGGGCATGTGAAGGATGTAAGGGACAACCCAAGCATAAATGGGTGCGGATATCTACTCTTTGCATTCTTCTTCCAGTTTGGGTAGAGCCTTCCCCCCCCCCCCGCAAAAAAAAAAACAAAAAAGAAACAAAAAACATCAGGAAATGGAGGCGGGTGGCGAAGGTTTGATTCATTCCTGACTTTGACCGTGGACCCCCCCTGTCACATAATGTGCCGTTCTTGATTGGCCCACCTTTCTATAACAAAAACAAGCAGACCTTCCCCCCGCCTCCTTAGGACAAAAACAACAAAAACAAAACAAGTGTAGGGGTGCCAAAGGGGGGGAGGGCTGAAACCGTTGCGGTGCAGGAGTCTTCCGAAGGTGTCACAAGGTACCCTTGTCAGCCACTAACATGGAACTTGTCTACACGGTCTAAATTTGGAGGGTGTGACTGCAACTCGTCGATTCAGGTCTACGACACGAACAGTCACCACAGTTTGGAAGACCACGTTAGTGGTTGATCCAGTTTATCATCATGAGCTGTGGGTTAGGCCAGGGTGCAACATCTATGCTCAGATTCCCATCGTAAACCTGAAACGATCGTAAAAGCGGACCGTGCCTGTAGCCAGAAATGAAAGCGGACATGTTCTGAAGTGTCCCCAGGATCGGCCAGCCCTCCGCAAATGCGGAGGAGAGCAGCCTCCGGCGGGTTCACCACGTGCGAGAGGCAGCCCCAAAAGCGTCCAAGCGATTGGTTTCAGACCGAAATGGGAGGTGCAACCTTCCCGGCGCCAAGCGCAAGCATCCAACCTTGGTTGCTGTTGACCCCCCTGCAAAAAGTTTAACTTTTGTGGGTTTAGTGGAAAACACCTTTATTTCGCAAAAAGTTAAAGTCCAAAGATCCAACCCTAAAGAAAAAGTGCAACTATACTTCACCATCCTGACAGGAACTCTGAGGCACCAATACTTCCCGCGGTTATCCCGGGTAAGGCGTGATGCTGCGCATGAAACACGCACAAGTGGGAAGTCTGGAGGAAGGATGAACATGACTCATAAGCACAGTGAATACTGGCAAAATTGTTCAGGTCCAGATGGTTTCCTTGTGCTTTCTCATGCCGAACCCTTGAACACTGCTGAAAGCTTCACCATGGACAGTGTTTCAGCGTTCACAGAAGTGGTTGAACATGTATGCTCTTGACACAGGGCATCTATTCACAGGTGTGAAGGATGCGTTTTGCATATTCAATGCTTGTCCCTCAGTTCCAGGCTCTAGAGCCCTAAAACGTTTTCAAGCGCTTGAACGCATCGTTGGAAACACGCTTCAAGATGTGCAGCACTCTAGTGTGGAATCTTGAATCCACGCCTTGTACAGGAAAAGTCTTCAAACTGTTGCATAAACATTGTCAGCTCGAAGGCATTTGCTATCATCTCAGGTTTTGTTTGCCTCGTCGGAGAATAGAGGTCGCACTCGCGCTTCATTGTGAAATAGGTTCCCCCAAATGGCAAGATGATTCCCTTGAAACAAGAACCCAAAGGAGGTTCCACTACTTGGAGAAACACCAACCAATGGCCAAACAAGAATTGAGCAAAAACTGGGAGAATGCTCTGATGACGTGCCTTCTGTTCTGTGACCATGGGCCTCAAACTGTCAAATAGATTCAAACGAGACCCCTTAGCCCAACTGGCACCAGTTGCCACCAACACCCGGCGAACAAAAATCCGAATTCCCGATATGTCCCCCTCAAAACGTCACCCCACCCAACAAAAGCTCACCTGTAGGCCGAACGGGTGATGCTTAAAACTACCGCAAAGGGACAGCAGGCCCAGGGACCATTTCCCTGGTGCCATGCGTGAACCCCAGGTCGGATCAAGCCTCCCATCGGACCTCCAGTGCCGCATTCCCCACCAGTTCCTCCCGCGTGGGTGGTTTCACGTTCGGGAAGTGCTCTATTGGCCCCTCACAACCAGCCCAACTATCCAAACCAAGGTGTGCCAAAGGTTTGGAAGGTGTGAGATGCCGAAATGATGGGTGAGGAAGGTGAAGGGTTGCAAGGTGGAGGGTGGTGGGTGGTGGTATGGAAGGTGGCTTTGATCAAGATCCAGGGGCAAAATGAACCTTGAAATTTATGCAAAATCCGGTCAAAGAAGATCCCAGCAATGTTCAGCTGGACGGGGAAGCCCAAAACGGCCAAACTCAAAGACGTTGCTTTGCCTCAGCCTCCAACAACCTGCTGCACGGTCTGAGGGAGACGCAAAGCAGCTTCGAGCCCACCTCAAGCCGGCACGTTTGGCACCTGGGTATTAGCTCCCAGGCATTCGAATCACTGGAGGATGCCTGTCCCTGAGTGTTGAACAGGGGCTCGGGACAGAATGGGGGAAGCATCAGTGCCCCTCTGGCTTCCTTTTTCTTGGCGAACAAACCTGGCAAGCTGTAACCTTTTGCTTCCTTTCCATCTCAGGATCGGACAGCCGTGCACAAGAAAACGGCAAGGGAGTTGCTGTCCTTTTGGCGTTGTCACTGTCTCCTCCAACACCCTGGAGAGGGTTAGCCGCCCTCCCCCCCCCTCAAAAGTCGTCTTCCTACAAAGTGTCAAAGCTGGGATTTGCAGGAGTAAGCCTTAGTTCGACACGCCGAAGACCAGATTCCCATGCCCCCATCTACCACGTTGAATTTGGGCCGGTCCAGCAGTCAAAAGGGGAGGGGGTCCTGACAAACTGCACCGGTTTCTTTTTGTCTTCCCTTCCAAACCTTGTTGGGGGAATGAGTTTGAGACATATTTCATCATATTTCGCATTGACCAAAACCTGCACTAAGGCCCGCAAGAGGACTTGTATCTGGTGAGCTCACTTTACCTGGCACTCGTTCCAGCCAACCAGGCGGACACATAGCACACGTTCCACACTTGCCACGGCCCCGAAGTCGTTTCCAACGTGCGCCCACGTTCGTCGAGCGTTGGCCCGGGCCTCACGGGCGCATTGGGCCCTGCAGGGTTCCACACCGACATCTCAAAGCCTCGGCTTTCCGCCGCGCCGAAAAACTCCCGAAGGGGGGGAGAGGGAGAGGGCGGTGCTGCGGATCAGATGGTTTGTGTCACGAACCGCGTTTGGTCAATGCTGAAAAATCGGAGCCCAGAAAAATGGGTAAACCGCTAGATTGAAATCCTGGCGCCCTTCGTTGTCCAAGCTGCTGCCCACAAGGAGAACCAACAAGTCCTGTACTGGGTAGAAGCAGATGACACAATTTGCCCGTTAGCCCCTTACCCACGAAAGCAAGCCTGCCAAGGTACAAGGAGAGTAACTCAACATGTTTATATATATATACATATAGCATACATATGCAAATATATGTGATACGTTTGGACATCTATATATATATATACATATGTTATGTATATCTATACAACATTTCTGGGAACATGGCCAAGCTCCCTGCAACCCCCCCCCCCCCCAACCAACCCTCCCCCCCCCCACCCCGCCTCCCTCCCCCGGGTTTGACCGCGGTTGGCTTTGATTTGCGCGATTTGGTGCAGTCTCCGGAGGGTGTATACCCAAAAAAAGAGCCGATCAAAATTATTTCCCATTGGGCATTGACATTCAGCAGATCTGGTAGGCGTTGATGTGTTGGAAGCGCAGTGCGTTCCCGCATGTCCATCCCAAATGACCACGCACTACTGATAGTTGTTTGACCAAACTTTATATTAAGGCATGGAGGTACACCCTATGTTGAGAGGGCTTCAAATCTCTAAAAAAATCTCACCTGAAAGGGATGCAAGCTCCAACATGCTCATCTCATAAGGTACATTTGCATAAAACAACTCAAAAAGGGGGCTGTTGACTTGTGGGGCTATGCCATATATGATCCAAGTATTGAATTCACTGCGCCAACTGTCATAGGATCCCACCCCCTCCCCCCCCTCCCACAGCCACCTCCCCTCCCTGCTTCCCACAAATTGCTTTGGCTCGGTGCTTGCGGCTGAACGGTTCAATGGCGGAACATCAGTTTTAAACTTTAGACAGTTCCCAGGAAGCGGCTTGCTTGCACCAAAAAACAACAGCCGCATAAAGACCCGCAATACCCACCAACTGGAGGCTTACGGGAACATCCTCTAGTTTCCTGACGAGGAGACTTGGGCCCTCAAACCGCACGCAGGTTGCTGGCGCTCTTGATGGGTAGCTGTCTTCAGCCAAGCGAATTCGGCCGTAGCCTGATCGCGGCAAAGCGACCCACAGGCGTGTCTGCACCCAGGACGTCTTCAGGAGACAGGAAGGACACGTTGACCTGGAGCCCAGCTCCCCCCCTCCATTGAAAGGCCTCAGGACCTCCATTGGAAGGTGCGGGACCTTAAACAAATGTCCTGAAAAAAAAACAAGATGCTTGGAGTAGCGACTCGTGTTCCCAGTTTCGCTCTGGGAGCTGAGAGTGCCCTGATTTTCCGGGAGTTGTCCAACGCGGGGGGGGGGGCAAGGTGGGGGTCTGGCCGGACGAGTGTAGCACGCGGGGTCAGGGGAGCAGAGGCAGCAACCAATCCGAAAAACAACAACAAACAAAATCCCGCCTTTCTGGGTTGCTTCTACCCCGGGCTGCCCCAAATACAGAAGGGAAAGAGCCTTGGGTTGAGTGGATTTCACACAGACCTTCCCCACTTCACAAAGCAACTGGAAGACAACTGGGCCCAGTAAAGCCCTAAATGACCCTCTAAGTGGTGGTTACAATGGACACCCCCCCGAAAACAGTTTTGTGAACCCGAAAATGTAAACTTTAAGGGACCCGGAACAACCCCCAACACGGCCTACATCAGGGGTACACCGAACATGATATGTTTAGAGTCTGTTTCATATTTCGCATACCTCAAAATCTAAAATCCTAGGGGAACCCTCCCCCAAAAAAAGGTGAGAAAGGGCACGACAGGGGGGGGCCTAGAAATCCAAAATCTGTGAGGGGGCCCCAGCCATCTTCCGGAGAGCCGCGATCAAAGAGCAGACATGGCCGAAGTCCACGGAAGAGCTGCAGTCGCAGTAGGGTTCCACGTCCAGGCGCAGCGGGCGCCAGGTGTCTTGCCACCTGAGACTCTGGTCCCTGACTGCTGACACCTCTGCACAGTACTCACGGCTTTGAAGAAGAATGCTCCGGCTCAGTACTTAATTAGCCACAGAAAATATTAATGAGACGAGCGCCTAGGGGAGACAGGGCTGCAAGGTTCTACAACAAAGGCTGGGTTGATACACATGAAGGCAGCACCCCCCCCTCCCCCCGACACACCAATTTCTTGGTGTATGTTAATATCAAGTATCAGATGTGCTGTTGCATGCATTGAGCAAGGGCACCCTATCACCAGCCAAGTGCTTTTGGAACTTTAAGAGACGCAAGGGGCGCAACCTGGGGTCGATCTCTCGCATCCAGCCTGAAGTCCAGACAGCGCCTCGGCATCCGACTCACACGGCTGCAAAACATGGGTGACTTGAGAGCTTGTGAAGGGCATCTTTCTCAGGACTCAACCACGGGCCTCTGGGAGAAAATGTTGCCCCTGATTTCTGCCTTGCAAGGCCTATAAACACATTTATATATATATATAGATAGATGGATAAATTGGCCCCTACCAACGACACAAGTCGAAGCCGTTTGGGCCATTCATTTTCAGAAAGGAACCCACCTGGAAGCCACCAGGTGCCGAGTGATTTCCAAGGGCCCATCAGGTTCCATGGGCAGCTTCCCCTCGCCCACGCCGGACAATCCAGTCACCAACTCAGGGTTCTGAGCGGTAAAAGGCCTGCTCCGAACGCATGTTATGCCTTCGATCTCTTTCGCCTTGTTCGTCAAGAGCTTGATGGACGCCAAAAAGGTGACCCCAAGAGGCCTGAAAACGTCATTAAGCATCTGCACCGCAGGTGTGGGTTCTGAACAGGCCTCAATTGCGAGGAACTAAATGCCCCCTCCCCCACAGCCCAGGAAAGCTCCTGATTCGGGTCAGTAAGCTTCTGCGAACATGCTGCTCGCATTATTTGAGTGTGAACCCACCTAATCTGGGACGGGAGTCTCACTTCCCGAGCCGTGTTGGCCAAACCGAAAGTGAACACTTCTTGCTTTGCCATGAGCTAAAATGGTAAACATCTATTCGGTTGTGTCTCTTCTTTTCTTTTGTGGTGTTGAAGGGAGACCAGCTCCAAAAAGACGTTCCCATCCATCCGGGACAGCCTGGCCGACTGGAAAAGCCGAGGCACGAGGCATTGGAGGTGTTGGAGCCGTTGGCCCGCAGTTCGAAGCCCGGGGGGGCGGTGACTTCCTGAGGCGCGGGTTCCGCAGTACGTGGATATATGGGTGTGGCTCAGAAGTAAAGAGCCAGGGTTACGCAGGTTTTCGTCTTTGGTTCCATTCACCAAGGTGCCATTTTGGGTACCTATTTTTGAGCCACAGCCATATATATATATATGGTCTCGGGCTCCGGGCTCCCAGCCCCCCCCCTATTTCACATCTTGAACGAACTAAACCACCAACCTAAACCACCCCTGAACCAACCTAAACGAACCGCCCCGCCCAAACTCAAGAGGCTCACAGCGGGGCCTTGGCAACTGACCACAGGCTCTTCGGGGTTTTCTGGGTTAAAATTCGGCCTGGGCTGGACTCTAGGTGCGCTCTCGTGAAGCCCTGAAAATGTTGCCGGGCCTGGAAAACGATCTTCCTTCCTGAAATTTAAGATGAGCGTCAGCCGGTGCACAGAGTTTCGCGGAAGGATGTGGGAACCAGCGTGGCCCATCCCTACGACCACTTTGTGACTTCAGTCGAATTTTCTCAGCACAGAAACAGCGCCCTAAAACCCTGGTTTCCCCCAATCATAAAGAACATCTTGCCAGTTGTTGTGATCGTCTATGTGGTTGCCTATGTGTTGAAGCCTCATCTGTAAATTTTCCGCCATTGACCCAGGATCCTGCCTTCTTGGAAGGCAAACAAGCTCCACTTTCAGGGTTCCCTCAAAAGGGTGCAAGGGAAGGCCTAGGAGGGTCTGTGAATTGTGAGATCCCATTAAAGCCTGCCACAACTTTGTGGTGCATTGATCCCTGCCCGGACTTTAAAGTCATCTCCTCCAAAGGCTCGACACGGGAACCGTCACGGGAGTTTCTCAAAATATCCCTATTCCCCTGCTGCAGGGTGGTTTCAAGGGGAAACCAAAAAACATGGAATCCAACAAGCCGTCCATTTTCAGGATCGGAAGCTGCTCTTGAGGACGTCCTTTTCGGGTTCCATGTTCATCTTGAACGGAAGTGACTGGGCTGCCCTCAGAGAAACCCCAATGCCCAACTAAACCCTAAAACCTAGCTGGGAACCATCAAGGTAAGTGACACCTTCCTGTCGTTTGTTTTTCTTACGCAGGCGTCGATGGAGTCCCCCGTGAGCAGCGGGTGCGGCAGCTGCAGCGTGAACTGCACGCCGTACACTTTGGCGCTGGTGGTGTGCTCAGCTGCACCTAGAGCATGAACATAACTTGGTTGACGTTGGAAGGGGAGCAAAAATTAAATTTTAGCAGTTTAGAGGGGATTTCCCACTAAACCACAAAAAGCAAAAATGTAAAATGTTTCCTAACAACAACCATGATAAATGGGTGCTACATAGGATGTCTGGAAAAAACACATTTAAAGAGACAGAGAGAGAGAGAGAGAGAGAGAGAGAGAGAGAGAGAGAGAGAGAGAGAGCGAGTTGACCTATCTAGACACACCAATTTGGCTTCCTTTTGGAGAATGAACACCTCTGGGTTCCGGAGGTGTAATGGAAAACTTCAAGCGGATTCAGATGCGACCGAAGGGCAGCAGGTAGAGCAAAGGTGCTCGGTTGGTTCGCGGATTCCCTCTTTGCTTCCCAAATGGGAAGCATTTTTTGTTCAAAGTGGAGTGTGTCAATCCTGGTCTTTACTTACTTGCCCAAAGAACCTGGAAATAAAAGGTGATCACCTTTTGGTAGGTGTCCCTTTGGACAACTTGATGGCCTTGGTAGATTGTGAAACAGCCAGGTCAACCAGGCCCATCTATTTTCACCAACATGGACACCCAAGAACCCTTTTTTTTTTGGGGGGGGGGGGAGGGCAACTCAAAAAATACGTCCCAGGAAAATGCCCTACACATCGACACGAAACTCTCAGAGGCCGCTTCGGACCCGGACTGGGCCGCCCTGATGGCGCGTGACCCGTTTTTACGAGCCAGGTAAACTCTCGGTGGCGAAATTTGCGCCCTGCTGAAAGTGACTAACTTTTAGTGGTTGAACTCACTTGCCCAAAGGACCTGGAAATAAAAGGTGATCAACTTTTGGGGTCATGACTAAAAATAGACCAAACCCGGAAAACTAAAAGGTCGAAAGGTCGGCTTTGGGCAAGTAAGTTAATGGGAAACCCATTAGTTGGCAAAAAGCTAAAGTCCTAACATCCCTTGGCAAAATGCACCAAAGAACTGTTCCCCTCCCCCACCCCCCACCCCTCCCCCCCTCCAAAAAAACATGAGCCCAAGGTGCTATTGGTGATCTGGAACGTGTCCGCTGGCGGCGTGATGGACTGGCCCGCCAGCACCGAGCTATCCAGGCGCACCTTCTGCCCGGTAGCAATGAAGCCTCAGCTTTGCCGTGGGTTTGAACCAATGACCGCCGTGGGAGTCGGGTGAGAGATCTTTATGGTGGGCCAAGCACCTGTAAACCCCCCCACTAACATAAACCTTGACGGAAGATATGGCCATGGTTCAAAACCAATGGTACCATTTTGGGAGGAAAGTGAACGAAACCCGAGAGGGTGTCCCAAAAAGCAAACAGGCTAATTGAGCCTAATGACAAGGGCGCCCTGCTTTTGGCAGTTGATTGTTGAAGGAAACCAGCGAGAATAGAGGCACGACTGTGCCTACACACACAACACGTTTAAATGGCCAAACATGTCTCCAAAAAGGAAGCTGGGTTGCTTAAAATAGGGCATCCCTAATCTTAAGCGGCAACCCCAGATCGACACCGCAACCAGGGAAGCCACAAAAGCTGGCACCAGGATTGATTTTGAACAACCCAGGGACGCCAATGTCGCAACATGTTTCTGTTGTTTCTAGGTAAAGTCCTTTGCATTTTTCTCCATTAGGGAGACCTGTTGGTTGTTTAAGCATGCCCTCATTAAAACCCTGAGAAGCAAGGAACCTGGGAAACACCAAGCCAACCCTCAATAAGAAGGCCACCAAACCACTTGTTTCCACTGATATGGCGACATAGATTCCTCACATTCGCCGCCCGTGTTGGGCAGAAGCCAGTTTCCAACGAAGCCCTGAGAGCCCTGAGCATCCCTGAGCATCCCTGAGTGCCTAGTGGCGTTGGTAGGATTCCAAGCGCCAGGGCAGCGAGGAAGGCCAGTCCGCCTGCTGAGGGTTCCGCACCAGGCTCTGCACGGTGTAGGCTTGGCCCTGATCCAGTCGACCGGCGGCTTCCAAGAAACGATGGCTTCAACCAGACAGGTTTGGGCTTTGGATTCTTGGCCCTGAGGGGATTTGCCCCCGGCTGACTGGCGGCTTACGAGAAACGAGTGGTGATAACCACTTAGGTTTTAGCTCTGCAGGTGGGCGGTAAGGCAAATGCTCAGAGGGTAAGTTCAGTGATATTTTTTAGAGGTTGAAAGGGAGTGTCATAGGAGTGTCCTGTCCATTGTTTGGGATGGGACATCAGAATGCTCGACTCAACTCACAGCAGAAGAGTGGATTGGCCAAAAAGTGGACACTTGACTTCTTTACCACTGGATGGTCTTCCCAAAAAGCGCTTTTCATCGTCCAGGAACTCAGGGGTGAGTACTGCAAACTCTAAGATGCTATCTGCTGACAAACTAAAGTTGGCAAACTAAAAACCTAAGCGTGAAAATGACCAGGGGCTCAGCCATCTCTTGGGCAGATCCTTTGCCCAACAGAATTTCTGAGCCACAGTCACTCTTTCCAATCGGTGGTTGTTAGGATCTGGGGATTCCTGGAGTCTCCATGATCCGTTAAACATGGGTCCATGACCCCATTATTTTGGGTAATGACCCCATTTTCAAAGGGTCAGAAGGAGACTCCAGGTTCCTCTTTCTCTCCAGGATTTGGTGTGTGAACTTTGTGGGATGACCCATGCTTCGCCTTTGCTTGGCCATTTCGCAGCTGGGGTTCCGAAGTCATACCCCGAAGGTCCGCCTGAGACCTTCAAGAGGAAGTCTGAACGTGACCCAAGAAAGTTACGAGGATATGTTTGGCCAACCTTGAACAGAACAGAAGAGAATGTGCGCCAAAATCGCCTACACCCGGAAATTGTGGTGTCCTCTCGGTTCGGCTTTTCAACATCTACCCCAAAAGGTCCGCTAAACAAAGACACGCCCGATTGATCTTCG
>CAUJNA010002258.1:220000-281183 GCA_963377175.1 Effrenium voratum | reverse complement strand
GTGGGTGGGTGGGTGGGTGGGTGGGTGGGTGGGTGGGTGGGCGTGTGCGTGTGCGTGTGCGTGCGTGTGTGCGCGTGCGCGTGCGCGTGCGCGTGCGCGTGCGCGTGCGTGTGCGTGTGCGTGTGCGTGTGGGGGTGGGGGTGGGGGTGCGGGTGGTGGGTGTGGGTGTGGGTGTGTGGGTGTGTGTGTGTGTGTGGGTGTGTGTGTGGGTGTGGGGGTGGGGGTGTGCTTCGGTCTGCCCACTGGCTCAAATCTAAACCAAATCAAAAACAAACTGCAAACACAAGATTGAAAAACAAGTTGGGTCTTGTGGCAAACTAGCTGACCCAAAAAACTGGTGGTAGTCCTATGGCTTCCCTTTCAACCGAGGTGAAAAGCACACCCTCCCATGCAACCCGCGGCAGATTCTTCCGAAGGAAAGGCCTGCGCTGCTCCAGCATCCGGGGTGCGGGGATCGTGGTGTCTGGCATAAAGTCCTCAAGCAGCCACTGGGATTTCTCGCTGACGGGAACCTCTGCAAATTGCACATTTTCTTATCTGGCTGGTGCATGGAAGCTTCCATGTTGCTCGGCTGCTCGGTGTTTTGTTGGCAAAAGGGACAATCCCTGCTCAGTTGCTCGTCCCCAAAATCAGCCCGTTCTGAGGGGCTCAATAAGAATTCAATTGAAGTTGTGGGGTGCTTCAAAACCAACTTCAATCGTAGTGGTTCGTTGATCGCTGCCATAAATCCCTATAACCTCTAAATGGGTATGGCCGAAACCCAGTTGTCCAGTGACCGTGGTAAACAAAGGTGGTTTTTAGGATCCCACCAAGCAAAAAACATGACTGGCTGAGCCCCGTGTTGATCGGAGGATATCCCATTTGAGAAAGGATCCGGACCGCTGCGGGGGAAATCGATCCATCTGCCAGGTTGACTATTGAGATTCGCCAAGAACAGACCTTCACTGCTGAGCTGTCTCGCAAGTGTTTTGCTATCGATTTGTCCCCTACGTTGGCAAGTCTCTCGGATTTGGTGGCGTCCATACCGTGAAAGCGCAAATTTTGCGTGCGTCGCGTTGCAAAGTGAGCTAACCGCCCAGGCCCTGAAGACCGGAAAAGCCTTCTGAACTTCTGGGCCCATGAATCGTGTGAAGCTCGCAGATTTTTGTCCCAAAAGAAGTCTTGCGAGCTTTTCCGACACCAGGCTGGAGCCCTGTCACAACATTCACCTACGACCCCCTAGGATGACTTTTTTCCACACCCTTGGGAAAATCGACGGATTTGCCGGGATTTTAGCTCCCGAACGGATTTTGCAACACCAAGCGGATTTGTTGGTTTTGGGGTTTGCCCACATAACCCCCCGATGCACGGCTGCCAGCCTCGCCCGCCGACCAGGTTGCAGAAGAGTTCCAAAACAACTAATGCGCGCAACGCCATTGTGCTTTTACGCCCCGTTCCGCCCACGCTTTCTGCAGAACAGCTGCAGGTCATTCACCCACGCTGCCCTACACAAAAGCAGATACCGCTCGATGGTCCTCACACACGTTTTGCGTGGGCTGCAAGACCGAGCAATGAGGGCCAGTCTCCCGACATAGTCCTCATCTAAGGCGCAAAACTCGCTAACTGGGTTGAATGCCAGCCCAGCTACGTCCCCCTGCCATTGGATATTTTTCAGAACGTGAAACATCATATGATGCTTCGGGGTGATTGGAAACAAATTTTCCTGCAAGTTGTATGATAGCAGCGCCAGCTTTGAGCTTGCCTGAAGGTAGTGGTTGCCAGCCGAAAGTATCACATTTCTGCTAGGCGTATCCAGCCATAAGTCATGATCGTAGAAGCCCTTCATCATGGCATTCAAAGCGCGCGTCCCCGAAGCAACCAGCGAGAGGCGTTCGTCGGTCCCCCCCTCCAAGTTCTTTTCCCTGCAAAAGTACTCAAGCCAGGAAGCCAAGGTTGTAGTGAGAGATCCTTTGCTCCACCTACCATCAGGGGTTCCGCCAATTTTGCTTTCCCAGCCAAGCGTTGCGCGTGTGATGCTGCTGATGTACTTCACCTTTCTCGGGGCCTGAGCACGTGAAAAAACTGGACGCGAAGAACGCTGGAAAAGACACGCATCATCGTTAGAATTGTAATCACAGTAGTGTAGCCATTGTCACCGCCATCATCATCATCATCATCATCATCATCATCTCCATCATCACCGTGCTCGTCATCATCGTCATCACTCACGATCATCATCGTCATCATCAGCGTCATCACTCACGCGCATCACGATCCATCACCCTCACCATCATCCTCACAACCACCATCACAACCATCATGACCGTTAACACCCTTTCCTGAGCGCCAGCACAACATCATCACCACAGTCATGACTATCCTCATCATCATCCTCACTACCATCATTTCATTTCCATCATCACGATCACCAGCATCATCACCGTCATCAACCTCATTATCACCAGCATCGTTGTCATGACTGCCGCCGCCACAAGCTTAGGCACGATCATCGCCATCATCATCACAACCATCAGCGCCGCCAGAAAATTTTCCCATCACCGTCATCATCACAAACCTTTGCAATAAAATAGGACCATCCGAACCCATTCCTGCGCTCACTCATCAGCAACAACGCCAACACCAAAAGTTAGAGACTGATGGAGCAACAACACTGCGGCTTAGAAGCTGAGTTCTCGCAAAAGCTGATGTAGGATGCCGAAATTTGCTGCAGCGCATGTTCAGGGGTCAGCCCGCTGAGCTCATCCAGGTTTCGCGTCAAACACACCACGCAGCTTGCAACCCAGCTTCGACCCACCCCCAGATTCACTGTATGCCACACATCTGGTTTGAAATAGCTGGATGGGCTCGCAACATCGCGGGGTAGAACTCGGGTGAAGCAGGGTTCGCGGTCCCATGGGGGCTCCTCGTCAATGGTTTCCATGAAGGGGGGGTACGCTGACCTGAATCAAGGACTGTCATCGTTGAAAAGGAGTGAAAGCGATGTTTCCAAACCGTATTTGCCGCTAGCAGGTCGCCCCAACATTATTTCTCCAACAGCAACATTCTGGAAAAATGCTGTAGGGGCCGCTTAATGATGCGAATTGTCAATTCTGCAGGAAAAGTGGGCTTGGAATCATTTGGCTATGGTGGGGTTTTTACGAGCGATGACCCAACTAAATGCTTGCGCAGAGCCAGGAAAGACATGTCGAATGCCAAAATCCCTGGCCTGGTTTGGGTTGAACCTGGAGGGGGAGCCATAACAATGGGGGGGGGGGCCGGGGGGGGCGACTAAACGGCCTTGAAGGGTTAGTCCAGTTTTTCAGGGTGGCAGTTATAGCTCGGTCGAACAAAGTCACATGCACTTGTTAACATGGCTAGCTCTGTCACTTCTCTTGTGTTGGAAACACTTTTTTAAGCTTGGTCTATCTATCGATCATCATGTGTTGAGCGGTCGCATCACCAAACAACAGTCCTATATCCAGTTCTGTGAAAGCCCTTTGTCATTAGCCCAAACGCAGGCTTGTTGAGCCAAACCCGGATATAAAAAGTTAAGACCAAATTTGAATCTTGCAGGACTGGGTGACCTTTGCGGTTCTCTTTCAATCAAATTTGGAGTGGTGTGAACAACTCATCGAAGAAGGGAGCCCCAAACACCCCACGCGCTTCTGGATTTTGAACCATCTCCTGATGCCTGAGACCATTTAACTTCGGTGTCACAAATGCAACACTTCCCAAACAAATCCAAAAAACAGGGCAGAACCCAAGTTGAGGGGCCCCCTCAAAAGGAATCCTTGGGGGAACGGGAACCCTCATCATGTATGTGCAAAAAACTTTCCGCGCCCAAAGGAAAGGGACAAGCAAAACAGTGGCTTAAACAAGGCACATGTCTTCGAAATCGTACCCTGGCTGTCCGGCTCTGCAGAGGTGACAAATTCCACCACCTGCCTGTTTTGCAGATGCAGCCTTTGGCCCATTCCGGAATGTTCGCTTGAGATTCCCAGCAGAGGCCTTGCGCGGGCCAAATATCAACATTTGTAAACAGGGCCCACACTGTGTTTTTCCATCATAAACATGCTGCAAAACAAAACGCTTCAAATCCCAGGCGCCAGGAAGGGCCAGTCCCCTTTCATTCCCAAAGGAACCAGCCAGAGGCAAGCATGGTCTTTCAGCAATTGCCCGCGGGTCGACAGCTTGTGAAAGTCCTCCACTAGGTACTCAAACAAAGCCTCCAGCACATCCCCGTTGGTGGAGTACATTGCCTTAAGGCTGCAAAGGGACATGTGATGTGGGGTTGTTGCCAAATCATCAGACCAGAAATTTACACGCACAAAATTAATTAACGACTTCAGAAAATAACTTGCATTTCTTTGACGAGGCACCCTCGGCATCACTCCAACAAGCAGTCGGGTTCTCAAGGTGTTTCCTAAAGAGTTCACAGCTTGGGCATCCGTCGTGTTTGCGTTGACAGACCGGGAAGTTCCAGCACCTAAGACCCCCTGCCACTGCAAGATCATGATGCCCGACTTCTTGAAGTGGGTTCCCTCATCCCCGTGGATGTAGACTGGGCAAACTCGCTTGAAGGGAATGCTGTTGCGGCGAGCAGTTTCGAAAAAGCTGAAGTTTGGGAAGAGCACTTCATACTGCTTCCAGAAAAGCTCAAAGCTTGCCTCAGCCCTTGCCAAAGTAGGCTGGCCAGAAATCATTTCCCAATGATTCCCTTTATCGATCAGCTCTAGAAACGAGGATGGCAGAAGCATTGGGTACTTCTCGGGAGCGTCCACATCCACATAAGTGATCTGCACCCCCAACCGGAGGCCAAACTTGGCAAAGGCCCGCTGCGCCGCTTCTTCCTCAGGTTTGCTCTGCACATGGCCCGAAGGCCGAGAGATCGCTTGACAAGGGAAGCGTTTTCCACAATAAGCCACATGCACATATACACGCACTTAAAACAACAAGCAAAATGGAACAGACGCAAACACAGCACAGGCATCAGACTTCTTATCAGAGGCCACTGCAAGCTTCTCCAGAACAGGGCAGTCGAAGCCAGAGCCACCTCGTTGTTCACGAGCATCACGCATCACAGCCCGCGCAGTCCCCAAAGCACTTCTGCAAGTGGCCTTGCGCATGAAACGCCAGGAAGCTTTTTCTAGTCTAGAATGTTGCGGCTAGCCGAGTGCCATCGAGCGGCGCCCTTGCCGATGTCGCTTGCCAGCTTCTTAGCGGTCCATGAGACACCTGGCATCACGACATCAAGGTTGAGTGTGTACGGAGGTAGTATACAAACTGCATCATTCCCCCTACAACTGCGTTGCTGCACAACTGCTCATTTTGTTCCGCCCCCAGCGCCCCGAATCTAGATCAAACATGCGTAAGCCAGGATTGCGGCCGTGTTCATACACGGCGCACCAAAAGAGTGCGTATCACACTCACGACTGATTAGATGAAACGGTCAGATGCATCTGACCCAAGAATGCAAAGTTGAAAGCCGCCTTTTTCTATTTGAAAAAAGGTCAACAAAGCCTGTGTGGAACAGTGAACCTTCCTGGAAACCACGGCTGTCTCACGCAGTGTTCTTCCTGCGTGCCCTTTTTTTGGCGGCAGGAACAGGTGCATTTGCGCCCTCTTCTTCCTCCGACTTATTTGCCTGAGGCCGCGCCCGCTTTGCAGGCTGACCCCCCGCATCGCCCTCAGCTGTGTCCTTTTCGAGCTTCTTTCGTGCTTGGTTGATCTCTTTCATGAAAAGCCTGTCGAGGCAGGCCAGGGCGGTCATCAAGCAACTGCAAGAGGGCATACTCCAACGTATTGTTACATTGGCATGTTCCGCACCTGTGTTTGGCTGTCTTGGCGCAAAGCTCTGCGCACCTCAAACAAGGATCGCGCAAGGCCAACTGGAGGTGTGTGAAGAAACACGCCATGTTTACCAAACTTTACTGATCAGAGAGGGTGCGGTTTTTGGATCTTCTGGCGGATATCATCAAGGCCAGCTTGCAGCCTGGGATTCTTCAAGGGGTGAACTGAGCAAGTTGTTTGGTCATCAATGTCATGCGTAGCAGACTCAGGGCAATGGTTCCCGCACCAATCATTTGGCACTTCAGTAGGCGCTGGCGCTTCTGGCCGGCGGGGCTTTCAGAGACCTGAAGACACAGTAGACCATAAAAGGGCCAGCGTCCGATTTCACCACCGATTCCCCGCCATCTCTGATGTTCTTGCACCCGGAACGACCTAGGTTGTTCGAAGATGCTGCCCGTGAAAACAAACCGGGATTCCTTTATGCAGCAATAACACCACATGATGCTTGATTCAAGACACCCTTGTACCACTGAATGAGGGCAGCCTCAAGAAAGGCTGGCGATGTCGTTTCGGGGGCCACATACAGGACCCTCATCCGCTGCCACTTGTGGTGCTTCTCCGTGGCATACCCGTACATGTTGTTCCGAAAGCGCCACTGCGGACAGTGTGTAAAGCCCAGTTTGTATATACACGGCCACTCTTTCTCGAGAATCACGTCAACTGTTTTAATCGCGTGCTTCATGACAGTGCCAGGAAGAGCGTTTCGGGGTGGCAAACGAACGTCAATGACAGGGTCTAGCATGATCTTGTCAAAGCAGTCGAAGGTTCGAGGTTGCGCTAGAACCTCATCCCCGAGAAGATCAATCCAGTTCCCACGGGATGACTTTGGCGTAGCCGTGATTGGTTTGCAAACCTTGCAACTTCTCAAAGTGTGGCCCCCGACAATCAGTCATGAGAGCACCGGTGTGGGCATTCGAACTGAGGTGGCCGCAGCTGTGTTCGCAGTCGTGGCCTTCCGTGAAGGCAGCGGGTCGGACGCTTTTGCCTGACACGTTGCACGCAGCTTAAACGGCTAGTGTGTGTGTGTGTGTGTCTCTGCGTGCGCTGCCCCGTTCAATTTGTTCGGCCGGGGCACAGACCTGTTGTAGGCTAGGAGCTCCTCCAACCATTGAGAAGGGTCATCTTGGTCAACATCTTCCATTTGGCTCATCCGTCCATGGGCCCGAGAGGAAGAGATCGATACAAGGGAGTCAGCTTGGCAAAAAGGCTCCAAAAAGTATAGGTTTTAACAAATTGCGACCTTGCGTGAGGAAACCTTCATAGGGTTTTGAGCAAAGTGACTTGGTTTCATCCTCCACCATCTTCGTTTCCTGAAGCGTGGTGAGCTTGGCCATCTCTTCATACTGGTCCTCAAGACCTTTGGCAATGCCCTCCAACTCGGTCCCCAACCTTAGAAGTGCGTGTAGTGCAAGTACGGGTCAACGCTTAGCATGCAAAAAGTTCAAGCCATGTGGCACTTTCCTCTTCTAAGTCGAGCGCGTCTTGTGGCGATCACAAGGCTTGGGGTTGTACGGGGTCTCCAACTGGCCAACCATCTTATAGATTTGCGATATTTTCCCGTGGGTTGCATCCATCAGCTTGGTGAGTTCTTCCTTTACCTGCGCAGCTGGAGCACATGTTATGCTGAACTTGGCGGGGAAACCTTGCGGTTATGCAACCAGTCATGCAAAACCGTGCCTTGGCGCCCTCAAGGCTCACCCCAGCATCTCCCTCAAGCTCGCCAGGCATCAGCGCCGCGTCCTCTTGCATAAACCCAGCGTCTTTGACGCCCGAGCCTGTTGCCTCAAGCTTATCAGCGGCCACGTCCTCAGAACGATGGAATGGTCGTGAGCAAGCTTGGAGAAATCAACTACAGTAAGTGTGTCTGCTTTCAAGCTCAAGGTGTTGATCGTGGATGGTCAGCTGTGGTCAAGAACATATGACAGTCGCGTTTGTAGAACTGCAACTGTTGAGGCAACCTTAAATTGATTGTGTAAAGCATGCGCCAACATGTGGCGCCCAGAAACAAATGCAACCTAGGAACTTCAGTGGTTTCTTGGCGCCAACATTCCAACTCCCGCCGCTTCAGCTTTGCGATGTTGTCGGTCTCAACGAAGAATTCGGTCACAGCTTGGTTATATTTCCATGGCCTGTCATGGGAACACAGCTTTAGCTATATATAACGCGGCGCTGAGCAATCCGACCCAACAGCCCCACACCTTGTCAGCAGAGCCGGGAACTTCGAGCAGTAAGATGTGATCTGTTTCACAGTGGCCCTCAGGTAAGCCAAGACAATTGAACCGAAAAGAGCACGTGAATGAGCGACTCCTGCTTCAACTTTCAACTCCGCGTGCAATCAGCCTCAAAAACACCTGATTTTAATTCGAGCTGCTCATTGTATGTAAGCTGTGTCCTCATGCGCTCCGCAGTCAGCCATTGGCCCGTCACCTCCTTCTCCCTCTCCTGCATGCGCTCCTTGACATTCAGCACCCGCGCAGCAAACTGCAACCTGATCTTCTTCTGGGCTGTCCGGTCCAGCCCGGTTGACTGCAGTACTTCAAGAAGCGCCACTTCCAACAGTTCTCGCTTTTCGCCGCCGGCGATGAAGTCCTCCCGGACCGCGTCTGACACATGGCATTTGCCACTCCTTTTTTTCTCACACAACCTCCGTAGCCGCATCCGGAGCGCATCAGCGCCAATCACCTCAGCCCAGAAACATTTGAAGTTACAAGCGCGCGATTCGGGCAGCACGAATGAAGTTAAGAAGCTGCCTTTCCCCCAGGGACCACAATGGGGGCCCCTTCGTTACCATCACATTGTTTCGGATTGTCCGCATCATCAGAGTCCTGGGTGTTGTTCACAGCGGCGACACTCGTCTTCGCAGCAAGTGCTTTTGTTTTCGGCGCACTTTGCGTGTCAGGGCTGAGGTTTGCTCGAACCTTGTTCGGTGGTGTGGTGAAGGAAGGGGCGGCTGGTTTGGCATTGAGCCGGCCCTCAAGCTCTGCAATGTAGGCAAAAGCCTTTGCAAGTTCCTTGTTCGTGTTCTCTTCACCCACTTGTGGTTGCTCCTGCGGCTGCTGCTTTTCTGATGGGGCTGCGCGAGATGGAACACATGTTGGCGATGGGGTCTGCACTGCCGGCACCGGCTCAGGCTCAACACGCTGCGATGGAGGAGGAGCGCTGCTGGGATGGTCTTCAAGGGTAGGGTCCTGAGTCAGCCACCCCTAAAATCAAGCCCTCTTGATTAGTTGGGCGCTCTCAAGTGACAATCGGGATATTGCACATCGTGTGGGGCCAGTTGCTGACGGGGGTCGATTTTCGCGCTGAGCGTAAGCGCCAACTGCAAATCGTCATCATCAGAGGACGCCGCATCAGCGTCCGAGATGTCAACCACTGAATAGGCATCATAAGAGAGGTTGGAAATGTCATGTTCATATTCTTCTTCGGCTTGTTGGGCTAAGTCAGCAAGTTCACACGGGTCCTCAAAGCACCCAGCAGCTGTATGTACCAAAGCTAATCAGATAAGACCTCGTGCTACACACACTCAACATGAACAGGCGCAAACCCAATCGGCAGCTTTTGCAACCAAAAAACAGCCGGCAAAGTCTCATCCGGATCGCGGCCGTCGGCCTATGTGATGTAGCACATGTCTGACTCTGTAGGGGGCTTGGCTACTTGTGGACACGCCACTTAAGAGCCACACCTGCATGTCATCTGGTTCCTGCTTCACAGAAGCCGCCAAGAGAGCGTGCTCAGTGTCCTGGAGGAGGCAACCCTTAAAGCATGCAAAGACTGATTGCAAATGATGTGTTGCCCAACATATGTCCTGCAACTTCTTCAGAAGTTCTTCCCGGGTTAAGGTGCTAAGGTCCACCCCCGATATAGCCGAGCAAAGCTCGACCCCCTGATGCAAGTCAGAGGTGGTCCAAGCCTTACTTTGCAAACGCTTTTGCTCAGCCATTGGACACGCAGGAGCCTTGAGCAGAATGCGCTGCGTGCGGTGGGCTCAGCATTGCAGCAATCAAGATCGAAGTATATGGGGAAACTGCTGGCACAAGATATGAGCTTGCGCTTTCTTTTCCGGCGCGCGCTGCAAGTCTTGCACGCGACGAACTATAGCTGGTTTCAACTTGCACCCTTCAAATTACACCTTGTGGTGCCCAAAGGCCGCAATTCCACATGTTGAAGATCGCCCGAAGTGGCTCCCTAGGGGTCGTTTAGGCCAATACCCGGGCCATTTGAATTGCGTTATTTTTACGTAAGCCCGAACGGTTTGCGAACGCTTCGCAAACGCATTTTGAACGCGTTTTGAACGCTTCGCAAACGGTAATTCTAACACCACTTCACCCCTCATCATAAAACGCCAGTATTTGGGGGACCGTATTAGTTCTCTGGTTTTACGTTGTTTTTGCGTAACAGCAATTCGGTTTACGTAAAAATAACGTAACATCACCAGGCACCCCTGCAGGACCCCCCCACTTTCGGCAAAATTTGCCAAAAAACCCAGCCCAAAAAACATAAGGGGCCAGTTTGACAATTGCTTCTTGGGATTGGGGTTGAGTTGGGCTTCCGGCAATCTTAAATCGTTGACGTTGTCTGGCAAGTCTGCAAGATGCTTCATGCATGGGTGAAACGAGTCCGCAATGAGGAGTTTGAAAACAGGCACCCGGGTTCCAAACGAAGCTTGAACGAGAAGGTTTCCAGTAAGCCCCTGCCTTGGAAAACGACGTGTAAGAATCCGGGTAGATACATCGGCCAGGGTCTGCCTTATACTTTCGTTTCAACTGACGGTTCGTGGGACATATACAAATCATTCAGACACCCGTACATCCACCTCATGTAATGTCCGGGCACAACCCGGCCAATAAAACTTGGGAAGGGTTGAAGAGCTCAAAGAAAACTTAAATTCCTGACTTGTGAAACCTATACAAGAGCACCATTTCCTAGTGCAGATTTTCAGGCGTGCCCACACCCTCCCGAACCCGGAAACACTTTGCGCCAGGGACCTCACACACACACACGTACATAGGCATGTTCAATGATGTTCTCGGACACCATTTGCTTCAACAATTGCATGTTTAAAAGGGTCGTTCAACAGCCCGACCTCATTTCATGTGGAGCGGTTTGAAGAGCTCGGACTATGAAGAAGTGCGCCACAAAAAAGAAAAGGCAACTCTGAATGTACCAACGCGTTTTACTCTTCAGGAAGTGTCCCGGGAAGGTGTTTTTTGAAGGTGGCCTGGGGAAAGTGTTTTTGCTTAAAAAACGCCTTGCCAGGCCACCTCTTGAAAAAGGGCTCTTATCATTGAACTTCTCTTTTGTATACTTCAAAGATCCCATTATGACAAGCGGGCGCCTGCTTTTGTAGTCAAAATAGAAGTCAGCTCAAACAACACGATGCGCCTGCCAAGATCAGTCTAATGCCCCTAGGCTACGGCTCGATCAGTTTCGATCTCTTCCTATGCCCCCCGTGCGCAAACCATGCCCATTGGTTTCCTCAATGTGGAGATTGAGAAACCTAACTCCAATTACGGGTCGGTACTGGTTTCGAGCGCCCGAAAAGCGATAAACGGCACTTGTGTTTGGGGGTGCTGCGGACATTTGCAAAACCCGCCCTTGGAGTCGGTTGGCCCGGTTGAAATCGGCCCGGGTGGAAAACGTAAACCCTTTGCCTCAAATTTGACATCCCGAACACAAACAGATCCACATTGTCACACAAGACCCTGAAACAAAGGTGAACTCACCGGGTTCCCAAACATGTTTCCAACATGTCTTTTGATGTGTGCACGGGTCACGAAGAGTCGACTACATAGCTATACCACCTTTGCCTCTAACCACTGGAATATGAACACACTGTTGGCTTGGGCCGCGGGGATTCAAAAAAACTAGCATCTTCATAAATTGTTCTATACGTTCGGATGTTGGGCCCAGACTGGGTTCCTTGAAAACGGTTTGCACTGAAGACCATTCAGCCACTTGAACAAGCCTTCCCCGGAGCCCCAAAACCCTTGCATGCACATTGGTTTCCCGAATGTAGACCCCGCGTTTTTCAGGAAACCATGCAACTCACTCCAAGGGCTCCCCAAAAGAACTTGACAGATCTTGTTTGGGCTTTCGGGGTTGGTTGGACACCGGGCTTTTTTTGCGGTTATTAAGGCGCAAACCAATGGGCAAACAAGGAATCTCCCCCAACGCAGCTTGGGCGGGTTCAACGCCTAGGCTCTCCGCGGTGAGTTCAGAACCGCTATACACATGTCAAATAACATTCCAGTGTTGACCTACGTGCGACTTCGAACTTCGCACAATGTTGCTGCTTGCGGCTAAGACCACGAAATTTTTTGGAAGCTGCATGAGAGCCCAAGCAGCCGCCCTACCGAAACTATACCTACAAGTGTGTAGGGAACACTTGCTTCCACTCTAAAGGGCAGCACAAGTCAGTCCCCCCTCTCAAGTAATGGCAAACATCCGTCAGCTCAGCCTCCTCCCAATCGTCTAGATCCAGGGATGCAAAGTAGGTAGGCCCATGCAAATCTTGTGGAACATTCTGGGGCTTCCCTTTGCCCTCCCGCACCAAGGCTGGGAGGAGACGCACAATCTTCCACCCAAACCTCACAGGATAGTTCCTCGGCAGGCTGCGGTGTGGGAATGGGCCCTGGTTGCCTTCTGGGATTGTCTCTCAACGAAGGACATCACAAGTGAATGGTGGTCTCTGTTGCTTCCGTCAAAGAGAAAGGGGCACTGAGCAGCTCACGCATTGTCAGCCAAGATTCTCTGTGCGCTTGAGTTGGGCAGTTCCACAATACCTCCGGCGCCCTTGCTTGTCATAGTAAACTTTGCTTGTTCGCACTGAAGGGTTGCTGCTGTTTGCGCGGGTCAAGCGACCAGCATTGATCTTGCCAATGTGCTTATTGTTGCTGTAGCCTTTGGAGCGCTTTGGTGTATCACTGCCATAATGTCGCATCCACCATGATGTGGAGTATACCTATGCAGGTAGACAGACAACAATTGACTGCGAAGCAACCGCTTTTTGGTCTCTGAAGAGTTAGGACCGATAGGACGCAAACACTTGAACATTCTGGCCAGTCAAGGAGCCCGTATGGTGCGGCATAGGGAGTCAAACCGACCATAATACCGAAGAATCGAAGATCCCGGTTGCTCAACCATGAAGGATCCTCCGCGTGCCACTGTAAGCAGTATGAGACATATGCTCCTCAGTCATCTTAGTTGGTCAACAATCAGGCGCAGTAAGCTGTGGTTGTAGGAAACAAGATTGATCAAGATTACCTTATCCACTCCAAGGGTCCGAGATGCAAGCGTGTTGGCAAGTCTCACGTAGTGCCGCCCCTCAACAAATCCCTCCGGCAAGAGTAGGCTGCGGAAACTGCTTCCCCGATTGATTGCCACCCAAGAACTACATACGATTGCAAACATTGCAAAAAACGAATCTTCGCGAGCTTGAAGCAGCAGCCACACTGCAAGCCTAAGCCGCGGCAACAACGCGTGACAATCTGCGTGTTGAGTCACGAGTGCAAATCTTACACTGAAAGCACATTGCTTCATAAGTCCCGTACGCTAGGCCTGGGGGCGTTAGGAGATCAAAGCTGTTCCACTTCTTGTACTCGCCATCTACCAAGTACTTTATGTCCACGGCGCACCCTCGCACCTTGGCGTTCTTCACGGCCTTGAAGCATTGGGCGTCACCAGCAAAATATTCGATATACTGCAGCTCCTGCGCGAAGCAGGTAAAAAATCGATGTGTGTTGCTGCTTTCAGAATAACAATTGCCGAGTCCTAGCAGGGTCCCTGTAGCCGTGAGCCAAACACAACTGTGCATGGCAGTCCAGATTTTCTTTGATCAACTGGCCCTGTAAGCGGTCAGTCCTTTGACATTGTCCCCATATTTGTGAAGTGCACCAGCACCACCATCATAATGAAGGTCTGCAACAGCGGCCAATTCTTGCACAGGGCCCCTGCGTGACAGTAAGACGGTTCCGGGTTTAACCCTGCACACGCCTTCGGCGCTTTCAACTGGCGGAGGCGCCAGACGAGCGAGTCCAGACAATAGCCAGCCATGTCGCGTGCCGAATGTTGTCAAGCTTTTCAGAAAAGGAACTCTGTTCGTGATGTTTGTAAGCATGAATTGCAAGACACCATTTGAGAGCTTCGTGCCTGCGGAAGATGTGGATCAGTTTCAGCAAGCTTGCGTGGTCTGGTTCCTCGCTGCAAAGCCCCCCCTTTCAAGCGCAGTTCGTGTGTGCCCTCGACCAGTGCAAAATGCACTTGCCTTACGCGGCAACCATGGGGAACCATAAGCAGGGCAGCAACACCTCGTTGGGTAAGAACACCAAATCGCGCTTGTAGAGCTCGGCCTCGGAGGCAGCGCGCCCAGCCTGGCAACTTTTGGATGCGGAAGGCAGGGAACCCTCTCTGAAGCTTTGAATCGAAGTCTGTGGGGTGGTGGGTGGCTCTCAAATCATCACGTGCCAAGGGTGTTGGAGCGCTTTTCTACCCCGAACTTTCCTTGTCACTGCACAGGTGCTGGCACCTGTGCCCATGAATAACCCCATGTGGCAGAAATTGCAAACAGCCAACAATGCTGCGCCTTGATGGCAGCAAAGTGGCCACTGGCCATGTACAATTCGCAGACTTGGCGCAGCCAGCCGAAACAACTGCATGCGTTTCACTAACCCACCAGTTGTACAATGGATTGCTGAATGGGCATAGCAGGCTCGCTCAAGCCTAACACCAGTGCACGTGAACACGGCAGATCTCGGCGAGATTTCATGCTCGCTCCAAAATCATGTCATTTGCCCGGTTGAGCGCTGCAATCACACGAGTCACGCAGGCCGCCACCTCGTGCTGCTGGGAGCTTTGGTTCTCGAAGTGATGGAAGGCGAGGCCCTGGGAAGAGAGATGGCCCCTGTTCCAAAAACTAAGCGAAACAGTGTTGAAGCACGGTAGAAGCTTTTGAGTTGCGAGTGTGCGCAGTATAAACTTGATTTGTTGAATAGACACACACGTAATCAGGTCCCGGGATGCGACCAAGTAGCAATCTGCTTCGCGCAATAGATCTTGGCACACATGCACCCCACTGGCATGGACAAGTAGTAGGGCTGGGTCCACTTCCATGGGGCATCTTTGTTTTCTTGAGCACTGACTTTCACACCAACAGCGGACGCTTTCCAATAAATGGAGAGCCTGACATGGGCGTGAGTGGGGAACTGCTGTGCCACATCCTGATGCGGGCCCTCTTTTGCCCGGCACTCCACCATCAACGCATGAAGCTCTGATGTGGCAGCCTCCTGGGTTGTCGGTGGGCGATGCGACAAGTCGATGGTGTGGGACTCCACTTGGCGGCGCTTGCGCTTGGCAGGAGGCTTGGCGTCCGGCTGTGGCTTGTTTCGTGGCTTCTTTTTGGGGGCTGGCTGGGTTTCCTCCTGCTTGCTTTCCTCGGTGCCCTCATTTGTGGATGTATCGCGGGCTGGGGCGCCATTGGCTGCCGTGCATGCTTTTCTTTTCTTGGTTGTGGATTTCTTCGGTGTTGGTGCATTGGCTGCCTTGGGATCACCTTTGTCACTGGATTCTGTGAGATTCTTCTCATGATGTTCTTTGGAGTCTTCCTCTTTGGGAGAGGCAGTAGGTGTAGAAGTTGCTCCGCCCTCTTCGACAAGGGGGGTCGCACAAGCAGCCGGGGTAGCGGCAACGGGTGGCTCCTTGGAGGCACATGTGGTTGCCTGCAAAGGCGGGCTTTCCTTTTGACAGGATGCGTCGGTACCGCCTGCAGTATCCTGAGGTTGGTTTGCTTTGCTGCCGCCTGACTTTGGTCTTGTGACTCCTGCTTTTGCCTTAGCTTTAGCTGAGCTTTTCTGTCGCCTGTTGGTCTGCAACTCCTTGTCCTGCTTATTCTTCTCCACCTGCTCCTTTTTCTGTTGCACTAGCGTGTCCCTAAGAGCAAACTGGTCGCGCCTGGTGATGTATCCCGCTGGCTCTATCTCCGGGAAGTCGGATTTCAGCGACTGCAGGGTATGGTGCAGCGCCAATGGCGCACTAGGCCAACACACCAACTGCACCTTGACAACAAGGGGATCAAGTTGCCACGCAGCGTGGTGAACGTCAAACCGCACACAAGAATGGAACTCCTTTCGCACTTGCCTTCAACTGCTTTTTTACAGGTTCCACACAACTATAGAGCGACTCAAACTCTGTTGTTGCGAACATGTGTGGCCATTTCCACTTCTGTTTGAAGGAGCCGGGTCCGCCATAAGGGGCCACTCACAGCTCCTCAAAACTACGGGGCGCCTGCTTACCATAACACCCTATGACGGAACCGGTTTGCTTCCCATCGCCCAATCCTGCGTCGGAGGCGTGCTGGAAGCAGCTGCCACTTCTGCTATGGCCGTTTCCTCAGCCTTGATCACCTTGAGCGCGGATGTGGATCTTCCCAAATCAGCAGGGTCCTCAACGAGTTGTGTCTCAGCAGTGTCTAAGCCGTAGTGCTGGGTCTCATCCACATAGATACCTTACTTGCAACCGGCCCGCCCCCCAGACCCAAAACGAACATACAAGTGTTGCCCAGTCTTGGCATTAAAGGCTAAGTCTAAGTGTTTTCCGGGACGCGACTCGCAGGTCTTGCCTCATTTCAACGCGCTTGAAGCGCCCTGTGCCAAGAACTGAACTTGTTTGTGGAAGTTCCATGCATGCGTCCGCAGTTCTGCCAAGTAATGCAAGGCTATGAAGATCGATGGGGCGAAGGTCAATTTTGCGCACATATGTCAAATTTGTGTCACGTTTGGAGTTGCTAGCCCTTCCAGGTCCAGGCGACACTTGGGTTGGCTAGCGTCCCCCAGCGAGAGCGATGAGCGAAGCCGCACCAGGCTTGAAGGAGGAAGTGTGTTCCTTAGTAGCCAAGCAGTGTCAGTTACAGAACCACACAAGTAGGATGTTGCGGAGGCGTGACGAGTCCAATCTTTCAAATCGTTTTGGCTTGCTCGCGCAGGCCTTCAGCAAGAAAACGTTGCGCAAATGCCGCCAAAGTCACACCAGCAACTGTTCTCGGCGCAACAAGTGCTGCTGCAGCTGCTGCAGAGAAAGCTCCTCAGGCTTCTTCACGCTAACGATCTCCACACCGTCAGCCTCGTCGCATCCAGGCTGGCACCGCTCAGGGGCATCAAGATCCAGACCAGTCGCCTCCTTGCAAGAGCGGGGTAAAAGCGACTGACCCACAAACACTTTCCAAGTCTGATTCGGTTTGCCAATGAAAGTTTGGGGTGTAATTCTTCTCTGCAGAATGTGTGCTTTTGGGTCAGCCCCTTGGCAGCTATATATGTAAATCAGGGCCCCCCACACCTCCTAAGATGAAGGCAGCACGTATCTTGAACAGTCGCATAACTTATTGGATCGAGGTAGCAGACATGTTGATCGCTCAGTTGGACATGGACGCGTCCTCCAAAACGTTGGGCGTGCCTTCATCCTCCAGCGCCCCTCTGGGCATGGACCCCTCGCTGTCATCGTCCATATTGGTTTCCACCTCACTCCTCAAATTCTCAATTGCGACCAACTCCTCGTGAACAGCCTCATCCTCATTCACGGCGCCATCGTTCAAGGTGCTCGTGCCAGGCTCATCGCTTTTGCTTGTTTTGAACCGTGACCAGAACGCGTCCCTGCGTGCCAGCACTTCGGGCGAGGGGATGTCGTGGAGAGCCGGACTATCATCCTTCGCTGCCTCCTGCAGGTTCGCTGCCTCCTGAAGGCCGGAGCCAGCTGGCACGCTGCAGGCCTTGCCCCCAGCAGCAGCTGCATCTAGCATGTCGATGTCCAGGGGTAGTCCGTCACTGCCCATTTCCTGCACGAGTGAGCTTCCAGAGAGACCGTTGTGTAATTGAAAATAAGAAGTGCTGAATAGGGTGTGGGGGAGACAGCGAGAGGCAGAGAGAGAGAGAGAGAGAGAGAGAGAGAGAGAGAGAGCGAGAGAAAGAGAAAGAGAGAGAGAGAGAGAGAGAGAGAAAGAGAGAGAGAGTGACAGAGTCACAGAGTCACAGAGTAGAGACACAGAGTCACAGAGACAAAGACAGACAGAGACAGACAGAGCAAGAGAGAGGGGGGGGGGGGATGCCACAGTCCTGCGACTGCGCAATGTGGCCGAGGCGCTCCAGGAGCTCACGAATCACTGGGTCCTGCGCAGAAAAAGGGCAGCTGCGACCGGTGAGCAGGGCAGGGCTCTTTTTCAACGGTACACATGTTCAATTGAGAAACTCGATCACGTTGGGCTGACTTGCAGCAACTCAAAGCGCCTTTTTGGGCTCTGCCACCAAGAAGGTTTTGCAACTACTGAACATAGAAAGCAAACATGTATATTTGCTAATGTCATCTGTGTCCTGAGGCACCGATTGCTTGTAAGTGAAGGACTTTGTGTAGGTTAGCAGCCTTCGAACTGCCCAAGATTGTTCAAATATTGTTGTAGCATCAACTTCCAGCCCGGATCTCTCAAAGAGGGTCTTGACTTCTACCGCCACATCATCAATTGCCGGAATCTTCTTGTCGTTTTCCCTCATAAAGTCCAAGACTGGCATCAGCATGCCTTTGTTAGCCTTCAGGTTGAGCACAGTCTTCTGAACGAAGCCAGGGTCCAAACCATCATCTGGCTTACTTGCAAGCATGAACTTCTTGTGTTTCCGGACGCGCTCTCGAATTTCCGGGTCATTGTCCCAGGCAGCACCAAGCCCCGTCAACTCAAACCCCCCTAGCATGTCCTTCACAGCCTGCAACAGCCCCGGATAGGCGAAAGGCTGCAGCTCGAGCAAACACGGCTGCCGTGCTTATAAACTTGGTATGCGCATTAAACTTGCAGCGGTTGTGATGCGCCACATCCAAGGACTGACATGCCCCCCCCCCCCAAAGACAGCCTTGTCGTGGCACACCGCGGCGCACCACCATGCATGGCGCAGCAATGACAAGCTTGCCAGCAAATCAATCGATGTTGATGTTGCTGCACTCGTTGCATTTGCCGCCGATCACTTATAATTGCTGCCCTGTGTCATTCGAGCATCTTCAAATTCGATACTATCTCACCCTTGTGCGATCAAAGAGCCCAAATGGCCTGAATTCCACAGTAGTGGCGTTGCAGCGCTCACTTACCTGACACAATCAGTGGTCGAGCTACTCTGGAATCCACCTTCTATAGTCCCAGCACTGCCACATCAACAGGTCCCACTACCGAACGGTTTTTGGAACACTGGGTTGGAATTCTGACCCATGACGGGGAATATAACAATTTTGAGGAAATCGTTAGAAAGTGTCAAGAAAAAGGGCTGCAGGCACCAGTTACCCAGTGAGTGTTGATAGGTTTAAGAATTGTCTACCCAAAAAAAAAGGACTTAGCGAGTGTCACCTCACTTCCCGAGTGGCTTGGTCACAAGTCGGCACACCCAAGTATAGTATAGTTCTGGAATTGAGGGGGTGAGCCCCTGAATTTTGAGGTAGTTTGGAGCTGTTCCCGGGGGTTTCCGACTTACACAACCCACAAGAACACACCAAAGAACAGCTACCTGGAGGTCACTACCCAAAAGAAAGGGGTCATGACCGCAGTTTTAAAGGGTCAGAAGGAGACTCCAGGTACCTGAAACCGGGGCTCCCGCAAAACCCGTCGCCCACAACTGGCCGTGTGCGTGGCTTCCCAGGCGAGGCTCCAGGCGAAAGGGGAGGTACACCTGGGTCCGGGGCCACCAAAACCTCAGCTGACTGGCTGGAAAAAGCATGAAAAAATAGCCGGGGTGTCTTTTTCTTGGAGTAGTTACTCTTTTTTGAGTTGGTTTTCCAGGAGAACTAAAGGGAATAAAGGGATCTTGCTTTAAAAGAGTTGTTGCCCTTGTTGAGCTGGTTTAAAGGAGAAATAAAGGGAAACCAGCATCTTGGAAACACCCGAAAATGAAGACTTGCCTTGCCTGGCAGAGGAAACTGGAAGGAAACAGCATTCAACGCTTTAAAGCTGAAGAGGTCTGTTGCTTGGTTGATTAGTTGGTTGGCTGGCTGGAATAAAACTTTTGAATTTTTTCAACTGAACAAGTCTACTCTTTGGTTGATTGGGTTGGTTGTAGTAAAATGTGGCAGCAAACATAACCCAGACCCCCAGTGGCCATAGGGAAAAAAGAGGAACTCCCTCTCTATTTTCTAAGGGACCCCCCAACAGAAAAAGCTGAAGTCTTTGTGTGGTTGCGCAATTTTCAAGGGAGCCCCCCCCCAAAAAAAAAAGCCCCCCCCCGCCAGAAGAGAAAAGAACAAAACACATAGATCAGTTAAAGCTTGCAGCCACCAGGTCGGTCCGGGCGCCCCCTCAAAAAAAGAGCAAAAGCCCAAGGCACTGGTTGGCCACGGCGCTGCCCAGCTCCAGCCGGAACTCCTCCGGCACGAAGGTCCTTTCCACGCGCCGTCCGCGCGGACGGCTTGCGGACGCCGCGCGCCGCGCGGCAGGGGCGGGGCGCGGGTGGCTAGCTGGGAGGGGACAAGGCGCCGCAAAAACAAGCGGGGAGAACGGAGCTCAACAGGTTTGGTGCCTCTTTTTGGGGTTGGTGGATTGGGTTTAGGGTTGGAGTGAGAAGACGATTTTGCTGGACAACCTGAGGAAGGACTTGCCGGTGAGGTCTGCACAAGACTCCTTAGAGTGAAAATACTGACAGACATGGATGAACCATGAATCCCAACCAAATCGCAAACCCTCCCTCCACGAGGTTTTCCTTTTCTAAACCAACCAAAACAATACAAAGAAAGGGACCTTGATCTTCATGGATATGCACTGGGAGCCCTTGTCAGAGGATGCGTATCGTTTCCACTAATGTCCAACTTCCCCCCCTGGTCATGTTTTCTCCCCTTTCCCCGTCTTCTCAAAGGGCCTGTACATGGGTTTGTCTCTTAAAGTGAGCAATTTCCCTCTCCTTTCCTTCCAAAACGGACACCCTCAGAAAAGGACACACCCATCCGCTCAGGTCGCCCTTGCTTGGTTTTGTTTAATTGTTCAATCCGCAGCCCTGCTCGAAGCCCGGCAGTGGCCACTGGCCCACTGGGCGCTTCGTGCGATGCTTCGATCCGAAGCGCTGGATGCGGATGGAGAGGAAGGGCCGGGAGGCCTCGAGACCAAAGTCCAGGGCCCAGAAGTTGTCCAAGGGCGTCACGTCCTCGCCAGGCTCTTCCCCCAGTAAAAACGTGAAATCCCCCCTACTTGAAGGGGAAGGGGGGTTGGGGGGTGCCCCAATTTCATTCATTTACTCTTCCCCAAGACAAAAATGGCACCAGAAATGGAATTTCATTTGTCACCCCCTCCCCCAATTCCATCTTGAGCCAGCCGCTTTTTCCTGCTTGAAGCGAACGACACGACTCCGATCTCCGAGGCGCGGGGTTGGTCACCTGGATCTCGAAGCCGTAGAGCCCGTTCTGCTGGAAGCGGTAGAGCCCGTCTGCGCCGCGGGACTCCGCCAGGAACACGCCTCGGACTTTGAGGTCAGGTCAGGAAAGGCGCGGGGGTCAAAAACGAAATGGGCAAATTGGCTGAGTTTGATTTGGGGGGTTGGGTGTCCCGTGTTTTTGTTGGTTGTTGTGTTCTCCTCTTTTTCTTTATTTTTTTGGGGGGACCCCAAGCCCCGAACCCCCAGACCCCGGACCCCCAGCCCCCGCCCAACTTTTCGGGCTTCCCGGCTGTTGGGCACGTCGATGCGCGCGGTGTTGGCGATCCCCAGGCACGCGCTGGGCGCCAGAAGGTCCGGCCAGGGCTGCAACTGCTGGGGGCACCTGTCGGACTCGATCCCTCCAATTGGCTTGCATTGGCCCAGCAGCAGTTGATTGATATACTTGTGTATATATATACATATATATATACATATGTGTATATATGTCACATATATATATATATACATATGCTTATTAATATGCGTGTGTGTGTGTGTGTGACTATGTGTTTGGTGTGTGTGTGTGTGTGTGTGTGTGTGTGTGTGTGTGTGTGTGCGTGTGGATTCCGATTTGGATTCCCTTGGGAACCAGCAGCTGCTGTCAATGCTACATGCGTAACAGCCAAAAGCCCTCCAATCTAGGCCCCTTCTCCTTCCGCAAGGAACGGGGGTCGGCTGGGGGTCTCCAATTCCAGTTTCGATCTTAAAATCTTGGTTGTCTTTCTGGCTTCCCTTGTGGCCCACAAGCGAACAACGGAACAGCGACTTCCCTAACCTGCAAAAGCAGTTGATCTGGCCATGACACCATGCCAAACTTCGCACCGGAACCAATGACTGAACTTACCAAAAGAGGTTCGGGAAGGGCAAGACCTCAGCCAGCTTTTCAGCTTCCCCCTCGGGGCAGCTTCCCATTTAAACAGAACCATTCAAATCCCGAAGCACCAATCCAAACCAGAAGCATAAAACGCAATGAGAACAGAAGCTCCCACTCCAGAAAAGAGGGAGCGGTACCTAGAGAAGCCCATAAGGAAGGACTTGAAAGAGAAGAGAAAGCTGTGGACAAAACCTGAGGAACACCAGGCCCAGCTTGGACCCCTTGAAAAATGGACACCCGCCAAGCAAATTGTTGGATGTCACTTTCGAGGCGCTTCTTTTTTGGGCTCCTCCTACAAGGAGAAGCCAAAAGTCAAAAAAAATGAGCCTTTCGGGATCCGCCAGGTTGAGACACACCCAAGCTCAATTAATTGATTCCCCCCAGTTTGGTGGAGCTTGCACCTTGGTTGTGCTAGGAGTAAGCTCAGGGGAAACCCTCCCCCGGAAAAAAGCAACGTCAGAACAGGTAGAACTCACTATGAAACCCAGCAGAGACCCTTTGAGAGGAAACTGGCCGTCCAAAACCGGTCAGGTTCTGTGCAGAGGAAGGATCCGTGGATTCTGATCCCTACTGAGGAGAGGTGGCACCGAATTACCCAATTGTCCACCAGCGGAAAGCAGTGGACGAATGACCTGAGACGGTTAACAGAAGTCACTTTCTTGAGGCTGGCCAAGAAAAGTCAAAACTTGAGGAAAACAGTATACCGAGTATACATTCCAAGGGCTCAAGCGAGGCAGCAACCCCGACTCAGCCCTTCGTCCCACACGTCCAGGGACCCCCGCCAGAGCTCCAGAGTGTCAGTGCTGCAGGGGAACCTGCAAGGTTAGGGCCAACAGGTCCAAACACCTGGGCATTCTGTGAGCCTCACTTGAGTTTCCTTTCATGGAATGTGTCCCACTTTTTTCTGGCGACGGATTGCAAATGCCGAAGCTTTCACCCAAATACCACCGGAGCCCCCCATTCCAGGCTCGGAGAGGTGCCCAGCTATGAACTGCGAAACCAGGCCCCTGAATTGCTCCACAAACGTCTACCGCCACTTAAATCCGGTCGCGATCTACCCCAAAGCTGGGCTGTTCGCGTGCAATGGCGTGCAACTAACATGGAACCACATGGCCACACAACCAGGAACTTCGGGAATGAGCAAATGGATAGCCACCAAAGGCTGCCGCATGCCTTTGCAGCCTCATCCTGAAGCTGGCCGAAATGCCCGCCTCGCCCAACAAGCCAGTCCAGACCCAAAGGTGACAGAGTACCCTCCCACCAGCTAACATGGAAGTGCACAGACCCCTGTAGAAAGACGACTTTCCTATTGGTTAGCTGGCCTTTTTGCACTCCCATGTTAGTTGGTGGGAGGGTAAGCATTCCAAAACTGCCAACAAATCTGGGACCACCTTGTCGCTTCAATACTGCCACATAGTGCCACAGCGTGCAAGCTACGAGAAGACCTCCTTTTTCGGAGGTGAGAAACAATTCCAGAACCATCTTCAACTAGGTCCTCCAGTAGAGAGGTTAGAATAAGGGTACCAGCTTTTTCTTTTTGTCTATTTTAGTAGGAACCCTCCCCCAAAAAAAGGGTAAAAGGGCGCTACTGGGGGACCTAGTCAACCAAATGGGCTGTCTGCCGCAAAAACACACCTGCCCAAATGCCTAAAGCCCGCACCAGCTCCCCCCACTCCCAATGCAAAAGACACAGCGCCTGTCTTCGCCAACCATCGCTTCCGTGAAAGCACGGAGGCCCTGTGAGCAGTCCTGGCAGGACTGCTGCACGTGCGAGGTGGTTGAATCAACACCTGGTATCAGGCTCGAAATGAGAATCCCCCAACCAAAAGTTGCAAGTTCGCCACCTCGACTAAACTGTTGAAAGCCAAGCATCAGAGCCCAAATGATTTCTTCGCCGAAAGGAGGGCAAGGGAAACTTCTTGAGCCCCACGTTCTTTTGTTGAAATGTCGACGGCTCGTCCATGGACTGCCCATTTCCACCGCATGTTCTAAACGAGCGACCGAGCGACCAGCCAGCCGACGGACCAACCCCTGGGCCTCCAGAAAGACGAAGCCCAGCGGCCCCCGCAAGGCCAGCACGAAGGTCTCATCGCTCACCGGGTAGATCGGGGGCTCCCCCACTCCTAAAAGCCGAAGGGCGTGCCGAGGTCTGCACACCGGCACGGGCCTCCTGTTTTTGTTTGAGGTCTTCGCTTTTGGATCGCACACACCAACCCTGTTTTTGTTTGAGGTATCCAGTCTGCGCGGGCCTCCGCCTTCCTTTTTTGAGGTCGCTTTGTTTGGATCGAAAACCGCACAATCCTCCCAGAAGGATGTCGTGGGCCGCCCGCCTTTCTGGGGCTGAGGGAAGCCAAAGCTTTGGCAACTGTCGAGGGCTGCTCCAAACAACTCCCGATGGGAACAAGGTAGGTTTGCTGGTGGCAACGGGAACGCCAAAAAAATAGCCCCTTAAGAAACAATTCTGCTCAGAGGTTGCCCCGGATTGTAAGTTTCCAGAAACTCAGGTGAGTTGCCTTGCGAATTTGACCCCTTCCTTCCAAACTAAGCCGGAAAGGCACCCCGCCTCGAGGTCCAAGGAAAAACCCAAACATGGAATTCGGGTTACTGGTGGGCTTCCCTTGAGGTAAAAGGACCTGACACACACACACTCACACAGAGACAAGCAGACACACACACACACACAAAGACAAACAGACACACACACACACACACGGTGTGCGCCAAGTTGTGGGCCAAGCACCTACCTGACAATCCGTTGGCTACAAACATTTTTTGCGAAACGGCATTTCTCTTGGGCCCCCCGAAGTAGAGCCAAGATCGCCTTCGGGGCGCCCAAAGGTGCTCAGCAACGCCACCCGGGCGGGGTTTACTGGATGAATCATCCAAATCTTCAACCCCCGTTTGCTACTGGGAAGGTGGTTCGCCTCTACCAGGCCGCGAAGCTTAAGTGGAGATCTTAGTTTGGGTGCCGGACGGGGAACAGAAAGCAAAATCTCTATCCTGGCACCTTCCTTCCGGTGCATTTTAGATTTCTAGGTTCTTTAGTATTCAGTGCACAAGGGGCACTCACTGGCTGTATGGCGAATTCATCGCCAACGCTTGCCTCTTAGGGTCGACTCAAGCTCATTTGAAGAAACATGCCAAGCAAACAAGCTACCCAGAACAGTAAACTGGAAATGGGTGTCTCAAAAGGGGACACCAACATGGAGGTTGCCCTTACAATCCCCTTAAACCACCACAAGAAGGGTTCCTCGAAAACGCCCCAATCACAGCGAACGTGTCTCTCTCTCGAGGGTCTTTTCGGTGACCACAATTTTTGGGGAAAGGGAATCCATGAATCTAGCGTCCTAGAACCCCCGCAAACTGTTCGATTTGATGCAGCCACTTGGCTCCACTCACAAGCTGAGCCGCGGAAGTAGAAGCCAAAAGTGTTCACCCGCCCCGGGGCGTCGTCTCGCCCGAAGAAGGGACCCAGGTACCTTAGCACATGGGAGGAATGTCGCGCGTGTTGTACCTACCTGTATGCAACACACTCACATACATACATATGTATATTAAAGTATGTATGTCTATACATATGTATGTATGTGCACATAGATTTCTATATGCATGAATTTATAGTTATACATATCACCACACCAATCATCAATCAATCTAAAAGAGCAGGTCCGTGGGGGAATTTGTCGGAAGGACAATGGGATGGGCACTGTGTGATTTCAATCTTCTAAGCCACTGATCGGTCTTTTTAGACACACATTTTCCCAAGGAGTTGGCCAACTTTTTGGAGAGAAGGATCCCTGAAGAGATTTCGGAAGGTACATCTATCACAAGGACAAGCTCAAAATTGTCCCAAACTCCCCAAAGAACTTGGCCCATGTTAGTAAGACATCTCAAAACTTACCCTTATGGGTTTCAATGGAAAACCCCCCAATGTTGACATGACAAAAAGTATGCTCCCCACCAGCCATGAACAAACTCCACGTGCCCCCGGCATATATAAGCAACCAGTCTTTGTAGGCAGCCTGGACATGAGAATTGAGAACGTTGCCGCAAAGCATGAGCAAATCAAGCAAACAAAAACAAGAAAACAGCATACGCTCCGACAGCAGGGAAGGGAGAAGCAGGGAAGGGAGAAGCAGGGAAGGGAGAAGCGGCGATTGAGATTCGAGAGCCAAAGAGAAAGCAAAACGGGAAGAACACACAATAACATGCAAAACCAAGCAAACTAGCAAATCCAAATTAGCAGTTGCCGTTGTTCGCTTCAAACAAATCGGCGCCAAAAAACAAGAAGGTAACATGACACAACTCAACACTTGGTATGTAGACCCCTTGCAAAAAAGTTATCTTGCTCCGCCTTGAAGTGCAAAAAGGCCCTTTCCAAGAGGAAAGTGGTTTTTCTACAGGGGTCTGTGCACAAACCCATGCTAGCTGGTGGGAGGGCACTCAACTCAGCTTCCGCCTAATTGGCGGCTTGGTGGATCGGAGGGGAGTGGTTCCCCATCCTCCACAAGATCCAGGTGTTCAATCTCCCAAAAATCTAAACCACCAATTGGCTGACCTGACTAAGGCTGAAAACGAACACAAACAAACAAACAAACCAACAAACAAAGACTCACTTGCCCAAAGGACCTGGAAATAAAAGGTGATGACCTTTTGGGGTGACTAAAATAGAACCCGGAAGACTGGAAGGTGAAAAGGTCGGACGCCAAGCGCAGCACAGCCGCGCCCCAGGCCGCAGGATCCCCGCCTGCAGCGTCAGCTTGGCATCTTGTTCCGTGGGTCTGATTTCCTTTTTGTCTCAGAGGGGAACCCCCAAGCGGTGGCTGTCCTTTCGGTTTCCCCTGAAACCAGCCCTCGCATAGGTAGCCTCACCTCAAAATTAGGGCGCTGGCGAACTTTTCGGCTTCCCTCAAAGAGGTACCCTCACCTCAAACTGCGCTGGCGAATGTTCCAGCGCAGAGGAAAGCAGAAGCTGTGCCAAACACCCCTCCTTAAAAAGAAAAGGCGGAAAGGAAGCAACCCACTGGATGTCGATCGAGTCACAGGCTTATGAAAGGCGGCTCCCTTCCTGGAAAATTCGAATCACTTCCCTACCTTCAGTGTGGGTGAGCTCAGGTGAGCCGTTTCATGTGTGTGTGGGTCTCTCCCTCTGTCTCGCTCCCTCTCTCAGGTTGTAAAGGGACTACGGGTAGAAAGGGCTCCGCAAAGGATACATCAAAAAAACTAGTTTGCAAGTGGATCCTCTGTCAGCTGCTGAAAACAAAACGAATTTCTGACCGGCTCAACTGCATCCTTTGATGGACCCTGAAGTCCGCTAGAAATAAAAGATGCATTCCGTAGCAAACCTGGCTCATGTTCCAAAGACCAAGGCGAGCAGAAGCTTGGTTGGAGCCCAAAACCAAAGTACGCGCTCTTTTGAACCCATTTCCAACCACCAAATTTGCAGTTTGTTGCTTGCAGAGTTTGTTTGGAGGGCATTTTCGGGCTTTCTGCCCTGGTTCGCCTCGCACCTATCTCCTGTCGAACCAGCAACCAACAGGTACACTTAGTACTGCGGGTTGATTTCCCAAATGGATTTCCCTCCCACTCGCACCACAAGGGGTTTGGGCCACTTTTTTGGGCTTTGAAACCAACTTAAGTCATGACCATAGCAAAAGCCCAGCCATTTTTCAGCCTTTCCAAACAACAGCAGCGTCCACAAGGAAAGTCGTATTCCAACACCCTCTTTTTGTCAGCTTCCACGTCTCTAGGGGAAGAGTTGGTCTACTCACACTTGACCCATGTGGCTTGGCCCATTTCAGAGCACCCCAGCACCCGAGGCCCGAGGGCCTCCGGTAGGAACCCCAAAAGCCGCGGGCTCGGCGTGTCCACCGCCACGTCCAAGATCTGGTGCTTGGGGTAGAGGTGTAGGTCGCCTCAAGCGGACTCAAGCGAGGCAAAGGCAGATGCACCGCTCGGCCCATAGTGAGACATCCTTAGTACCCGCCAAATGGGTGGGTATCAAGGTAAACCACCCGGTCCGAAGATTTTTTGCACTGGGCCCATTTTAGCACGTCCTCGAAATGACTCTCTATGCGCCTTTCCGTTTTGGCGGAGACACCGCCCGGACTAATTTTTAAGACCCCCTCAAAACCTCCACTTTGAGGGACCCAGACCCTCGGATCACGAAATAAGTGATGGCCACCCTTCAGGGCAAAGCCATTTTCGGGGTGCACCAAAACATTGACCCCTCCAAAATGGTGCGCTTTCCTTTTGGCTTCCTTTGAGGAAAAAACATAAAACGCAAAAAGCACGCACTTTCCACAAAAGGATGCACCCAGTGGGGGTCGGGGACACCGGGGGCCTCCTCTGGGAGTTGGGTTCCTTCCAAATCCGAGGGGCGGAATGTTCCCAGACGCCAAAAGGCCCGGCGCGGCGCCGGGTGGGACGGACTCTGCACAGACCTCGCCCGAGGCGCGAGGGCTCGCCAGGCAATACCTCTTTCAGATCGTTTCTTTTCCCTTAACCCGAGGAAACTCATCTGAAGGTGGCAAAGGGGATGACCTGAATAACGTCAAGCACACTCTGAATCTCTGATCGGCCAGCACTACTCGTGGCCTGGAGGAAAAATCACATGCAGAAGCATACCGGACGGACTCCCGCCCTCTTGCTTTGCAGAATGGTTGCAAAAAGCTGCGCATTACTAGGCATGCGGTGAATTTGATCTGCAAGTTTGGTTTTGGGTGCCAGCATTGTGAATAATTTATGTTTCCTGTCGGTTCCCTCTGATACCCAGTATATATACCATTTATAGAATGATAAAACAGTGATCTCGGTATAAAGTGGTTTGGGGGAGAAAGCCATGCTAGGAAACTATGAAATAAGGCCAAGCAAAGGACTGGTGAGCTCGCTTTGCCTGAGCCTCTATGACCCCTGGACAAACCTGGAAGCTTTGATCGTGCAGATTTGCCCTTGGCCCCTGCGAGTGGAATTTTTCCGGGGTTCCCAAATGAAACTTTAAACGGCGCCCCTCTGAGCTTCTATGTAGACATCTTTCTGTTTTTTGAGGACGCCACTTCAATGGAGGCAGTATAGAACCATAAATATGGGGTACTGTACTCAGAAGTGTGGGGTAGTGATCCAAGTTTTAGGGTTGGGGGCTCCAAATCGTCACTTTCCGGGCGTTACGGGGCACTTTCAAGAGAATGGTAGCCCACTTGGGTGCGTCTTTACTTGAGGCCGCACTTCTTCTGTTTCAAGGAAAGCCAAAAGGAAAACCACCAATTTGGGGGGTCCCTGAAAAAAGATACACCCACTTCCATTGAAAAGACGGCCAAGTGATCCCGTAGGAAAGTTCCAAAGGTGAAACCAAACAGCATCCCAGCGTCCACCACCCCTTCCCCCCCACCTCCCCCCACCTCCACCTCCCCCACCTCCCCCACCCCCCACCTCCCCCCCACCTCCCCCCCACCTCCCCCACCTCCCCCCCACCTCCCCCACCTCCCCCACACCTCCACCCCCCCACCTCTTCCACCTCCCCTACCTCCCCCCCACCTCCCCCACCTCCCCCACACCTCCCCCACACCTCCACCCCCACACCTCCTCCACCTCCCCACCTCCCCACCTCTCCACCTCCCCACCTCTCCACCTCCCCACCTCCCCACCCCACCTCCCCACCCTCCCCACCCACCTCCTTCTTTTTCCGCCCGCGCCTGAAGCGGAAGCCGTAGTGCCCAGCCGGGGCGGTGCCCGAAGTGAGCCAGATCTTCACTAAAGGCAGCAGGGTCGTCGGGTGCTCAAAGACCAAACCTTGCGCCGGCACGTGCCGGGCCGTTTTGTTTGCTCTGGTGTTTTTGCCAAAGCTTCCCAACTCAACAGGCAAGAGCCTAGGTCCTCCAGATTTGAGAGGTTAGAATAAGGGTGCCGTTCTTCTTTCTTTTTTGTCTTTTTTTAGTAGGAAACCCCGAAAAAAGAGTCAAAGGGCACTACTAAAAAAACCTAATCGAATTGCTCATTTGCCTAGGGACTCATGCCCGCATATGGATGAGATGGCTCTGCGGGTCGGTATGAACTTTCATGGGCTCTTGGTGGGCATTAACATAGGGGTTTCTTGCGCAATCACGCCATATGATGTGTTGCCAAGATATCATTTGGGACGGACATGCTTGGGGCTCATTGAGTTTCCCACAACAAATCTGGAGATGCAGCACGAATTCCCCACCTGCCCCCCCTTCCAGTAGGGCAAGTAAGGCAAACCGGAATGTTTCCCGCAAAGCCAAGGCTCAATATGGCCATTGACTTGCTGGTTCGTTGATCCTTTGCTAAAGGTTAGACTTTTAGGCGAAATGAATCGAAAGTTGAACCACCCATTTTGGGGTCCCTATTTTGACACACATATTTTTGAGAGCCTCTATGTGACACCCATGAATGAGAAAACGGCCACAAGTGAATTTCTATTGGGCCCCTAATTTTGCCACGTGGGTTCATACAAATCCTTTCAAACCAACCCACAACAATGACTGGTTCCTTTTGGCGTCCTTGAAAAAGCGACCACAAGGGGGCCCATTCAACAAAAAGACACACCATGGGTTCATCTCAAACCCCTAAAATAGTCTTCGCACAAGGTATAAAGTACTCGCAGCCTTCCACCATTAGTAGGGGCAGTTAGGGGGTGTTCCCCTTCAAAAGTTGTGAACCCCCACAAAAAGCTGGACACCCCTTTATCCAAATCAAGCAGGGGTTTCCCAATCCGGAGTGATTGGCACATTTGGTTGTGGCTCACAAAAAAGGTACCCAGAATGGCACCCTAGTAAATGAAAGCATGGACTAAAACCCTGTGGTTTCATGGTAGTTTAATTTCTTAACTTTGATACAAAGACCCGGCAAAACACGCCACAAAAAAAATACTGGGGAGCCCTACAGGGGCCGGCCTTCTAGTGCACACGGGCCAGAATGGAACCCTAGTAAATGGAAGCATGGACCAAAACCCTGTGGTTTCATTGTGGTTGAATTTCTTAACTTTGATACAAAGACCCGGCAAAACACGCCACAAAAAAATACTGGGGAGCCCTACAAGGGCCGGCCTTCTAGCGCACACGGGGCTAAAACAAATCCCAGAATGGAACCCTAGTAAATGGAAGCATGGACTAAAACCCTGTGGTTCATGGTGGTTTAATTTCTTAACTTTGATACAAAGACCCGGCAAAACACGCCACAAAAAAATACTGGGGAGCCCTACAAGGGCCGGCCTTCTAGCGCACACGGGGCTAAAACAAATCCCAGAATGGAACCCTAGTAAATGGAAGCATGGACTCAAACCCTGTGGTTTCATGGTGGTTTAATTTCTTGTCTTTGATACAAAGACCCGGCAAAACACGCCAAAAAAAAATACAAGGGCCGGCCTTCTAGTGCACACGGGGCTGAAACAAATCCCAGAATGGACAAGGACCCGGCACAACACGCCACAGGAGCCCTACAAGGGCCGGCCTTCTAGTGCACACGGGGCTAAAACAAAACCCAGAATGGAACCCTAGTAAATGGAAGCATGGACTCAAACCCTGTGGTTTCATGGTGGTTTAATTTCTTGACTTTCATACAAAGACCCGGCAAAACACGCTACAAAAATTACTGGGGAGCCCTGCAAGGGCCGGCCTTCTAGTGCACACGGGGCTAAAACAAATCCCAGAATGGAACCCTAGTAAGTGGCAGCATGGACTAAAACCCTGTGGTTTCATGGTGGTGTAATTTCTTGACTTTGATACAAAGACCCGACAAAACACGCCAGAAAAGTTACTGGGGAGCCCTACAAGGGCCGGCCTTCTAGTGCACACGGGGCTAAAACAAATCCCAGAATGGAACCCTAGTAAATGGAAGCATGGACCAAAACCCTGTGGTTTCATTGTGGTTGAATTTCTTAACTTTGATACAAAGACCCGACAAAACACGCCACAAAAAATTACTGGGGAGCCCTACAAGGGCCGGCCTTCTAGTGCACACGGAGCTAAAACAAATCCCAGAATGGAACCCTGGTAAAGGGAAGACTGGGACTCAAACCCTGTGGTTTCATGGTGGTTTAATTTCTTGACTTTGATACAAAGACCCGGCAAAACACGCCACAAAAATTACTGGGGAGCCCTACAGGGGCCGGCCTTCTAGTGCACACGGGGCCCTACAGGGGCCGGCCCTTCTAGTGCACACGGGGCTAAAACAAATCACAGAATGGAACCCTGGTAAAGGGAAGCCTGGGACTCAAACCCTGTGGTTTCATGGTGGTTTAATTTCTTGACTTTGATACAAAGACCCGGCAAAACACGCCAGAAAAATTACTGGGGAGCCCTACAAGGGCCGGCCTTCTAGTGCACACGGGGCTAAAACAAATCCCAGAATGGAACCCTGGTAAAGGGAAGCCTGGGACTCAAACCCTGTGGTTTCATGGTGGTGTAATTTCTTGACTTTGATACAAAGACCCGACAAAACACGCCAGAAAAGTTACTGGGGAGCCCTACAAGGGCCGGCCTTCTAGTGCACACGGGGCTAAAACAAATCCCAGAATGGAACCCTAGTAAATGGAAGCATGGACCAAACCCTGTGGTTTCATTGTGGTTGAATTTCTTGACTTTGATACAAAGACCCGACAAAACACGCCACAAAAAATTACTGGGGAGCCCTACAAGGGCCGGCCTTCTAGTGCACACGGGCTAAAACAAATCCCAGAATGGAACCCTGGTAAAGGGAAGCCTGGGACTCAAACCCTGTGGTTTCATGGTGGTTTAATTTCTTGACTTTGATACAAAGACCCGGCAAAACACGCCACAAAAATTACTGGGGAGCCCTACAGGGGCCGGCCTTCTAGTGCACACGGGGCTAAAACAAATCCCAGAATGGAACCCTGGTAAAGGGAAGCCTGGGACTCAAACCCTGTGGTTTCATGGTGGTGTAATTTCTTGACTTTGATACAAAGACCCGACAAAACACGCCAGAAGAGTTACTGGGGAGCCCTACAAGGGCCGGCCTTCTAGTGCACACGGGGCTAAAACAAATCCCAGAATGGAACCCTGGTAAAGGGAAGCCTGGGACTCAAACCCTGTGGTTTCATGGTGGTGTAATTTCTTGACTTTGATGTTACTGGAGCCCTACGGCCGGCCTTCTTGCACACGGGGCTAAAACAATCCCAGAATGGAACCCTGGTAAAGGGAAGCCTGGGACTCAAACCCTGTGGTTTCATGGTGGTGTAATTTCTTGACTTTGATACAAAGACCCGACAAAACACGCCAGAAAAGTTACTGGGGAGCCCTACAAGGGCCGGCCTTCTAGTGCACACGGGGCTAAAACAAATCCCAGAATGGAACCCTGGTAAAGGGAAGCCTGCGACTCAAACCCTGTGGTTTCATGGTGGTGTAATTTCTTGACTTTGATACAAAGACCCGACAAAACACGCCAGAAAAATTACTGGGGAGCCCTACAAGGGCCGGCCTTCTAGTGCACACGGGGCTAAAACAAATCCCAGAATGGAACCCTGGTAAAGGGAAGCCTGGGACTCAAACCCTGTGGTTTCATGGTGGTGTAATTTCTTGACTTTGATACAAAGACCCGACAAAACACGCCAGAAAAGTTACTGGGGAGCCCTACAAGGGCCGGCCTTCTAGTGCACACGGGGCTAAAACAAATCCCAGAATGGAACCCTGGTAAAGGGAAGCCTGGGACTCAAACCCTGTGGCGTTTCGTTTCATTTTCCTACTTTGACGCCTCTCCGACCCATCCGACTGCCGACCCAGCCGACGGATCGACTTCCGAGTCGAGGCGCAGCTCCCCTGCGCCGCGGTGACGCTCAGCGGCGCAGAGGGCAGCTCCGAGGGCCAGCAGCGCAGCACCGTGCCCCGCGTGAGCTCGTCCCCCGCGAAGAGAAAGCCCTCGTTGACCTGGCCGGGCCTTTAAGGAAAAAAACGCCTGCGGACGTGGGGCTGATGGTGTGTTTGTTTGTTTTTGTTTCTTTCTTGCTGATGGAACTCAAAGAGGGTTCGCAAAAAAATGTGTTTTTTTTGCTGGTTTGAAAAGGGATCGATTATCACTACTGGGTGCATATTTATGCTTTCCGGGGGGCTTAAAAGCAAATGGAGGAAGAGATTGCCGAAAAGCCGAGATGTGGTCGTTTCGCTTGGGTTAGTGACCCATCAACCATCCAGTTGTTCCTTGGGTGAAATAACACAGGGAGCCCTTTGGTGTTGCAGCTTTTTTCCCGTTTGGTCAGAAACAGAACTGGAATCCTTTCGGGCTGGTTGACTTTCTAGCTTGAGGGAACCCATCAACCACGGCACTTAGGTGACCTGGCCAAGGGCTTTAGTTCTGCTCGTCCTGCGCAATGCCTAGATTCCTCCCGCTTCTCCAAGCAGCATGGGGGAAACAAACTGGCTAGGCACAAAAAGGCTAAACGGGTGGCTTCACTCACCTTAAACCGGGGGAAAAAGGTGGCCACCCTTCGTCAGAAGTCACCCAATTCCTAGGCCACCCTTCGTCTGGCCACTCCCCTCAGCAAGTGACCCCGGGAACCGCAAAAATCCGCATCCCTAGGCAAGGCAGGGGCCCTGGGTCGTTTGATCCAAATTGGTGAGCTCAGAATGTCGTTGCGTTGAGGGTACCCATTTTGGGTGGCATTCTAGTTGGAACCAGAAAGGATAACTTCAACATGTTGGAAGTCCACATCTCCATTTTCACACACGCACACGCCGCAAACAAACCCATGGCAGTGAAGGGGCTAGCATATACAGCACCTTTTGGACAAGATGTCAATCCTAAAACTTGAGGAGCGGGTGAACGAAAGCTAGCAGTTGTTGCATGAGATGGGTCGGTGACAGAGTGGATTCATAGGTAGCTTGTGTACAACGAGAGGCCCGGCAAGATTCGTAGGATGCGAACGCAAACGCACATGGTGGCGTGGCAAACCTTGAAAATGAAAACAACGAGAGGCGTCAGAAGCTGTTTGAAAGCACCTCTGGGTTCTGCATGCTGCGTGTGCAAAGATTCTTGCGAGGTGGTTTACCGAGAAGACTGAGGTCTCAAATGAACAAGCTGAATCGGTGGAACATGTAAAAGTTCGTAGCACCAAGTCCAAAACGGGCAAATCGAGACTGCTGAACACTGAGCCACTGCCCGGGGGGGGGGGGGGGATGGACCAGGGAGGAATCGAGCCTGAGACCTAAATAATTGATGTTTAATTGAAAAAATCAATCTTTCGGCATTTGAGCCCCTTACCTTGCTTACGCAAGGAGAAACTTCAGCTAGCTAAAGCTAGCTGGCCATGGGTCAAAAGCCGGTAACCCCAGTGAACATCCCAATCCCCACTAAAATAAACTAAAATGGGTGGTGAACGCACCCCAAAATCATTGGTTTTGACCCACAGCCATATGTCATGGGGCGACTGGACCTCAGCCACCGAACCGCAGATTTGGCTACCCGCGCTCCTCCAGCGGGGAAGCGATTCGGAGGCTGAAGTCCATGACGTTCTCCTTGAAGCCCGCGAGGTTGCACCTGGAAAAAAACGCCCGCTGGTCACTTCCCTTGCACTTCACCGCAAAGAACCCACAAATGAGTCTAGCCAAGGGAAATTGCATTTTCGGTTTGAAAAAATGAGGGAATTCTATTTCAAAGAAATTGAGGCCCACATGTGGAGGTCAAAGGAAAATGGCATTCGGTTCCTGAAAATGGGAGATGTTATTTGGGTTCCAAAGAAACGAGGCCCGCTTCTGCAGCTCCGAAAAGGGAAATGGAGGGACTGGAACCTCCCTTGGCCTTTGGGTACCTTCCCCTTTTGAGGTAGCCCCCCTCACCCGGCTGAGACTTCATAGCTGTCGCCGTCTGGGAGCAGGAGCTAGCGTTGACCCTTGATTTGTTCAGCCCTGGTTGACGAACAGCACATGTATCAAAGCAACTGAGCCAACTAGTTTCAAGGAAAGGGTTGGATGTTTTTCAGGCGAAAGCTGCAGCCACCGCGACTCCATCGCCTGGACTCGATGAAGACGTCGTGCACCACTCGGATCTTCGGTGCCTCGATCATGGCGGCCTGGCGGTGGCCAGACCCACCGGCAGAAAAAGGGATCCATCCGTTTGGGGCCGAGGCCAATGGGCAACGAAGCAATGGATTTAGAGGGTGCCAAAGAACAAATGAACATGGCTTCAGGTGCCACTGAACAACTGGACTCCCAAATCAACCTGTTGTTGCTTAGCAACAAAAGCTGGATCTCTGGGAGCAAAACAACACAACACACACACACAAAGGCAGAACCAAAGAACTCCAAATGCAAATAAGTGAGCATATCTTGGGACAAAAACACGCATCTCGCATTGGGTTCCCCTTGAAAGGGAACACCTCCATGATAAGTGCCAGAAGCTGGAAGGGTTTCAACATGAGTCAGTCCCCCCCCAAAGAAAAAAGGTTCGGGGCCTGCATGCGCTCTCGGCCTTCCGTGCCAGGGTCGAAGCCAATCCTCGGCCAGCGGCGGAAACCGAAACCCGCCGGCGCCGGGCGTTTTGGCGTTTTGGGTTTGCGAAGGCTGAGAAAAGAAAAAAACACGTGCCAGACGGAGTCTGCTTTTGTACATCCCCTTTTAGCTTTCCTTTACTTCCATTTGCTTAAGCCCCCGGGGAAACATATTTCCAGTAGTGATAGATGTCCCTTTAAAACCAACAAGGGAAAATCACATATTCTTAAGCAAATGGAAGTTTATGGGGAAGCTCAAAGTTCGAACTCATTCTAACATTTGTTTGCCAGATCATCAATAAACCTGGCGAATCAGCAAAGGATATGCCACCAACAAGTGACTCGTGACTGGCATCTCCTGCAGATGGGTTGCACGCAATCATCAATTTAACTGAGTCGACAGTTGAATGGTGAAGCAAAGGTGTTCCAAGAACTGAGGCCCCCCCCCCTCTTAGCCTAGAAAGGGACGTCCCTGATTTTTCACACACACACATACATATATATATATACATATTTCCTTTCTATCCAGCATATTGTCCACTTTGGGGTCAACACAGCTGGTTCTTCAGAAGGTATGGTAAAGATCGAATAGTTTTCCTCTGCGGCTTACTCTGTGGAAATTGAACATGCTGTTCGGCATCCGCCCGCTTGTGAGACCATACCTTGTCTCAAAGCAAGATGCGATTCGGGAGATGTGAGGGTCTCCTCCACACCAAATGTTGCACGTCAAACCACCGGCCTATGTGATCACGTCAACCCGTCTTAAGATATTTTCTTTTCGCTGATGACGATGGAGATGCCGAAGCCCGGAGGTGTAAACATGGTAAAAGTGACCAGTTATTATGAATACCCTCACAGAAATTAATTACTAGCTACGGTTTTACACGCCACAGGTCCAAATTTTGGGAAAACCTGCGAACGTGTCGCAGCCCAAACGCAGAAACCAAAGCGCAAAGAGTACCCCAAGGGCATTGGCCTGGACCCATTTTCAGATTCACCCCATGAGGAAACAAGCGTGTTTTGGACTCCGAACATGAAAGTTCCTCTCTCCTCACATTTGGCCCTTCGATCCCTCATTCCCAGTGATTGAAGAAAAAGTCAGGCCCTGACCTTTGGCTCAAAAACAAAAACGCGAAGCGCCCAGAAAAACCGAAAAACCCCTGCGCCACCCCCCGCGTCCCTCGCCCCCTCGCGCTGCTGATCAAGGGGCTCCAGGAAGAAGGCGTTGGTGGAGCGCGTGGGGGGCCGCATGGGCACGTAGACCCGCACACGGAAGCCGAAGGCCTTGCTGGATTTGGGGCGCTTCTCGACCGCTGGGGGAAGGTTTTTTGGGGTTCTGCCAAAAAGTTTCACTTGTGGGTTCACTGAGAATAAAGTGAACCCACAAGTGAACCCACAAGCGAAACCTGTGAAACATGTGGGTTCACTTGTGGGTTCTGATGTCCCACGAAGTCACAAAGTCTACAGTCTGTAGATTGATTCGCCCGGCTTTCGGGGGGCCATCGCTTCATGAGACACAGCTGACACGGATGGACAAAATCCGAAGGATCCAGTTGGTAGATAGGCTATCCACCAGTGGTGGAGTTTCATCCGAACTAGGGTTTTGTCCATAGGCAGGTGGGCAAATCCTACTACTTGGGGTTGTCTTAAAGGGACACAATGACCAAAGGCTCAAAAAAAGACACACCCACTAGGTCACTTTGCTGGCCCTATTGGTGTCGACGTCCCCCACCCCTATTTCCCACAACCATCGTCCGTTTCAGTGATGCCGGTTTGTGGCAGAAGTCCTGAAGTAAGTATCGCAAAGAACGGATTCCCATTCCCAACTACCAATTGTGAGGGGCAGACACATTATTCCCTTATGATCCTTACTCAGTTTGACCTTGGTCCACATGTGGGGTGGACATAAAAATTAAATGTGTTTTCAGATTGTGTTCTATATGAAGAAGTCCACCCCAATATTGGTTTGGGTTGGTGATTTGGATTTTAGGGGTGGTTTCCCAATCAACCTCTACAAGAACTAGAAATTCAAACCCCCAAGCCAAACCACCAAGTAAGGGGTACTCGAAAAAATACCCCACAAACCCCGTCTGCCCTTCAGCCTGATTGATACGCATCACCAAGTCCGGCAAGATGAGCTCGTTCCTGACTCTTTGCCGGGCCGAAAGCCCCCCCCAAAAAAAACACACACACACACACAAAAGAAAAGCACCACATGGCAGCCACAAGGCGAAGGCCAAAGAAAGGGTACATCACGGAGGGCAGCTCGCCACGGGGACATAAAGGGTAGCCATATCTTCACTCCTCCAACAGTGGTTGGACGGAAGGTAAATGCTACATAGCCAAATGTTCAAGGGGGATCCCCGAAGCTTGCGCGCCTTAGATTCAAGCTGAGAACAAGCAGGACCACATCCAACCACAAAGCCTTGATAAACTGCGGCAACAGATGCGCGATGATATATATATATATATATGAATGTATGTATATATGTCTATGTGTGTGTGTGAGTATGTGTGTTTGTGTGTGTGTGTTCAATTTGTTCCCCTATTTACAATATCTATGGCACCCACCGTCGCGCCAAGCGTGTCTTTCTTGCCTTCGACGCCAATCCTTGCTGGACCACAAAAAGTGCGGGCCCCGCATCTTGGACTTGGCCATGTGTCAAAACAGTTGGACCCGAGCAGCTTCCCTTTGGCTTTCCTTTCAAAAGTCAAACTCGGTAAAAAGCGGCGGGGGGGTCCGAAAAACACAGACACAGGTCCGTTTGGTTGTCAAAACCAGGGAACCAAACAAACACAAAGGAACCGGCTTGAAGCTTCCCACCGGTTTCAACGCTCCCAGCCCGGGACTTTTAAGAGGATGCCCGACCTGCGAGAGGGCAACTCATCCCCAAAAAGGCTGACGGAAAAATGGCCTCAAACCAGACCGCGCCGGAAACTGGCCATGAAACAAAGGGCTGACGCTTCTTTGCCAGTGCGCAACCTGTTCATCCAAAGGAGTCGGACTCAACGATTCAACGATTCGACCCAACACCGGGGCTCCCCGCACCCGATTTGCCCCCTGAAGAGAGCCAGGGAACTGAAACCTGACCACGGGACTGACGATCAGCTCGCAGTACCTGAGCCAGAAACACGGAAGGTTCAATAAAATCCGCTTCGCACCGTTTACCAGTCCTCCATTTGCTTAAGTCCCCTGGAAAAACAAGAATATTTCCAGTAGTGATAGATTCCGTTTAAAGCCAGGGAAATAAAACATATTCTGAACCAAATGGAAGCAGTTGGGATGGGTTAAAATCCTATACCGGGATAAGCCGCCTACCAACTCAGCCACAGTATGAAAGCCATACAGGGCTGGCCAACGCCTAGTCTGTTGGCAAATAGCTTTGCTCTGTGCAGCCCGATGAAAACAAGCAGGACAAAGCAAGCAAAGGTAAACATGACATGCCAAGAACGGTGAAGAGGGTTCTGCGCTTTAAGGCCCAAGTGTGGCCTGAGGCTTTCTGGCTCTCCCTCCTCTTTGCAGCTTTCTTGCCAGGGAATGCGTGTCTTGTTCGGCCACTTGTGGTACCAAGGTGACTTTACCAGTTCAAAGGGGGCAACCACCGACCCAAAACATCTCACTTTTGAAGGTTGGCCAGCCTCACTTTTTGCCGGTGTGGAATGCTTTGATGTTGAACTGCCCCGTGAGTTGTTTGGCAATTGGAGCTCCCCAATGCTCCCCATCCCTGACTCCTTGGATATCGCCCCCGAGGTGGAAATTTAGCAAGTCCCCCACCCCGCGTGCCGAACCATAGGCCACCAGCAAGTTTGCCCGTCGATCCCCTTCGATCCATGGTACTTGCAGGTCACGTTGGGCACATATCCCAGCCAACCCTCCTCGGCGTCAGGCATCCACACATATCCTGAGGCCGATCTGAGGTTCAACGCTTGGACTGGGTGGCTCGGTGGATGCCCTTGGTAGGTGTTTGCTTCTATCATTCAGATTCATAGCGCTTTATCCATCCCAACTGTTGCAAGAGTCTGTCTATCCACAGTACTAAGGATTCCCAAAAAGCTAAAGGCTAAGGACCTGAGGATCTCTCGGAACTCAGGGAATTGCCGTTACGAGTCTCGCCGGGTCTGTGGGGAAAAAGAGGGGGGGGCCTGGAAAAACAGAACAAATGACGAATCCCCGTTTGGCTTGCGGGACAATTTAGTAACAAAGGAAGAAACAGCAGAAGGGGATACTCATGTGGTGGAGTTTGAAGGCAAAACCCACCCATCTAAGGGTTGAATCGAATCATTCTGGTTGTTTATCTTCTGTTCAGAATTTTTCAGAAATTGTTATTTTCCTTGGGTGTTGGGCAACTTCCTAAGATAAGCATCCCTCAACACAAAAGGGATGGTGCAAATTAGAGTGGAACTCTTTTCCCTGAGATCTGGGGTCAAAATGTCTACGATTTTTGCAATGTTTGCAAAACATGAGGGATGCTAGCAAAGGAGCTATGTCATGGGCTATGGGGTCAATCACCAGGCAAGTTGCTGCGAGGGGGCTGCTCCTGGGTTGTGGTCTTTAAAGGAAAGCAAAAGGAAAGCCACCATTTTAGAGGGTCCCAAAACAAAGGCACACCCCTATATGAGCATCTACTTATTCTGATGGACCAACCGCTGGCTACACCTGACTCTTCAACCACCAAGGGGCCCGAAACCGGATTCCACAGGCATAATTTCACACAATCATGTGTCAAAGCCTGCCATCTCCAAAAAAGAATATTCCAGTCGTTCTTGGTGTCGTGCTGTCTGAGACCCCGTGCTCTTGATGCAGATCAGCCGCCCAGTGGCGCGATGACCCGCAGACTGGAGAGCACCCCGTTGGTCGAGGGCGTCAGCGCGTAGACTGTGAGGAAGGCGCTGGTGGCGAAGGCGGCGGTGGGCAGAAGACCTCCGCGTCGGAGAAGGGTCGGAGAATTTCGGAGCAAGCCCCAAACCATCCAAGGAGACTCCTCTGAAAATTGTAGGGGGGGAGGGGTTCAGTGAAAAACAATACAAACATGACATTTGTAGATTGCCGAGTTATACAACTATTCCAAAACCTGCCAACACCTGAAATTGAGGAATCCCCCAAGAAAGGACCTATGGTGAACTCGTTTCAACTCGAGTTGCAGTGACCGCTAAACACAGGGTAGCCTTCCCGAGCAACAGGCCTAACCTTTGCAAAGGCTAAATGGGAAAACCGTTTGTTTCCCAAAAGGCCTTCTCTCACTCACTAGGATCCAAACAGCCTCCCGTAATCCACCCCTTCCCCTGGGTTGGAAGAAGCGGGGTTGGAATCCTATGACTCACTCTAACAGATACGGCTTGGAATGCCGAAGGGGCGCCTTGAGCAAACGATGTTCATCAAAGTGCGTTGTGCTGGGTGACACATGGTTTCTAAAAAGTGGGCAGGATGCTACACACATGATTGTCGTTCGGTGCAAGCAGGAACCCATTTGTTAGCCGCTGAACGGGTCCCCTAAGCCTTGGTAGTCACAGAGCGCCCCAACATCCACAGACCTCCGGTCCAGTTCAAGGAACTTTGGCCCGAGCTGGTTCTGCTTGTGGTGGCATAGCCCAACTTTTCAGGATCTAGATCATGTTCCTGGATTCACACCCCTTCGGTTGATGTTGATCAGGGGGAGCAAACCAATGCAGAGGGGATCTGGATTGCTGTTTGGGGGGAACACGCCCCAATAGCCCGACAGGGGGTTTCTTGGATCGACCACGATCACAGCTGAAAGCACCCCCAAACAAACCCTCAACTGATTTTCTCCGCAAGGGTGATGTGAAGCCACTCTTTTGGAAGCCAAACAAAAAGGCGCCGCTCAACGCAGTCCACGGCAAAACGGTTCAACGCGGTCCCCCAACTGCCCACAGCGCCCACACCGTCCACACCGTCCGAAGGCCGAAAGCCGAAGCCGGGGAGCGCGGGGCGCCGAAGTCGAAGTACAGCGGCAGCTTCGTGCTGGAGGGATACACCGCCCAGCCCCTGGGAGATTTGAGGTAGGGCCCTCCAGTAGAGAGGTTAGAAGAAGGGTGCCATTTTTCCGTAGTCTATTCTGGTAAACGCTCCGCCAAACAAGGGCAAAAGGGCACTACTGCGGGAGGGTTCTCCTATTGGCTTCCAATAAATACAGGTGTGGCGCTAAATTGAAACGGGCGTTCGAACACTTCCGGTCTAAAACCGAATCCAGAAGAAGCGCTTGCTTCGCAGGCTTCAAAAGCCTGCCCTCCGTTTGCTGAAGCCCCCTGGAAAAATCCAGTCATAGATTCCCTTTAAAACCAACAGGAGAAACAAACATGTTTTTCTCAAGCAAGTGGCAGGCACTCGTTCTACTTCCAAGGCTTGAACAGTTTAATCTCTGATATCGTGGTCACACAGCCACCCAAAAAAGACCAACACATAAGCCGTTGACAGCTTGATATTGGCTGGTTTTCAGCAAGTCATTTAGACCCACTTCCACAGGCTTTAAAAATTGTATTTCTCTGATTTGCGTGCCCAAAGAGCAAAGCAAAAACAACAGCGGCAAAAAACGCAACACATGCGCTCTATTTTTACACGACGGGTAACAAACAAACAACACATGCCAAACAAAGAGGACACAAACTGCATATTTCATTTTGGCACCACATTCGGAAACTCAGCAGACATCAGTCAATTATTTAGCACCCAGTTCACTTACCTGAATTCAATAATGCCTAAGGGACCATGCAAAGGTTAAAAGATAGCATGAGCAGCTTTTGACAGGAATCCCCACCTTAAAATCACTCCTATCGATGGAAGCTCACCCATAAGCCATAAAAGCGCTATCTAAAAACAAACTCTTGGTGGCCAGGGGAATTGGAACAGGGGCATTCCTTTTTTGGGGGTACTTGAAATCTCAAAAGGAACCCCCCTTCGCCACAAAAGGAACCCCCCTCAAACAAAAACAACTTTCACAAGGGTCTCCCCCCCCTTCAAAAAAAAAAGAAAAAAAACATTTTCAGAAGGACTCCCCCCCCCCCTCAAAGAAAAAAAAAACAAACCGGGACACCGACCAAGCCCTCGTGCCCCTGGGCATCGGCCCTCGCGCCTGTCGTGGGGCTCCACCGGCAAGGAGTCCACGCGGGCAGCGTTGAACTGCACGGAGTACCTTGGGCGTGGGCTTCGTCAGACCTGCAAAAACTGTTACGCCCTTTGGTGGTCCAAAGCAGGGCGGGGAATGGAATCCACTTCTGTGATACAAAAAGGGCCTCCCAAAGACTATGTTGTTCATATAAAGGGGGATTCCCTTGTATCACAGAATGCCACAACCCTGGTCCAAAGGGAATTCTCATGGACCAGGGGTCCCTGGAAGTCCCCAGTTGCAATCCACTGGTTCCACTGAAACGATTGGGGTCCATTTTGGGTGCAAAGAAGCGAAATGGAGCGACGCCGGAGGAAATCAAAAGGAGAGAGGCGAGGAGTGCGCCGAGTCTGGCCTCGGTAAGGGTGACATTTCCTGGCTGTAACAAGGGCAACTTGGATTGAAATCCCCCCACCCCTCCCTGTATTCCGATGGCCTGCGCTTTCCGACCTGGTCCCACAAACCAACAAGTGGCATCATACGCAGAGGATGCCAACCTCCCGCGACCCTGCTGTTTTGCTAGTAATGCCCAAGATTCTTGGTTGCTGTTGACCCCCCTGCAAAAAATGCTGAACTTTTTGGGGGTTTAGTGGAAAACCCAACTTGATGTCTCAAAAAGTTAAAGTCTAAAGATCCAACCCAATAGCAGTCAAGGATTGGGGAAGAAACCAGGGAGAGGTAGGTGAGGGCTGGACCCTATGGTCAAGCAGAAGAACCCAAGGATGAAGTTTAGCAACGTTCCCCCCTCCTCCAAACCTGGGCTTGGGCCTGCGGGGAGTTGCCACTCTCTTACAAATAGAACCAGCGTTAAACGGATCCTTTAAATGGAACCCCTTTGGACAACAATGGCCGCCTGCCCCCCCCAAAAAAAACAAGAAAGAAAAAAGAGGCACAATTGCCCCCCGCCGCCCCCAAAAAAAAGAAAGAAGGAACAACAAGAAAACAACAACACACACACCAAAAAAACAGATCGCCGGCCTGGAGCCGTCCACCATGTAGCCCTCGGGGCTCTGGAGCCACAGCCGCCACTCGTCGTGCTGAGTCAAGTTCCACTCCCCCGGGTTCTGCACCAAAATGGCGAAGCCGTAGTACTTGCCTCAGCTTCTTCTTTACAAAACGGGGCCAAAGCGGGGGGGGACCTCATGGTGTGTCAAACAATTAGTTCTTGTTGTTGTTTGTTGGGGGAGGGGGGGGGGCTTCTAAAAACAGGGGTTGTCGTTGTTCTTGCTTCTTCTTTTTTTTTCCGGGGGGAGGGACCCCACAGAATGGGTGGGTTTCCCTTTGGCTTCCGCATGTCTGGCAAGTTTTGGTGCACTTCCCAGTTGCCCAGTGCCCCCAGTAGAAATCGGCCAAAACGTGTACCCTTGTTGGGGACATGATTGAGTAGGAAGAAAGGTTGCTCTCATTTTAAATGTTGATGATAATTCTACCGATGTTAGACCTGAGCAGGGTTTTGGTGCAGGTCCCCTGACAAGCCAGGCCACCCAGAAGTAGCGTGCGCCCAATCCGCAGGATCGCCCGCGTAAAGGGGGCAGTCGCAGTGGGAATGTCCGCAGGCCGCTGCCAGTCATCCTAAGGTGTTCGTCCAAACCGCCGGTTCTCTGGGCTCATACAAAACTTGGTTGCTGTTGACCCCCCTGCAAAAAGTGTTGAACTTTTTCGGGGTTTAGTGGAAAACCCAACTTGATGTCCCAAAAAGATAAAGCCTAAAGATCCAACCCAATAGCAGTCAAGAAAATGAAATGAACAATGGATAGCCATAGCGTGGATGGTTGCGAAATATATTTCGCACCGCTTTGAAACCATGGTTGAAACCATGTGGGAATACTTCCAGGGTTTCCTAGCTGCTGCAGGACTTTGTCCGATTACAGTATGAGGCGGCCTTTTTCGAAGATCGTGGTTTCTTTTTGTTTTTTGTTTTTGTTACCAGGAAACCTTGAGAAGACACCACCTATTTGGGGGTCGCCCGATTTTTGACATGTGCCTGAAGCCGTTCTTCGAGCCCCCGTTTTGAAGGGGCACTACAGGAAGGCAAGACTCAACATCAACCACATCTGCGCGTCGGCCCAAAAAAGGCTGAGCTTCTCAAACAACCAATCCTAATCCATAATCCCTACTGACACCAAAAAAAAAGGCAAAAGGGGACCGCTTTCGTAACCCCTTGTCTTTGAGACCAGAAGAAGCGAAGCAAATACATTCGCTGGGCTGCTACGCCCTGAAGTGCCCACCAACAGAAAGGAAAAATAAAACCTTTGGGACTTTGGGGGCGGAAACATTGCACATCGAAGCACCAGGCCTTCTCCAGTGGATTTCACGGGTTTTCGCATGCCATACCTTGAAGCCAAGCACCCTCAAAATCCAAGACCCTCAATGAAGGTGGTAGCAAAAGAGACTTCACAGGCAGCTAACCAAACAGATTTGAACTATGGTTTCAAGCACACCCATATGCGTAAGGGTATCGGAAACACAAAGCTACACTGCACGTGTCCACCCTGCGTCCCCTCCCCTGGTTCAATTGGATCCTCCCAGTTTGCCTGGCCAACTAAACTATTTCGTATTCTTTATTTACCGTGAAAATTACACAAGTGGTAGGCTAAAGGCAAGGAACCCCAGTTTGCTGACATAAGCCCTAGAATTAAGGACGGCTTCAGGTACGGCAGGGAAAGGACTGCTTACAAGCTGGCATTTGTCGTTTTTCGGCATCCATACCGCCAAGACTACCTGGAAATGCCCTTGACTCAGATGCCCAGTGGCCCTCGGAAACAAAGGGCACCCTTTTTTGGTTGGTTGAGTTTACCTCTACCCCCAAAAACCCGTCCAAACGTTTTGACCCCCCGACCAGGCCGAGAGGCCGCGGAGCAGTTCACGTCGGTCCCAAAGGCGCCGGTGGGCCCCTGGGCCCCCGTGAGGCCCTGAGCCCAGGGAAGAGCCTCCCAGTCCTGCGGGAGGAACTCGAGCAGCGCCCCTATGAGCCATAGTCAAAACTGGGCTCAGATCCCCCGCGAAAAGTTCAACTTTTAGTGGGTAAAATGCAAACTACCACTAAGCACTAAAAGGCGAAAAAGCTAACCGGATGGCTGGGCCACCAAGAAAGCCATGGCTCGTTCCGTTTGTGTGGCCTATGGTCAATTCTCCCCATGCTAGGAATCCTTGTGGTTAGGATGCCTGCCAGGTGGATTACCATCCCTCTTAACTGCAGGTAAGGGGGGTCTCTTTTAAGCATGGCACACGTACGGTTGTCCTTTTTTTCGGGCGCACCCGCCTTTCAGGGCGTATTTGTTTACGGTTCTCCTGTTTGAGGCTAAAGGGGCACGAAAAGCACGCTTTTGACGGGCGCATGAGATCGCAATGGATTTCATGGAGAACCGTTGGTGGTCTCCTGTAGGTGCAAATTCATGTCCACCAACCATTCCTATGAAACATCATAGGTATGTGCTCACTTTCATCAACAACCCACCAGCTCGCCTCAAATTGAGCCAAAAACCTGGTTCAACGACTGATGGGAAGTATAGGGGGCCTGGCCAAAATGGCCCCTGCTGAGGCCTGCCCACGACAGGGGCTGAAACGATATGGGATGATATGGATCTGTGGGGGAGTGAAGTCATGGCCAGGGGAAAATAACTAACCACTCCACCCTTAGACCATCTTCCTTGGCAAGCACCTGGAAATAAACACTCAAACTTGACTAACATAGGCCAAATATGACAAACAAAATTGTCACAGATCGATTCGACCTGGATTGGGAGGAAACGGGCCACATGCTTGTGGACACACCCCATGTGCGAGACACTCTACATACCCCTTAAGTGGTATAGACAAAGCTTCTTTCTTCCAAAGGACGCCTTCAATCCAACAAATCAAAGCACGCCAGAACTTTTTCGCGTTCAGGTCCCTTCTTTAACAGCTGTTTCGTGTTGTACGATGGACTGGTCTGGGGGGTCCAGAAAAAATGCAATGTGAACCCACGGTCAACATATCCGAGTCCTTTAAACTTTATGACAAACTAGTCAGTCTCCCTATGTCTCCCTATATCCTTCCCAAACAGGGTTGCCCAGTTGCCGAGTTGCCCAAGCTAAACATCCAGAAAGAAAGTGGCATACACTTCCTCACCTGTTCTTTATATGTATCGATAAAAATATGTATATGTATTGCTATGTGTATATATATATATATGTATGCGATAATATAATGTGTATGTCTCCCCTTGGTTTGGTGAACCAGCCCCACAGCTCCAACGGTTGCCCTCTTGCCCGTGGTCCTGGTAGTAGGCTGTCTCCAGCTCGTGCACTTGGCAGCTCAGCGTAAAGTCGTAGCCCGGGGGAGCGTCCAGCAAAATCAGGGAGTGCTCCGGCATGTTCCGCGTCATCTGGAAGAAGACCCTGCGCTCCGGGCCTTTCTTTGAGCCCCTAGATTTGCGCCTTACAGGGAGGGAGCCAAAGGAAGGTGCCGCAAGACTGGACCAAAACGAACGTCTATGTTGTCGCACCCCCCCCAAAAAAAATAAGAACAACAAAACATGCTGAGCTCTTCAAAATTGAGAGCTCCCATTCGAAAATTCAGCCCAATTGGACCACAAAGGGGACGTTGTGCGGATTCCAAAGAAAAGAATTTAGGATGGCCTTGGAAGAGCCCTGTTTTGTTGAGGGTGCCCTTTAGAAGACCACTGTTTGTCAACATGGGTATTTGGACCCATAGAAATGGTGGCGCTCCTTTCGGCTTCCCTTTGCCGAAGATAGCCTCAGGAAAGGCGGCAGCTCTATGCAAGGCACACGTCCTGAAATTCGTTGCTTTGAACCCAAGGGAAAACTTTGCCATAAGACCCGAGATGCACACTCCACAGATCGACTTGCCTCATGCCAAATTGCCGAGTCCTGCTTTTGTGGCACATCCAGCGAGTGAAATGTGCCTCACAAACTGGGCGTAAGCTTTTGGAATTCGGGCAACCCAACAAACAAAGTACCTTTTGAGGAAGGAACCCACTGAACACTTCAAGGAAATCCACGAATCCACTTCAATGATTCTTGGTTCAAAGGGGAACCAACAAACAGGAACCCCTACAAACAGATTCACTCTGACAATTCGGGCATGCCTCAGGGTGTTCTCGGCGTGGTTGGTGAAGTTGGAGGGTTGCAGAGACTCCCCCTCCAGCGTGCCCAGCACTGCGAGGTTCCCCACCCAGCCCGGCACCTCCTGTGCTGGCGGGAGGGCGAGGTACCAAGGAGGCAGAAACCAAAGGCGATGCAAACTGAAGAGGTAGAGTTGGGCGAAGGTAGCTGACATTTGCTTTTGGCTTTGCCATCCCCCGTACATTTACCGGGAATGGTGCCTGGTTTCACCCATTCCGTTCCTGACTAAGTGCAATCCCCAGTGCATTCAACCCAGCGCTCACTGCCAGTCCAAACTGTTCACGCGCCACTCAGTTGGCATTTGCCGACAAATCCAACCACCACCCACCTTTTGAGGCGGCCAAAGCGGGCTAACCGAAACTCGAGCCAAACAGAAGCTCAAAGCTTGGAAACGGAACAGCTCTGGTTCAGCGGGTTTTCTGAGGACCCCCATCAAAATCAAGCGTCTTGTTGTTGTTTCTCATTTGGCCCGCCTTCTAGCGATCCGAATTCCCTCCTTTTAAGGAGACACCCCCTTATCACTTCCGGGGCTTCTTTGTGACTCCTTTCCGTGGCTGAAATCTCGCATTCTCTGATACCAACTACGTCACCCACATGACTACAAACCCTTCACCACTCACAGAAAGTGGCAACGGTCACCCAACCATCCACAAGTGCCATCCTTCCCCTACCCTATCCGTGACAAGTTAGGGACCGCCAAGACTTCGGTGTTGCTTCTGGCTCCCCAAAAAGAGCGCCCTCAACAAAACACATCACATCCCCCCCCCAATCCCCCTTTGGAGGTCAAAACCCCAAAAATGAATGCGAAGTTGTTTTTGGCTTTTCTTTAACCAACCTCAAGAAACGGTTTCTCAGCCTCAACATATTGGCTTTGAATACGCTCCCCCAACCTCAATATGTTGGTTTCCTTTTAAAATCCAAAAACATGACGTTTTCTTGTTGGTTTCCCTCTAAGCCAATCTCAGGAAAGCACAATCCAGACCTCTCTCTGGCACCGTTCCGGCCCCTCCTCCTCCAAGGACATAAACTGCGCGGGCGGGCCCAGCACATCCCCCTCCGAGGTGATCAATTGGATGTGCCAGCGGTTCCGCTCGTCCGTCTTCAGCAGAGGCCGCAGGGGGTTTTGCACCGAGAGCCGCACGTCGATGAATTGGTTCCTTCGGGTCAAGCCTTGGAACCTCCCGAGCAAGGGACTAAACTCACCCAGACTTGGTGTCCTTCCCCTTCTTTGGTGGTGGTTTTAAAGGAAAACCAAAAGGAGAAAAACTCTTTATCAAAGAAGACCCCCGAACAAACCGACACACCCAAAGAGGGCCAAGGTGATGTTTAAAGCAACCCCAAAGGATTGCTTTTCCGTGGGGTTCGCAGAGAACACCTCACCTATGGGCCAAAGAATATGGCTGTAGTGTTGATTGTTTTGATTCTGGGGTCCCTTCATTTCCCCTAAGGAAATCTCACCTATTTGCAAACAAAATAACCTTACACCGACCCGAAAACAAAGAACTTCTTTGGGTTTTGCAAGGGAATGTGCCAATCTAGCAGTAACAAGGGGCTCAAGCAAGGGCTCATAGACACAGCCTTTGGCATTAATTATGTTCAGCGGGCATGAGACAAAGGTTGTCTTGCTCCAGCTTTGCCTTGATTGGGTTTGGTCTGGAGAAAGCTCACCATCCGGGTGCCTAGGAAAGCCAGCCAGTCATCAAAGCCATCTGATGTCTACAATGTTTGCTCCATGTCGCTTCCATCGAGTTGTTCAAAACCCGCGGTTTACCTTCGGGAAGTGTGAAATTCAAAGGTCCGGGCGAAAGCTCCAGGAAACCACAGGCAAACCTGCCAGGATAAGAGAGCAGCTCCCAACACCTGTTGACTTTGGGCTCTGACATCATCAAAAGCTTTACATTGGTTTTACTGCAAGCCCGGCTGAAACGAGGTAGTAGAACCTTGTGACCTGCGCTCAGCACACACACACACATAATCAACACGCGCACACGCACACGCGCACATACGAGCACACGCGGGACCTCAACGCGTAGCTACCGTTGGCCGCGCGCGCGAAAGAAAGAGAGAGTGTGTGTGTGTGAGAGAGAGAGAGAGAGAGAGAAAGAGAGAGGACTTTTTGGGCACTGCTCTTGGCAAAAACCTCCTGGGGAATGAGTCCGAACTCCTCCAACCAAGACCTCTCAGTCCCGATGTCAAACGCAACGCCCGGTCGAGGGTCGCGAAAAGGGCGGCCGTGCTCTCAAGGCTGTACTTGCACATGCTGCCGTCCCACCTCAGCAAAGGAGCTGCCGAGCGCCCCCTCGGAATTCCATGGGCTTGTCTAAATGGAACCACCTGGGTGGCAAATCCTTCCCGCTTCCCTTCAAAACACCCCAAAACTGCAAGCACAATGTCTCAAAACACACAAAACGGGTGCATATATGATTTTTAATGGACATGGACCCTGAAGTGACATGATTTACATGTGTTCCTTGTCGGCCACACATGCTTGATGGAAATGCACGAGAAACTGCAAAAAGCAATAACAATCTGTTGGTTTCTCCTGAAATTATTTGAGTGGGGAACCTCCAAGCCCGGGTCCCATCCCAAAAAAACGATTCCTCTACCAATGGTTGCGTTTCATGGTGCCTGCGTGCGTGTTGTTTTAAGTTTTCAGGGGGCGGGTCCATTGCTAGGGTTTGTGAAAGGCGCCGGAGTGGTTACCAAATAAAGTGTGGCTCCGAGCATCTCCGGTACACAATGCCTCTGTGAGGGCCTTCATATTGTCATCCCCGAGGTTGAAACACAGCCTTGATTTCTGACCCCCTGCCTGCAGAGCCGCCAAGACACAAATCCTCATCTGATGCTTGGGGGCCCTGTTTGCATTTGCAATTATTTGCTTGGCGCCAGGTCACCAACTCGGTCGGGCACAAAAGTGACCCCTGATTCTCCCGAATGGAAGAAAGGAAGTCGAGCCTTTTGACTGAGGGGTACCAGTTGATATGTGGAGTATCAGGGTTTCCCAGTCCATATGGGCTCACATCTGAATGGGGTTTGAGGTTGTTTCCCTTCGAGGCCCCTTTCAAGACAACAGGGGGCCCTCAATGAAAGACACACCCTAGCCCTTCTGCCTTCTTTGCTCTGAAATTCCTACGGACTCCATTTGATCAAGAAAGCCACGGTTGAACAATGTAGCGCCATACCATGTTTGGGAAAACCCTGCTTCTCACTGGCGGAAGGAGGGTCAAGGCTGCTGTCGGACGTGTTGCAACGTCGGAACCACTTGTGCTTGGGGCTGAGCGGGCCAACATTTAACCTAGAACTAGTTGACCCCATTTTAGGTATTCTTCTCCGATTGTCCCCAACAAGCTTCAAGGCTTCGTTTGCATCTAGAGTCTAGAGTAGTGTTCCCCTTTTATGGGTGAAAGTCGGCACGCTTTCCCCATTTGGCTTTACTCATCCCCTTTGTTTCCCCTCATCTACCGGGAATTCCGCAATCTACTTCCATGAGACCATCCAGGGGTCCCTAACGAGGCGCTAAGACCCTTGGGCCAGGGGCCCAATGGGGGCCGACCTCAGACCTGTCTCTCCGAGAACCCGAGGTTCTGAGGACCCGGCGACCACTGGCCGCTGAAGACCGTGCTGGCCGGGTTGTCCACAAAGCCATCGTTGTTCAAGTCTTGCCTCGGCTGGTTTCAAGTCATTTAGGTTTCGAGGGCAACCGGAAATCCAGCATTTTATTTTAATAGGCCCTTGCGGGTGAATGAAAGCAGATGGCACTGTTCCCCCATCTTTCTTTACATAGTCACTCCGTTACCCACTTCCGATTGTGCCATCTACTTGTTTGTTCGTCCTTGTGTACCCTTGTGCTCCCTTGTTTATTGTTGTATGCTTTGGATATGGGCTATCAACCCAGTCAACCGCTGTAAGCCGGTATAAACTGCCCCTCCCAAACAAGAACTACATTATACATCAATGCATATGTTAGGCGGGGCCGATTCAAAAATTGGAGAACGCCTCCCTCCCCTTCCACACATTTACAAGATTCCAACGCTCCTCCGCTCCCGTTTTCCCGCCTCCCCCCTGTCCTTATTGGCGTCATTTTGGAAGGGTGGATCCTGCATGCCTGGATCCACTACAGAAGGGCCTCTCTTGGGGGGTGGGTTCTTGAAACACAGGGATTTAGTAGTATTTTGCGTATGTTTCCTTGGTACTTTCAAAAAAACACTCGAGAACACCAAACAAGCAAACAAAACAAAACATGTCGAATGTCCTCACAAAAACCCGGCCAGGGCGCTTGAAGAAGCTCTTCTCGCCCAAGGGGTCTGCTGTGCCATTGCCCACCTCGGCATGTCTCGTCAGCTGCCCAGATAAACCCGGAAAGAAGAGCCTAACCTTTTGGGGGCCGTGAGTTAAAAGTAGACCCAAAATGGGAAGACCAAGAGGGCAAAGGTCGGCGTTGGGCAACTGAGATTTTTCACAGTATATGGAATTATCATGCGTGAATCAATTCGGGACGTCCCATGTTGGAGATAATTCTTCACTTCTGAGCGAAACACCCGCCTATCAGTTCAAACTTTCTAGGCAAATGACAGCAATTCACCAACGGAAACAAAGGACCCCCAACTTCTGGTGCTCTGGTGACGCTTTTGTTTGAGGTCGGGGCGCCTGATCAGAAGAGCAACTGACCCACACACAAAAAAACACAGATCTCCCTATTGAATAGCCCTATTGGTACCTAACCATCCCAATCTTTTGGATACAAGTGTCCCTTTTTGCTTCCCTTTAAGGCCAGCCAAACAGAAGGGCTACCCTTTAACCAAAAAACATGAAAGTGCGGCCCCTTTTCCATTAAGTAGTCTTCTGACAAGGCTGGTGCACTCTCAACTTTTGTGGGGTCTTCAAACACGCACCCATTCGAAATGCCGCAAGGGGCCAGCCCAAGTTCAGGGGACAAAGGGAAGCTGGTGCTTCAAGCTCTCCCTGCACCCTGAAAGAGAATCCATCAAATCAACCATTAGCGGCAGTTACTTTCACTGCCCCAGCGGCCAAACTCTTGTTTAATGTTCCAAATGGCCCAAACCCAAAACGTGACTCAAGCCCGAAGCGGAACTCAGGTGAGTAGATTGGATGCAAGGAGCCACTGTACAGGAGTAGCCCTCAGGCAGCAAGACCTGCACTTGTGCCGCTTGCCCCGGAACCAGCTCCGTGCCCGTCTCGTTCGGCAGCCTCGTTTCCGGACGGAACAACTTCGTCAGGTGAGGCAATTTATACAGCAAAACCGGGCTGTCCTCGGATCCCTTGCTAAAAGTTTAATTTCTAGTGGGTCAAATGGAAACCCCCACTGAACTAACTAAAACCCTAAAACCGCCAAGAAAAAGGACATACAGTGACATACATACAATTTGGAACCTGTTCGGAAAATTAGAGCGTTGAGTGAAATTGAGTGACCCACGGTTTGTTGTTTAACAACAAGCCACGAACACGAATACAACATCAGCACGTGTAAGATTGCAACCAACATCAGTAGAGTCCCCCACGTTGTCAACCCCGAACTGGCCAAAGACAACTGGACAGTTTGACCAGACCCAAATAGCCCCTCGCCAAGGACCGAACCTAAGCAAGGAAGCAACACATAATCACGGTTCATTGTAACACCAAAGCTAAAGGGTCGATTGACACTGGCCCACCTGACAGTTGCACACCCTTCTGGAGGAACTATAGGAAGAAAGGGTAACGGAAAGTTGCTTGTCTCAAAGGGTCGAAATGTGTTGGTACCTGGGGTCTAGAGTAGCTTTGAGGTTACTTCCTGACCTGGGGTACCTCACTAGGGTGCAACTTTTCACAAAAGTCCCCTTGCTTGAGAACGGCTCCGGGCGCTTGAAAGTGGAACCAAGAGCTATGTTTTTCTTTGCGAGTCCGACCAAGTCTTGGACACCTCCAAGCTGTTGTCCAGGTAACTGGAAAGGGGTCCTTCGGCAACACAAAATATGCCAACTGCAATCTCTAGTCGCTTCCAGCCCAAGTCGTGATGGCTGCAACCAATGGACAGACATAAACATATACATAACATGAATCCGAAGAACCATACCCGCTACTCTAAATACCCTCTTTCTTCAGGGTATCATGTCGACCCTCCACATAAAAAAGGAGGTGTCTCCCATGGAAAACCAGGTTTTCCCCAAACATACCCTGAAGAAAGGGGGTAATTACGTTGAGTAGGGGGAATAGACACACACACACACACACACATATATATATATATATGCATCCAGAATGGGGCCACGTTTGGTTCTCCAAGGCGCTCGGCCTCCACTAGAAGCATATTCCTGGCCGGCACGGTGTCAGGCAGGTAAGGTCGAGCCACCTGCTGTATCGGGGGGGGGGGGTGCTTCCCAATTCCCAAGTGGAGGAGTCTCTAAATGGGACCCTCCCTCTGGATCAACCCAAAAGGTGGGTTTGGAGGAGGCCATGCCACCCATATGAGCCTGAGCAGTAGGTAGGTGGTAACCTCAGTACCTATTCCGGCATCCGCCCAAAAAGTCGATTGCAACCAAACCGATTTGCTGCCCTTAGGTATTCATCATCGTTGACTTGCTCACTTCCTGAGTGGCTCTGGCCAACAAAAAAACGAAGCTTCTTGTTTAGCACAAGTCCAGGAACTCAGGACATGAGCTTGGAACCGTTGTGGGAAGCATTGGGAATCCGATCCCTGGAAAATGGCCGTTTCCGCATGCCTCAAAAAGCGCTCGGCCCCTCCTCTTCCCTTTCCGGGTCGCGCCTCAGTGTGGCTCCGAGCCTCGCAAGAAACTGGAAACGCCATGGGACTTACCCTCCCCCTATGTCCTCCTCAAACCCCTGCATGAAACATGGGCAGCAGGTAAAAAGGGGTCGTTGTATAGCCCACTAAACCCCTGGGCGTAGCGGTTTGCGGGCAGTGGAAACCACGATAGAAAGCTGACTACTGACTACCTCTAAAATCTGCAAGTTGCCCACATCTGGGTGAGCTCAACGAAGAGGAGTCCAGCTCCCTCCATTTTTCCAAAACGAGGCCCCAATATGTGTTTACTCGCACTGTGGATTCAGCACACGTCCAAACTGTCCCTGTGCCACATCATCTTCCAACAACTGTTCGAGCAGCGGAACTCGAGTTCAAGGACCTTCGGAACGGACGGACACGCCCCGGGGGCTTGAAGGCCGAGCGAAAGCGTCGAAAGCGTCGAAAGCGTCGGGCGGTCGGGCGGCGTGAGGCGCACGATGATCTCATTGTCCCGCTCGAAGGCGAAGGGCTTCGGGCCGTTGCCCGCTTGGCCGTCCACCTACCCCAGCGTGGACGACGCGGAGGTACCGTGGAGGGTTGCGAAATCCATTTGGCTGTGGGTCAAAAATAGGTATCCAAAATGGTTGGCCCTGGGAAAGGGAAACATGGACTAAAACCTGCGGTCCCCTGGTGGTTTAATTTTGACCCATACCCATTTCGAACTTTGAAACCATGGGAAGCCAGGGTTGGTTGGCATGTACAGGGGAAGCATCATTCCAGGGCTTCTTAGCTGGTGCAGAATTTCGTCCATCCACCAGTGGGGGGCTCATGTTGTCTTCTAGGTCGGTAATTGTTTGGGTGAATGCTTAATGGAAACCAAAGGGTAACCACTTGTTTAGGGGTTCCCCTATGAATTTCAACGAAAAGGACATCCAAGCTGACGTTTTTGTCCCCACCCATGTTTGATGTCCAAAGGGTCCCCTATGAAAATTGAGACCCAAATGGATCACGCATGTGTGGCTTTCTCAACGATGTAGAAAATCCCGAAAAGTAGTGGTTTGGGGGTGCTGGTGATTTCTCAACTCAGGATTTTGACGAGCACTTTGGGCAAATGGTCTTGTACTGGTTTTGCTTGTGCTGACTGGGACTGGGAAGCCAAACAATCCAAAAAGACAGGGGTCAGTGTTTCAACTCGTCTGGGCAATTTGTCTGTGAAGGAGCCTTCTCAGTACACAGTTATTTAGGGAACCCTCTGCTATACATGTTGCACACTAGCATGGAACCTGGCTGGAGGTCCCCAGAAAACGATGTTCCTCCTAAAGGGACCTTGGTGGGTGGGCTTCTTGGTAGTTGGTGGAAGGGTTTTTGTGGGGAAAATTCCCCTTGATATACATGGGTGGGTGAGCTCTTTGTTTCTCCCTTTGATGGGGGGTAGGGACGTGACACAAAAGACATTAGGAGTTGTCCGCCCAACTTCCTCCCCTTTTTGCTAGTTTTGTTACCCAGGTATCACCGAAATGCGCACCGACCAACCTAGTTCAACCACAACCCTGTGCGTGAAGGCGTCACCCTCATACCCGCAATGCACACCTATCCCCACCGCCAACTAGCAATACTAGAAATCGTGAGGGAAGGAATCGGACATGTCAAAAAGAACTTTACTCCAGTCTCTACCTCTGTCGGTCTAGGAAAAGTCTACCCACAGATCAGCTCGCCCGTTTCCGGATCCGAGGGGCGAGGATCTGGCCGGTGGTGACCCCCGGCGCGGGGGCCTTCTTCATACAGGGCTCCACCTCTACCACGGAGGGGGGCCTCGGGATATCAGTTCCATGGCGCCCGCCTTTGGTGGCCTTTGGTGTCGTTTTTTCACGTGGAGCGGGTTCAGTTTTCCTCGCTACCTTTTGCCGCAAAATGACCTGACCTACAGACTGGAAGGGCACTAAAATACAAGGGAACCGCAATGAATATGTCGAGCTTCCCTTCCAAGAACTCTCATGGATTCAGATATGCAACTCAGCTGTGAGAAATGGAAACACCTGTCCTCCCGATTCAACGAGGACACGTTGTGAGAAATTGGAAAACTGTCCTCCCTAAAGCCTCCCTCTTCATCGTAGATTATAGCCAATTCAACGAGGACAAGTTGTGAGAAATTGGAAAACCTGTCCTCCCTAAAGCTTCCCCCTGAAGCCTCCCTCTTCATCGTAGATTATAGCCCATTCATCGAGGACAAGTTGTGAGAAATTGGAAAACCTGTCCTCCCTAAAGCCTCCGTCTTCATCGTAGATTGTAGCCAGCTCAACTGGGACAAGTTGTGAGATATTGGAAAACCTGTCCTCCCTAAAGCCTCCCTCTTCATCGTAGATTATAGCCAATTCAACGAGGACAAGTTGTGAGAAATTGGAAAACCTGTCCTCCCTGAAGCCTCCCTCTTCACCGTAGATTATAGCCAATTCCACGAGGACAAGTTGTGAGAAATTGGAAAACCTGTCCTCCCTAAAGCCTCCATCTTCATCGTAGATTATAGCCAATTCCACGAGGACAAGTTGTGAGAAATTGGAAAACCTCCTCCCTAAAGCCTCCCTCTTCATCGTAGATTATAGCCAATTCCACGAGGACAAGTTGTGAGAAATTGGAAAACCTCCTCCCTAAAGCCTCCCTCTTCATCGTAGATTATAGCCAATTCAACGAGGACAAGTTGTGAGAAATTGGAAAACCTCCTCCCTAAAGCTCCCGCTTCATCGTAGATTATAGCCAATTCCACGAGGACAGGTCGTGAGAAATTGGAAAACCTGTCCTCCCTAAAGCCGCCCTCTTCATCGTAGATATTAGACAATTCAACGAGGACAAGTTGTGAGAAATGGGAAAACCTGTGCTGCCCAAAGCCTCCCACCAGGTCATGTATACTCCAAGCGTGGCCAGGCAAGTGCGACACAAGTCATGTACTCCAAGCGTGGCCAGGCAAGTACAATACAAGTTTGCACTGGGTAAGGGCATGTACACTTGCGACCACTAGGAGTTGTTGCCGCGCGGCCGTTCCAAAGTACAACTTCGGCACTGCTCAAAACTGGAAATCTTTAGATGTTTCTTCAAGAAATTGAGCAGTTCTTTCAACACAACTGTGCTGTCCCTTTAAAAAAATGAGCTGTTCCTGAAACAAAGGCTCCTCCTTCAAGAAAATGGCTGCCCGCAGTGATTGGTTTTCACAATTTTAGAGCCCCGAGTGCTCAAACTGCACTCAAACTTCATCCAAACTGCATTCAAACTGCATCCTGATGCACTTTTGTTTGAAACTGATCCAAACTACATCCAAACTACATCCAAACTACATCCAAACTGCAATATGATGATGCAGTTTTGATCCAAACTTCATCAATGGGATGCAGTTTTGATTCAAACTGCATTGAAACTGCATTCCGGTGAGGTTCTATATCAAAAGTGCATTGGCGTATTGCAGTTTCATGTGTCGCCAACGCAGTTTCGGTTCCAACTGCATCGTGGTGGTGTAGTTTGGGTGCAGTTTGGATGCAGTTTGGATGCATTTTGGCAGGGGCTTCATTGTTTTTGAGTCACGGAAACTCTGACCAACTCACAAATTGCCCAATCCGCACCTTTTTTGCCAAACAGATCAAGAGTGAAAATTGGGCCACCCTGAGCGGCGACAGCAAGCACGCTGCCCGAAGCGGTGGCAGCAGTCCCGCACCAGCCTTACGAAACCTTGTTTCCAAAGTTCTAGCACAATTCGCAAAGAGCGCTTTGCATTCCTAGGAGTTGCTCAAATTCTCTATTGGCTGGGTGGCCGCGCTCTTATACATTAAATGCAGAGTTTTCAGGCCAGGGCACAGTATACAAGTCAAGGCCGCTATACATGACTACATGGTGGGCTCTGAGTCACTCATGCGTTAGTCACTTCAATTGGCTACAAGTCGGGGCCCCTTGACTCGCAAGCACTGATCACCTCAGTGTTGGACGGCGGCGTTGACTCATGTCGTCGAGACTCTCCTGGATTTCCTCCAGGCGACCATGACCTGCGCCTCGAAAGCCGCCAGCAAGGCGTGCGTTGCGGCGAACTGGTCACGCGCCATAGCACGGGTATCTTGCACTAATCTGAAAAAGTTCGAAAAAGGAGCTCCCGGAATAAAATAACATTTCATCACAATCGCAAAGCTGACAAGTGTGGAAGGCCTGCGCAGTACAAGCGCCAGTAAAGAGTCAAACGCCTGAAGCGAAAGTGGCAACCGTGCAAGCGGAAGGCCACGCAACGCAACCAAAGGGGCCCAGCAAGATAGCTGAAAAGGGCCTGCGAAGCGCCTGCGCAATACAATAAATAGTGCAATTGCGGAAGGCCTGCGTGCTCTATCCACGTGTGATGGGCACGCATGGCAAGCAATGGGTCTGCGTATCGTGATGTGTACAAACTTTTCTCGCACAAAAAAGCCGTCGAATGCAGCCGATGTCACAATGGACATCCTCGCGCGCAAACTTAAATTAACTGGCGGCTTTGTTCCAACTTCAAAACTGCCAGGCCGCACCCGAACAAAGATCCCAACCAATGCCAGTGCGCCGCGTGAAACTCTTTGGTCTCAGAAAGAAATTTGGCAGCGTCCCCCAGCTCCCAAACAAGTACATCCAGGTCCGGATGCACGGGAGCCCCACACTCAGTCGCCGCTGGCAACGTAGATGGCAACAAGGTTGCGTCCGGGTTCACGTACTGCCGCTCCAAATTGCATCGGATGCGCGGCAAGCAGTTTGCAAACCAAGCCAGGACGTCGTGGGGCTTCCCATCCAATTTGCTCTGCACGCAGTTTCTCACCAGCTCCACCTCGCCACCGCCAAGCCGCCGTTGCTCCTCCTTGTCCGGGCGCGACGGCGCACGCTTCATCCGCACACGTGTTCATGGCCCAGAAAAGCCTTGTGTAGAGGACAAGTAAATATAACACAGCTGCGGCAAGCACGCAGGCGTTTGTGGCACACAACTTGGAGTTCGTATAGCGCAAGTACAAGCCTCACGGTACAAAGAGGCATGTGGCGCAAGTGTCCTGTATAGGATAGGTGTACAACCCAAGGGCTGCGCGCAGGGCAAATATACAAAAGGCAGAGAACTGTTGCACACAAGTTTGTACCTGCGACAGCTTGTGATTACTTTGCAGCTCTTGCTTGCTTTGCGGCCTGTGACAAACAGTGTCTGGGCTTTCTAGACTCTGGGCCGTGGTTCCTATACAATGGGTGTGCGTCGCAAAATCTCTGACATTTTTCTCAAGCTCTCACACTTCAGGGCTTCGCACTCACATCCTCCCGCCACGCTGCGCTTAAACAAACACGAGAGAAACACAAATAATTGCGCGTTTACAAGGGTGTTCATATGCATTTGCGTGATTTTGCCTCGTAACTTAGCTGCGCTATTTAGACTACAAATTTAGACTCGGCGCAGCTTTGTAGTCTTTAGGCTCAAAGGATCTATCAGCTATTGAGGCGATGACCGTCATGGGATTCACCCCCCGTCCCCTTGTTCCCCCCAACAAAGGCCTTTTACCTGGCCTCATTCAGGCCTTATTTGGAGGGAACTAGTGGGAGGCGGCGGTGTGGGCGTTAGATGACACCTCCCCCAAAGCCGCAAAGGACAAGAGGACTC